>JACEEZ010003827.1:0-12500 GCA_016584305.1 Chionoecetes opilio
CTCTCTCTCTCTCTCTCTCTCTCTCTCTCTCTCTCTCTCTCTCCTCTCTCTCTCTCTCTCTCTCTCTCTCTCTCTCTCTCTCTCTCTTCCTCGATGTAATAATTGATAGTGAGGTTTTGTGTTATTTCATTTTCTTTTTTTTCTTTCATATTCCTCCTCCTCCTCCTCCTCCTCCTCCTCCTCCTCCTCCTCCTCCTCCTCCTCCTGGTTCATGTGCTTTAAGAGGTCTTCAATTATTTTTAACCAATTGATCGTTAGCTGCACGGCTAGCCAGGTACATGGATAGATAGATAGACAGCTAGATAGATAGATGGGTAGATAGATAGACACCAAGATAGATAGATGGATAGTTAGGCACATAGATAGATAAATAGATAGACACATATAGATAAATAGATAGACACCTAGATAATGATAGTTAGACATAGATGATAATAGATTAGACACATAGATAGATAAATAGATAGACACAATATATAGATAGTAGACCATAGATAGTAATAGATAGACACATAGATAGATAATAGATAGACACCAGATAATAGTGGATAGTTAGACACATAGATAGATAAATAGATAGACACATAGATAGATAAATAGATAGACACCTAGATAGATAGATGGATAGTTAGACACATAGATAGATAAATAGATAGACACCTATATAGATAGATAAATAGATAGACACCTAGATAGATAGATGGATAGTTAGACACATAGATAGATAAATAGATAGACACCTATATAGATAGATAAATAGATAGACACCTAGATAGATAGATAAATAGATAGACACCTAGATAGATAGATAAATAGATAGACACCTAGATAGATAGATAAATAGATAGAAAGATAGACAATAGATAAATAGATAGAGAGCTAGATAGAAAGATAAGTAGATAGATAGATAGACAGCTAGATAGAAAGATAACTAGATAAATAGATAGACAGCTAGATAGAAAGATAACTAGATAGACAGATAGACAGTTGAATTTCTACCCTCATCAACTTTCTCTACCTTTTCTTCCATTCCTTCTTCATTTTCCCATCATTCCCATCTTTTTCTTCCTTTTCATCCAATTCCTCTTCATTTTCCCATCATTTTCCATCTTTTTCTTCCTTTTCATCCAATTTCCCTTCATTTTCCCATCATTTTTCCTCTTTTTCTCCTTTCATCCATCCTCTTATTTTCCCATCATTTCCCATCTTTTTCTTCCTTTTCATCCAATTTCTCTTCATTTCCATCATTTTCCCATCTTTTTCTTCCTTTTCATCCAATTCCTCTTCATTTTCCCATCATTTTCCCATCTTTTTCTTCCTTTTCATCCAATTCCTCTTCATTTTCCCATCATTTTTCCATCTTTTTCTTCCTTTTCATCCAATTCCTCTTCATTTTCCCATCATTTTCCCATCTTTTTCTTCCTTTTCATCCAATTTCTCTTCATTTTCCCATCTTTTTCTTCCTTTTCATCCAATTCCTCTTAATTTTCCCATCATTTTCCCATCATTTTCATCCAATTCCTCTTAATTTTCCCATCTTTTTCTTCCTTTTCATCCAATTCCCCTTCATTTGACCATCATTTTCCCATCTTTTTCTTCCTTTTCATCCAATTCCCCTTCATTTTCCCATCATTTTCCCATCTTTTTCTTCCTTTTCATCCAATTCCTCTTCATTTTCCCATCATTTTCCCATCTTTTTCTTCCTTTTCATCCAATTTCTCTTCATTTTCCCATCTTTTTCTTCCTTTTCATCCAATTCCTCTTCATTTTCCCATCATTTTTCCATCATTTTTCCATCATTCTCCCATCTTTTTCCCATCTTTTTCTACCTTTTCTACCAACCCTTCCATCCCCTTCCCTTCCCTTTCCTTCCTTCCCTTTCCTTCCTTCCCCTTCCCTTCCCTTCCCCTCCCTTCCCTCCCCTTCCCTTCCCTTCCCCTTCCCTTCCTTTCCCTTCCCCTTCCCTTCCCTTCCCTTCCTTTCCCTTCTATCCTCTTCCCTTCCCTTCCCTTCCCTTCCCTTCCCTTCCCTTCCCTTCCCTCTCCCTTCCCTTCCCTTTCCTTCCCTCCCTTCCCTTCCCTTCCCTTCCCTTCCCTTCCCTTCCCTTCCCTTCCCTTCCCTTCCTTCCCTTCCCTTCTTCATTTTCCCATCATCTTCCCATTTTTTTCTCCCAATTCTTCTCTACTTTCTCATATCTCCACTATTCATCAAACTCTCTCCACTCTTCCACATACATCCCTCCACCTCATCCACCTCTAAGAAAACCCACTAATCCACTTACTAATCCACAATTTCTCTGATGTTAAAGGCACGCGGATAAACCATCTTTTTGTTCTCTCTCCCTTTACTCTCTCCCCCCTTCCTATCTCCCCTCTCCCTTCCCCCTTCCCCCTTCCCCCCTGCCCCCCTGCCCCTGCTCCCCTTCCCCTAATCCCCCTAACCCCTGCCCCTAACTCCCCCGCCTCCCCCAGCTTTGAATCTTTCAGGGGAACGCGCGCGAGGTCCCTGAATTATACATAGGACTCGCCACCTCCCAACCCCCCTGAAGAACCCCCCCCCTGGTAACCCCCCCCCCTAACACCTAGTAAAAAAGTGGTGATGATAAAGGGAGATGTAGATAGGTTTTGTCTCCCTTTCTTCCTTACCCTCTTCTTTTTTTTCCCTTTATGTCATATTTTCCCTTCTACCTCCCTTTCTTCCTTCCATATTTCCCCTTTTCGTCATATTTTCCCTTCTGTCTCCCTTTCTTCCTTCCATTTTTCCCCTTTTTGTCATACTTTCCCTTTTCTCTCCCTTTCTTCCTTCCTTTTTTTCCCCTTTTTGTCATATTTTCCCTTTTCTCTCTCCCTTTCTTCCTTCAAGTTTTGTCATTTTTTCCCCTTTTCTCTCCCTTTCTTCCTTCCATTTCCCCCTTTTTGTCATATTTTCCCTTTTCTCCCCCTTTCTTCCCTCCCTTTCTTCCTTCCATTTTTCCCCTTTTTGTCATATTTTCCCTTCTACCTCCCTTTCTTCCTTCCATTTTTCCCCTTTTTGTCATATTTTCCCTTCTGTCTCCCTTTCTTCCTTCCATTTTTCCCCTTTTTGTCATATTTTCCTTGTCTCCTTCTTCCCTTTCCCTTTTCCCCTTTTTGTCATATTTTCCCTTCTGTCTCCCTTTCTTCCTTCCATTTTTCCCCTTTTTGTCATATTTTCCCTTCTGTCTCCCTTTCTTCCTTCCATTTTTCCCCTTTTTGTCATATTTTCCCTTCTGTCTCCCTTCTTCCCTTCCTTGTCATTTTTCTCTCCTTTCTTTCCATTTTGTCAATTCCTTCTGTCTCCTTTCTTCCTCCATTTTTCCCCTTTTTGTCATATTTTCCCTTCTGTCTCCCTGTCGTTCCCTCCTGGAGACATGTCACCAGGAGGAGGAGGAGGAGGAGGAGGACCCTAGATGTGTGGGAGGCATACTGAAAGGGATTTAAAGGAGAGATGTCACAAATCCATTAATAGGAGAGAGAGAGAGAGAGAGAGAGAGAGAGAGAGAGAGAGAGAGAGAGAGAGAGAGAGAGAGAGAGAGAGAGAGAGAGAGAGAGAGAGAGAGAGAGAGAGAGAGAGAGAGAGAGAGAGAGAGAGAGAGAGAGAGAGAAGAGAGAGAGAGAGAGAGAGAGAGAGAGAGAGAGGAGAGAGAGAGAGAGAGAGAGAGAGAGAGAGAGAGAGGGGAGAGAGAGAGAGAGAGAGAGAGAGAGAGAGAGAGGGGGAGAGAGAGAGAGAGAGAGAGAGAGGAGAGAGAGAGAGAGAGAGAGGGGAGAGAGAGAGAGAGGACAAAGTAGATTGACATCAATAAAGAAAGATCACACACACACACACACACACAACCGAGAATAGACCAGCAGCCAGGGAACTGCAGCCTAGATGAGAAGGATACCAATATTGGAGTACGTGGACATTTCAGGTGTAGCGTGGGATGTTTTGAAATGGCCGTCTGCCGGGTACCACTGGTTGCGTGTGACCCCTGGGGGCCCTTAAGGTGGCCCTTTTTTCGGGCTAGCATAGATATTGGAGATACCACACAAAACCAACTTTACATGGCCAAGTACATCCCCCAGAGTGTAAAATGACCAATGCCAGACAAATAGCCCGCTGTTTTGGCCCTGCCAGATGGGCCAAAAAGGGCCAAAATTTCGAGATAGCATAGATATTGAAGATACCGATCGGAACCACTTTTACATGAATGAGTATATTCCCCAGAGTAGGAAATGACTCATGCCAGACAAATATTCCTCTGCAATGGTGCCGCCAGAAGCCCTTAAAGTGAGCCCCACGACCCCCGCCACTCATCTAGACTAGCACACACTGAAGATACCGCACATAAACAACTGCAAATTAACAAGTAGCTTTCCCAGAGTGTAAAATGGCAGATGCCAAACAAATTATTGAAAATAGCCATTGTCTTGCCCTTGCCTCAAATGTCTGTCTCAAAATTTAAATGATTTTTGTCTTGTCCTGAAATTGGGTCGGGCTCCGACCCCCGCGAAATACATGCCTAGACATGGCAAAACATGGAGAGCACCAGATAAATAGTAATAAGATGCTATGTAATAACTAGGAACCACAGTTTTTCATCCGAAAAAATGTATTGACCAGAAATATGAACTTCCAACGAGACTTAAAACCTTCACAGAATTACCTTCACATGGTGACTAGTACTGAAATTATTTTAATTGCACATAATTAACAGAACAAGAGTAATGACCCTGGAGACTACAAGGTATAGTTATGTTTTAGGTTAAGTTTGATTAGTTTAGATTAAATTAGTTTAGGTAAAAACAATATTAAATTAAGCTAGTCAAGGTTATTTTATATTTTTATACAATAGGTTAGGCTATTTTTAGGCTGTTTCTTCACAATTCCACACAACTTCGATTTCTTAACAAACTTATGGCAGAATAAACTTTGAAAGGCTTTAACTTTCTGTAAACTTTCTATTATCCATTTCTTCACAAAAAAAAATCACACATTTGGAACGCGGATAAAAAAACTGCCTAGGAGAGATACAGCCTATAGTGTCAATAGTTTCTGTGGCGGTCACCAGATAAGATAAGATTTTCATCCTATCTAGACACTTTGCAAGTACCAACTACAAGGTTATTGACTATACAAAGCGCCGCCTCGTCAGCACGAACTAGGCGGACTCGAACCGCTGACCGAATGCACAGGGACGCTGCACATTGCGAACTCACGTCTCTACCAACCTTGCCACCCTGACGGGCTGGCGGTCACCAAACGGAAAAGATCCCTCATTCTTAGCAAAACAAAATAACTTGCTTTTAGATAAATTAAAACTATAATATGTTAAAGTATTATCCTATATAAAAATATTCAGTAATGAGATAGTAAGCGACAGGAAACTTGCCACGCGAGGAATGTGCAAAATGAATGCCTGGAATTTCTATCGTTCAACTTTACTCTTATAAGTGACATTTGTGAGGCTGTATGATGCCGTGGCACATTGGGTTTGTTAGGCATGTTTAATTGTGGTGAATATGTCGAGAGTAGTTAGCGCCAGTCTGCAAACAATATCCAATTTTTTGATGTGTTATTAGTATGGAGCTGCAAGACATAGATTTTATTTTATTACTACCATTTACCTACTACCTTCAAGTCCTTCATGTCTACTGGGTGGGAACACAAAACTCTGGATTACCCTACCCTAGTACCTAGGTCCTAATGTACCTAGTGTTCCAAGTGTGGCTACTGTATACCCAATGCTCAATCTCATTCCTTGTCGAGTTACTAGTATAGCACAATTACTAGTCTGGATATTTGCTACCAATTTTGTTTCATGGGTTATAATCACTTACACACAACCTCAAATCAGTTTAACATCACATTGTACGCATTTATATGTATTAGTCATGTGTAATGTTTGCATAGTTATGTCTATTCAGTTTTGAGTTGAATTGCGCTTATTTTTTAAAGACATTTTTTGCTGTTTAGTTTCGAGAAATTAGACATTTTGGTAATTTTTGCACCACTGGAACCACATTATCACAGGAACTACCACGTGTAGGCCTCGGGGCCTCTTGTAGCTTCCTTATTTTCTTATGTTTCTTATTACAAATAAGCATTTGAAACTGCATATGGTGTTCAAAAACATGTCCAAGACCCATTTTGTAAGGGCTTCTGGCGGCACCATTGCAGAGGAATATTTGTCTGGCATGAGTCATTTCCTACTCTGGGGAATATACTCATTCATGTAAAAGTGGTTCCGATCGGTATCTTCAATGTTTGTGCTAGTCTAGATGAGTGGCGGGGGTCGTGGGACTCACTTTAAGGGCTTCTGGCGACACCATTGCAGAGGAATATTTGTCTGGCATGAGTCATTTCCTACTCTGGGGAATATACTCATTCATGTAAAAGTGGTTCCGATCGGTATCTTCAATGTTTGTGCTAGTCTAGATGAGTGGCGGGGGTCGTGGGGCTCACTTTAAGGGCTTCTGGCGACACCATTGCAGAGGAATATTTGTCTGGCATGAGTCATTTCCTACTCTGGGGAATATACTCATTCATGTAAAAGTGGTTCCGATCGGTATCTTCAGTGTGTGCTAGCCTAGATGAGTGGCGGGGGTCGTGGGGCTCACTTTAAGGGCTTCTGGCGGCACCATTGCAGAGGAATATTTGTCTGGCATGGGTCATTTCCTACTCTGGGGAATATACTCATTCATGTAAAAGTGGTTCCGATCGGTATCTTCAATGTTTGTGCTAGCCTAGATGAGTGGCGGGGGTCGTGGGGCTCACTTTAAGGGCTTCTGGCGGCACCATTGCAGAGGAATATTTGTCTGGCATGGGTCATTTCCTACTCTGGGGAATATACTCATTCATGTAAAAGTGGTTCCGATCGGTATCTTCAATGTTTGTGCTAGCCTAGATGAGTGGCGGGGGTCGTGGGGCTCACTTTAAGGGCTTCTGGCGGCACCATTGCAGAGGAATATTTGTCTGGCATGGGTCATTTCCTACTCTGGGGAATATACTCATTCATGTAAAAGTGGTTCCGATCGGTATCTTCAATATCTATGCTATCTCGAAATTTTGGCCCTTTTTGGCCCATCTGGCAGGGCCAAAATAGCGGGCTATTTGTCTGGCATTGGTCATTTTACACTCTGGGGGATGTACTTGGCCATGTAAAGTTGGTTTTGTGTGGTATCTCCAATATCTATGCTAGCCCGAAAAAAGGGCCACTTTAAGGGCCCCCAGGGGTCACACGCAACCAGTGGTACCCGGCAGACGGCCATTTCAAAACATCCCACGCTACACCTGAAATGTCCACGTACTCCAATATTGGTATCCTTCTCATCTAGGCTGCAGGTCCCTGGCTGCTGGTCTATTCTCGGTTGTAGTGTGTGTGTGTGTGTGTGTGATCTTTCTTTATTGATGTCAATCTACTTTGTCCTCTCTCTCTCTCTCTCTCTCTCTCTCTCTCTCTCTCTCTCTCTCTCTCTCTCTCTCTCTCTCTCTCTCTCTCTCTCTCTCTCTCTCTCTCTCTCTCTCTCTCTCTCTCTAAGCCAGGTAAGGTCTCAGCTCTCAGATAAAATAATCTATACATGAGTCTATTTCGATCACCTCACCTACCGTAGATAACACTATAGTCGCCAGTCAATTGTCACTGCACTAATGTCGCCAGGCACAATATATTACGAATTTTAGCATCACTACAGCCTTGTACGTGCCACTGAAGACATGTAGTGTGATGTACATAATATAAACTACTGTGCATGCGTCTTCAGTGGCACATAGAAGTCTGTAGTGATGCTAAAATTCATAATATATTGGTCCTGGCGACATTAGTGCAGTGGCGAGTGACTGGCGACTATAGTGTTATCTACGGTAGCTAATACACACACTTCACTAACTTTAATACTGATATAAACTACCCATGAATAAACCATAACAAAAATAAGGGTGATGTCAACAGCCTATGAATAATGTAATAGGCTTGAGAAGATGGTTTCGAATACTCTATAAATTTCATACAAGTCATCTGAACACATTTATACACTTGTGTTTTGGTATCTTGAATAGGTATACTGTATATGTGAGGAGGAGGAGGAGGATTACATAGGATTACATAGGAATAACAGACACCAGGAGACCTATTGGTCCATGACGAGGGTATCTGCTGAACTACATACTACTAACTATCAACTACTTGTAAGAAAACTGTTGGAAAATGATACCATGTCCCTAAAGAAGATAGGAACATGGAAGTTTCATAGTGCAGAATGATAGGATATGAAAAATACTAACTACAACTACCACTACCACTACAACTAATCGATACGGGGGACTAGATACGAATTCGCACTATCAATACCCATTTACTTTACAGTGTGCGTCAAGTCTGTTTTTGAATGTAGTTATTGTGTTGGCTCCGACAACATTTGCTGGTAACTTGTTCCATCGATCAACGACTCTAACATTGAAATAATTTTTACGGAGATCAGTGATGCAACGTTGACCGTTTAGTTTTAAACCATTATTTCTTGTTGTGGAGGAGGAGGAGGAGGAGGAGGAGGAGGAGGAGGAGGAGAGGAGGAGGAGGAGGAGCCTTTATGCCAGCCCTCCTATGATGGTGGTAGAGAAGAGAATATGAGTACCTTCTTATACTCCTCCTCCTCCTCCTCCTCCTCCTCCTCCTCCTCCTCCTCCTCCTCCTCCTCCTCCTCCTCCTCCTCCTCCTCCTCCTCCTTGACTTCCACTTAAAGGTACATAAATTGCCACCATTCATAACAGGAAGGAGTAGTAGGTTGTTGAAAGTCTCTCTCTCTCTCTCTCTCTCTCTCTCTCTCTCTCTCTCTCTCTCTCTCTCTCTCTCTCTCTCTCTCTCTCTCTCTCTCTCTCTCTCTCTCTCTCTCTCTCTCTCTTTCTTTCTCCCCCCCAAGGAAATAAGAGACAGAGACAAACAGACAGTCAGACAGAAACAAAAGAGTAAGAAAGAAGAGACAAAATCGAAGACAACCAATATCAGAACAAGAGAGAGAGAGAGGGAGAGAGGGAGAAGGAGAGAGAGGGAGAGGGAGAGGGAGAGAGAGAGAGGGGGGGATGGTGTGCAATGTCGCTTCTAACATTCAAAGCCTTGCGACCTGCACTTGCCCCGACCCCACCTATACCCCCCCCCCAACCCTATACCCCCAGCCTACCCCACCCTACCCAGCCACCCCCTAAAAACGCACTCCACCTCACATCTCACTCCAATCCACTGTGTTCCACTTTATACCTCCTCCTCATCCACCCTAGCTTGCGTGTAGAATCCCTGCATGCATTCGGTCAGCGGTTCGAGTCCACCAAGTTCGTCCTGGCGTGGTGGCACTTTGTATAGTCAATAACCTTGTAGTTGATACTTGGAAAGTGTCTAGATTGGATCAAAGTATCTTATTTTATCATCCACCCTATTCCACAATAATAATAATAATAATAATAATGTTTTTTCACACGAAGGCATGCAGGCAAAAATACACTATGTCAATATCATAATATGCCGGTAATTATATATATATCAGCAAGCAGGAAAATGTACACACACTTTACTGCCTTAAAATAAACCTAAATTAACCTAATATGACCAAAAATAGCCTAAAATAATCTTAAATGACCTAAAATAACCAAACATAATCCTAAAATAAACCCAAAATAACCAAAAATAATCCTAAAATAATCTTAAATGACCTAAAATAACCTAAAATAACCAAAAATCACCAAAAATAACCTAAAATTACCTAAAATAATCCTAAAATCACCAAAAATCACAAAAAATAACCTAAAATAACCAAAAATAATCCTAAAATCACCAAAAATAACCTTAAATAAACCTAAAATAACCTAAAATAATCCTAATATAGTAGGTAGCCTAATATGACCAAAAATAACCTAAAATAACCTTTCATGTCATCACTTTTAATTAATCTACTTTTATATTTAGATACTGTTGGAATAAGAAAAAAGAAAAAAGTATCAAGAGAAGTAAAAAAAAAAAAAAAAAAAAGTCACAGGAAAAAAAGTAACAGAAAAAAAAGTAACAGAAAAAAAGTAACAGAAAAAAAAGTAACAAGAAAAAAAGTAACAGAAAAAAAAGTAACATGAAAAAAAAGTAACAGAAAAAAAAGTAACAGAAAAAAAGTAACAGAAAAAAAATATAGGTTAGGCTTGATATCTTTTTGTTACTTTACTTCCAAAACGACAAAAACAAAAAAAAAATATCAAGCAAAGCAAAGTAAAAAAAAAAAAAAAAAAAGTAACAGGCAAGAAAAAAAGTATAGGTTAGGCTTGATATTTTTGCGTTACCTTGGAGAAAAAAAAAAAAAAAAAAAAAAAAAAAAAAATCAAGAAAAGTTATATATAAAAAAAAAAAAAAAAAAAAAAAAAAGTAACCTAACAGGATAAAAAAAAGGCCTGGGTTTGGCTTGATAGTTTTTTGCTACCTGACTTCCAATACTTTTTTTAATTCTTTCCTACCACACCCCTATTCTTTTGTTTCCTGTATTTTCTTTCCTACCACACCCACATTCACTCCTACATAATCACCTCATTCCTCTTCAGTAAAAAATAGAACAAAATCTGCCTGTGTTTTATCAGACTTAGGCTATACAAGTGCTTCGGACCCATGTATTGATGTTTGTAGTAGTAGTATATATTAGACAACAATGTGCGTGCAAACTACAATCGTGCTGTTGCTGTCGTTGGTCACTGGTCAAAGTGCCTCGGGGTAGACCACCTACCACCACCGTAGCCTGCCTCACCCCAGCCCCACGCCTGCCTCACCCCAGCCCCACGCCTGCCTCACCCCAGCCCCACGCCTGCCTCACCCCAGCCCCACGCCTGTCTCACCCCAGCCCCACGCCTGCCTCACCCCAGCCCCACGCCTGCCTCACCCCAGCCCCACGCCTGCCTCACCCCAGCCCCACGCCTGTCTCACCCCAGCCCCACGCCTGTCTCACCCCAGCCCCACGCCTGCCTCACCCCAGCCCCACGCCCTCGCCTCCACCCCAGCCCCACGCCTGCCTCACCCCAGCCCCACGCCTGCCTCACCCCAGCCCCACGCCTGTCTCACCCCATCCCCACGCCTGCCCCTCACCCCAGCCCCACGCCTGCCTCACCCCAGCCCCACGCCTGCCTCACCCCAGCCCCACGCCTGTCTCACCCCAGCCCCACGCCTGTCTCACCCCAGCCCCACGCCTGTCTCACCCCAGCCCCACGCCTGTCTCACCCCAGCCCCACGCCTGCCTCACCCCAGTCCCACGCCTGTCTCACGCCAGCCCCACGCCTGTCTCACCCAGCCCCACGCCTGCCTCACCCCAGCCCCACGCCTGCCTCACCCCAGCCCCACGCTTGTCCTTCAAGCACACACACAAACTATTACACACACGCACACACACACACACACACACAAACGGTAAGTCCATGAGTCTACGGAGTTAGTGAAATGCGGCAAGGGGATACCTAAGAGTTTCTTCCTGTAAGCTAATAGTCTAAAGTGTTTTTAGCCTAAAACCCCCCTTCAAAATTATTCAATCGACATGGGACCAAGCCGCTTACCACTTACGTTTTATTTGCAATTTTTTAGCCTATTCTCATCAAAATTGAATTTGCAATTTCGGCTACCCAAAACAGACAAACAGACAGACAGACAGACAGACAGACAGACAGACAGACAGACAGACAGACAGACACACGGCTACTCCTATAGTATATTAGACCAGTGTTTGTGGGCCCTTCGGACCCATGTATTGATGTTTGTAGTAGTAGTATATATTAGACAATGTGAGTGCAAACTCCAATCGTGTTATCGAACATAATTTCGAGAAACTGAACGCTGGCAAAGTTTGGATAGCTTACAACCGCTGCTCAACACAGTTTTTAGCCAAAAAAAAACTTCAAAATGATTAAATCGATATGGGATCAAGCCGCTTACCACCTACGATTTATTTGCGATTTTTTTAGCCTACTCTCATCAAAATTGAATTTACAGTTTCGGCTACCCAAAACAGACAAACAGACAGACAGACATACAAACACACGGCTACTGCTATAGTATATTAGATAGATAAGGTGCATAATATAAAGTTAACATAGGAAGGGAAATAATAGAAGGAGGACAGGCAAGGATGGTGAGGAGGGAGGCTGGGCTGGGAGACCAAGAAGAGTAGGAGGGAAGATATAAAACACTCCAAAGTTATGCTTAATGTATCTGATAAGGTCAACACTCACGTCTTCTCGGTCCTGTAGTCAACACGTCCTTTGCGTTTCACCTGAAAATATAAACAAAACAAATATCAGGCGACGGAAATTTGCAGATAATAAGAAAAAAAACCCACAAATTCCCCACAGCAACCCCACACAAACGATAAGTCTACGGAGTTAGTGAAATGCGGCAAAGCGTTACCGCAGAGTTTCTTCCGGTAATCTAATACTTATAAAAAGTTTTTTTTGCCAAAAATCCCCCTTCAAAAGTATTCAATCGACATGGGACC
>JACEEZ010003827.1:17500-25096 GCA_016584305.1 Chionoecetes opilio
TGTGTGTGTGCTGTGTCATAATGTTGTCTTGGTAGTGATAATAAGAATTGTGTGTGTGTTCGCCTGTGTTGTGTGTGTGTGTGTTGTGTTTGTGGGTGTGTGTGTGTTGTTGTGGTGTGTGTGTGTGTGTGTTGTGTGACTGTGTGTGTGTGTGTGTTGTGGTGTGTCTGATTTTGTGTGTGTGTTTTGTTGTGTTGTGTGTTGTGTTCGTGTGTTGTGTGTGTGTGTGTTGCTGTGTGTGTGTTTGTGTGTTTTGTGTTGTGTGTGTGTGTTGTGTATGTGTGAATGTGGTGGTATTGTGTTGTAGGTGTGGTGTGTGTTTTGTGTTTGTGTGTGTGTGTTCCGTTGTGGTGTGGTTCTGAAATGTATGATAATCTATTTTTCTCGTAATCTTCGGTGCAGAGTCAAATGGACTGAAGCGATTGTTAATTGAAGTCAAATTTGATCCACAACAGGCATCTTGCGTCCTCCCAAGTCATTATAAGACACCCAAGGACAATTGGGTATCAGGTTCCAGTCCCGCTACAATGGCCATTCCGTACACTAGTTCAAATTTGCGGCCCTTGGACAAGACCGTCATCAAGCGTTCCCTCCTCAAGCCGACTTGATCGCGCGTTTATACGGACAAAGTGTGCGCACAGAGAGAGAGAGGAGAGAGTGTTCAGGAGAGGGAAGAGGAGAGAGGAGAGAGAGGAGGAGGGGGGGGGGGGGGGGGGGGTGAGTAAGAGAGGAGGAGGAGAGGAGGGAGGGAGAGAGGAGAGAGAGGAGAAGAGAGAGAGGGATTTTTGAGATGATAGGATTGATTTGTGAGGAGTATTTGTATTTTGATTTTGAGCGAGCGAGAGAGAGAAGAGGAGAGTGAGAGACGAGGATGACGGACGATGAGAGAAGGGAGAGAGGAAGAGAGCCAGATGGGAGGGAGGAGGAAGAGAGAGAGGAGTGGGAGAGAGACGGAGACAGAGACGGAGAGACGAGAGGAGAGAGAGAGAGGACGGGAGAGAGATGAGAGGAGAGCAGAGATGGGGATCGAGGGGGGAGGGAGAGGGGGAGGAAGGAGTTGAGGGAAGAGGCAGAGAGAGATGAGAGAGAGATATATAAAAAGAAAGTATAGGGAAGAGGGAAATCGGAGGGAGAGAGGAAGATTATACATGAGATTGGAGAATGAGAGTGAGAGAGGGAAGAGGCAAAAAAAAAAAAAAAAAAAGGAGAAGAATGGGAGATATAAATAATAAGAATAGACAATGAGTGAGAAAAGAGGAAGATAGAGAGGAGAGAGGAAAAAAAAACAAAAATTTATAATATAGACGGTAATGTAGGAAGAAACATTTCCTTAAAGCGAGCACACATTCCATTATTGTACTTAATCCTTTAATTTTTTTTCCTCTCTCTTCTCTCTCTCTCTCTCTCTCTCTCTCTCATCTCTCTCTCTCTCTTTCTCTCTTTCTCTCTCTCTCTCTCTCCCTTCACACCCACACACACACACACACACACACACCACACACACACCACAACACACACACACACCCACACAAACACACACACCACACATGCAAAAATGATGCTGATGATGAAAATTTACCATTAATTATACATAGCAGTAATAATGATATTTAATGATGATACTAAAAAACATGCGTAATAATAATAGAGTGATAACTATAAATGAAAATAATGTCCGTCATATATGATAATAATAACAGTTACAGTAATAACTAGGGGGGGGCGGGGGGGGCAATCAGTTTAGAGCGCATACCTCCGCCCAGGCATGAATAATTGGGTGCCATGGCAAACAGTTGATTCGATTGCATTCCAAAAATTTTAAAATCAGTTCTTTCCTTATACCAAATAGACTTGGTATACCAAAGGTTGGTCCAAATCTATTTCGTAACTTTTTCAAGAAATTCGTACAACAAACAAACAAAAACAAACAAACAGATCGGGGTTGAAAAACATAACCTCCCTCCAACTTGGTTGGCGGAAGCAGGGAGGTTAATAATACTGATGGGTAAACTATAACACTAGTTGATAGTAATGTGATAAAATAATAATAACAAACAATAACGTAAAAGATAATAATAATGCTAATGATACTAATATTAATAATGTTGAAAACGATAATGAATATAATAATTAGTAATGATGATGATAATACTGATAAAAAATAATAATAAAAATAAATATAATTAATAAATAATGTGATAATAATAATAATAATATTACTTTACTACTAATATTAATAAAAACAATAAACAATTAGTCAATTATGATAGAAGAGTCATTTGAATTATTTATATGACGATGATATAAGAACAATGATTAATAACAAAATTAAATAAAAAAGGTATACTAAAATTATAGAAAAAAGAAAATGTGGACATTTAACTGAATATAAACTTATTATTCTGAATAAGTATAGTTATGTGTGTGTGTTGTGGTTGTGTTGTGTGGGGTGGTGGGTGTGTGTGGGTTGGTGTGTGTGTGTGTGTGTTTGTGCTGTGTGTGTTGTGGTGTTGTTGTGTGTGTGTGGTTTGGTGTTTATAGTGTTTATCTACGTTAGTTGGTATTTACAGGGCCTGAGTACACTGCGTATGGGCCCCCCCCCGTCTCATATCTACATGTTTTTGATATTCCTCACCAGCCTCTAGTGCTTACTGTTGGCCGAAGGCCACCACCCGTGAGGCGGGGGCCCGCCAATCAGTGCTTAGGGAATAAATTTTCAAGCAAAATCTGAGTGCCAAAAAAAAAAAAAAAAAAATATTGCCAATTATGTAATATTTTTTAAATATGCATAGATTTGCATGAAAAATTTTATGTGTCATAATAGTATTTGTGCATGCGAAACACGAATCTGGCATTATTAGTTCTCAGTTTCATTCTAATTTCGGAATTATTTTTTATTTTTTTTTTACAGGAGAATATGAAAGTTGTGTTATTTTATGAATATGGCCTCTGAAATAGGGCATGTTAATCATTGTAAATGAAAACAAATTTGAGACGTTCGTGTCAGCATGCCCGCCAGAAACAGTTTGTGTGCAAGGAATTCATTTTTAAGCAAATCTGTCACCCTAAAAATATTGCAGTTATTATGCCAATGCTTTTTTTAAATACGCATAGATTTGCTTGTAAAATTGTTCCTAATTTAGTTTGCAGGGCATGCTGACACGAAAATCTGGAATTAGTTTTAGGTTTCAAATTCTAATAGTGTTTTTTTTTTTAAGGAATATAGAAGTTTATTGTCCACCTTGTGAATTGGCTGAAAATAGGGACTTTACCTTTAATCATTTTAATGAAAACGGATTTCCAGATTGGGTTCAGGCATGCAAAAAATACTGCCTAGGAACTAAATTTTTTAAAAGCACATCTTCTGTCACCCCCCTAAAAAATATTTGCCCCAATAATTTTAATTAGTAATATATTTTTTAAATTAGCATAGATTTGAATGAAAAATTGTGTTCCTAATAGATTTGGGCATGCTGAACATGAACTGGATTTTTTGTTTTTTTGTTTCAAATTCTTAATAGGTGAGTTTCGGATTATTTAGCAATCAGAAGTATGACATGTTGGAAAATTGGCTGAAAATAGGAAACTTTTAATCATTGTAACTGAAAAAAACAACTCCAAATTTGAGGATTTCGTGTTTTTAGCATGCACGAACAGTGCAAGGAAATTCATTTTCAACAAATTGTCCCCTAATATATTTTTGCCAATTATGCCAATGTTTTTTTCAAATACGCATAGATGGGCTTGCGAAAATTGTTCCTAATAGTTTTTTTTGGGCATGGCTGAACACGAATCTGGAATTAGTTTTCAGCTACAACGATTAGAAGTCCCTATTTCAGCGAATTAACAATGGCATACCTTATATTCCTTAATAAATCCATAAATATAATGTGAAACTGAAAGCTAATTTCAGATTCGTGTTCTTTTCATTTTTCAACGTTCTTTTGTTCTTTTTCAATTTTTCAAATCTGTCACCGAAAAAAAATTGCCAATTATGCACTATTTTCTTAAATACGCATAGATCTACTTGAAAATTTGTTCGTAGTAGTTTACGTGCATGCTGAACACGAATCTGGAATTAGCTTTCAGTTTCACATTATATTTATGGATTTTTTAAGGAATATAAGGTATGTCATTGTTAATTCGCTGAAATAGGGACTTCTAATCGTTGTAGCTGAAAACTAATTCCAGATTCGTTTTCAGCCTGCCCGAACACTTCTAGGAACTAATTTTCAAGCATATCTGTCACCCAAAAAAAAGTGCCAATTATGCACTATTTTCTTAAATACGCATAGATCTACTTGAAAATTTGTTCGTAATATTTTACGTGCATGCTAAACACGAATCTGGAACTAACTTTCAGTTCCACATTATATTTATGGATTTTTTAAGGAATATAAGGTATGTCATTGTTAATTCGCTGAAATAGGGACTTCTAATCGTTGTAGCTGAAAACTAATTCCAGATTCGTGTTCAGCCTGCCCGAACACTTCTAGGAACTAATTTTCAAGCATATCTGTCACCCAAAAAAAATTGCCAATTATGCACTATTTTCTTAAATACGCATAGATCTACTTGAAAATTTGTTCGTAATAGTTTACGTGCATGCTGAACACGAATCTGAAATTAGCTTTCAGTTTCACATTATATTTATGGATTTATTAAGGAATATAAGGTATGTCATTGTTAATTCGCTGAAATAGGGACTTCTAATCGTTGTAGCTGAAAACTAATTCCAGATTCGTGTTCAGCATGCTCGAACACTTCTAGGAACTAATTTTCAAGCAAATCTGTCACTCAAAAAATATTGCCAATTATGCACTATTTTCTTAAATACGCATAGATCTACTTGAAAATTTATTCGTAATATTTTACGTGCATGCTGAACACGAATCTGAAATTAGCTTTCAGTTTCACATTATATTTATGGATTTATTAAGGAATATAAGGTATGCCATTGTTAATTCGCTGAAATAGGGACTTCTAATCGTTGTAGCTGAAAACTAATTCCAGATTCGTGTTCAGCATGCTCGAACACTTCTAGGAACTAATTTTCAAGCAAATCTGTTACCCAAAAAATATTGCCAATTATGCACTATTTTCTTAAATACGCATAGATCTACTTGAAAATTTATTCGTAATATTTTACGTGCATGCTAAACACGAATCTGGAACTAACTTTCAGTTCCACATTATATTTATGGATTTTTTAAGGAATATAAGGTATGTCATTGTTAATTCGCTGAAATAGGGACTTCTAATCGTTGTAGCTGAAAACTAATTCCAGATTCGTGTTCAGCCTGCCCGAACACTTCTAGGAACTAATTTTCAAGCATATCTGTCACTCAAAAAAAATTGCCAATTTTGCACTATTTTCTTAAATACGCATAGATCTACTTGAAAATTTGTTCGTAATATTTTACGTGCATGCTGAACACGAATCTGGAATTAGCTTTCAGATCCACATTATATTTATGGATTATTTACGGAATATAAATTATGTCATTGTTAATTCGCTGAAATAGGGACTTCTAATCGTTGTAGCTGAAAACTAATTCCAGATTCGTGTTCAGCATGCTCGAACACTTCTAGGAACTAATTTTCAAGCAAATCTGTCACCCAAAAAATATTGCCAATTATGCACTATTTTCTTAAATACGCATAGATCTACTTGAAAATTTATTCGTAATATTTTACGTGCATGCTGAACACGAATCTGAAATTAGCTTTCAGTTTCACATTATATTTATGGATTTATTAAGGAATATAAGGTATGTCATTGTTAATTCGCTGAAATAGGGACTTCTAATCGTTGTAGCTGAAAACTAATTCCAGATTCGTGTTCAGCATGCTCGAACACTTCTAGGAACTAATTTTCAAGCAAATCTGTCACCCAAAAAAAATTGCCAATTTTGCACTATTTTCTTAAATACGCATAGATCTACTTGAAAATTTGTTCGTAATATTTTACGTGCAGGCTGAACACGAATCTGGAATTAGCTTTCAGATCCACATTATATTTATGGATTATTTACGGAATATAAATTATGTCATTGTTAATTCGCTGAAATAGGGACTTCTAATCGTTGTAGCTGAAAACTAATTCCAGATTCGTGTTCTCCCTGCCCGAACACTTCTAGGAACTAATTTTCAAGCATATATGTCACCCAAAAAAAATTGCCAATTATGCACTATTTTCTTAAATACGCATAGATCTACTTGAAAATTTGTTCGTAATAGTTTACGTGCATGCTGAACACGAATCTGGAATAAGCTTTCGGTTTCACATAATATTTATGGATATTTTAAGTAATGTAAAGTATGTCATTGTTAACTCGCTGAAATAGGGACTTCTAATCTTTGTAGCTGAAAACTAATTCCAGATTCGTGTTCAGCATGCTCGAACACTTCTAGGAACTAATTTTCAAGCAAATCTGTTACCCAAAAAATATTGCCAATTATGCACTATTTTCTTAAATACGCATAGATCTACTTGAAAATTTGTTTGTAAGAGTTTACGTGCATGCTGAACACGAATCTGGAATTAGCTTTCAGGTTCAAATTATATTTATGGATTTTTTAAGGAATTTAAGGTATGTCATTGTTAATTCGCTGAAATAGGGACTTCTAAACGTTGTAGCTGAAAAGTAATTCCAGATTCGTGTTCAGCCTGCCCGAACACTTCTAGGAACTAATTTTCAAGCATATCTGTCACCCAAAAAAAATTGCCAATTATGCACTATTTTCTTAAATACGCATAGATCTACTTGAAAATTTGTTTGTAAGAGTTTACGTGCATGCTGAACACGAATCTGGAATTAGCTTTCAGGTTCAAATTATATTTATGGATTTTTTAAGGAATTTAAGGTATGTCATTGTTAATTCGCTGAAATAGGGACTTTTAAACGTTGTAGCTGAAAAGTAATTCCAGATTCGTGTTCAGCCTGCCCGAACACTTCTAGTTGGCGATCTAGCCAAAGAAGAATGCCGGTATCAGAATGTGCGTGGACTTAACCAAGCTGAACAAATACGTGCGGCGTCCGACATACCCCATGCTTCCACCACACGTTGCGGTCGCTGATATCGCAGCAGGTCACGCCCGCTGGATGACCACAATGGACGCCGCCATGGGGTATCACCAGATCGCGATTGCTCCTGAAAGCCAGGACCTAACGTGCTTCATTACACCGTGGGGCAGATTTAAATTCAAGCGCGCGGTCATGGGATTGGTGTCCTCCGGGGATGAATACAACCGCAGAGGAGACATCGCTCTGGGAGGCATACCCTACACCATCAAAGTTGTCGACGACATCCTCGCTTACGACGACACATATCGGGCACACCTCCAACACGTGACTGACATCATGCGAAGATGCGACGAGGCCGGCATCACTTTAACCCTAAGAAGTTTCTCTTCGCGAGGAATGAAGTAGAATACTGTGGGTTCGGTCACCGAGAATGGCTACTCATCGAACGATCAAAAGGTCACCGCCATCAAGAATTTTCCTCGGCTGGAACATCACTGATTTACGGTCGTTCATGGGTTTGGTCAACCAACTTTAAAGCCCGAGACCGTTTCTAAAATTCCCCCGGGGG
>JACEEZ010003827.1:29567-59567 GCA_016584305.1 Chionoecetes opilio
ACTTTTCAAAACAATATTGGTTATCCTAATCGTCGTAGCTGAAAAATTTTTTTGCAATTTTTTTTTTATGCACTTTTAATACTAATTTTCAAGATTCTGTCATGCAAAAATATGGGATTATTTCAGTCCAAATTTTAGGAACTAATTTTCAGCAAATTCTTTTCAGCCTCTACATATTGCCGAATTATGCCATTTTCTTAATACGCATAGATCTATTGAAATTTGTTCTAATGTTAGTGTCTGACCGAATCTGGAATTACTTTCGTTTCAAATATATTTGGATTTTTAGGATATAGTATTCATTGTTAATTCGCGAATAGGGACTTCTATCGTGTAGCTGAAACTAATTCCAGATTCTGTTCACATGCCCGAACACTTAGAACTAATTTTCAAGCAAATCTGTCACCCAAAAAATATTGCCAATTATGCACTATTTTCTTAAATACGCATAGATCTACTTGAAAATTTGTTCGTAATAGGTTACGTGCATGCTGAACACGAATCTGGAATTAGCTTTCAGTTTCAAATTATATTTATGGATTTTTTAAGAATATAAGGTATGTCATTGTTAATTCGCTGAAATGGACTTCTAATCGTTGTAGCTGAAAACTAATTCCAGATTCGTGTTCAGCTGCCGAACACTTTAGGAACTAATTTTCAAGCAATCTGTCACCCAAAAAATATTGCCAATTATGCACTATTTTCTTAAATACGCATAGATCTACTTGAAATTTGTTCGTAAAGTTACGTGCATGCTGAACACGAATCTGGAATTAGCTTTCGGTTTCAAATTATATTTATGGATTTTTTAAGGAATATAAGGTATGTCATTGTTAATTCGCTGAAATATGGACTTCTAATCGCTGTAGCTGAAAACTAATTCAGATTCGTGTTCAGCATGCCCGAACACTTCTAGGAACTAATTTTCAAGCAAATCTGTCACCCAAAAAATATTGCCAATTATGCACTATTTTCTTAAATACGCATAGATCTACTTGAAATTTTGTTCGTAATAGTTTACGTGCATGCTGCACACGAATCTGGAATTAGCTTTCAGTTTCAAATTATATTTATGGATTTTTTAAGGAATATAAGGTATGTCATTGTTAATTCGCTGAAATAGGGACTTTTAATCGTTGTAGCTGAAAACTAATTCCAGATTCGTGTTCAGCATGCCCGAACACTTCTAGGAACTAATTTTCAAGCAAATCTGTCACCCAAAATATTGCCAATTATGCACTATTTTCTTAAATACGCATAGATCTACTTGAAAATTTGTTCGTAATAGTTACGTGGCATGCTGAACAGAAATCTGGATTAGCTTTCGTTTCAAATTATATTTATGGATTTTTTAAGGAATTAAGGTATGTCATTTTTAATTCGCTGAAATAGGGACTTCTAATCTTGTAGCTGAAAACTAATTCCAGATTTCTGTTCAGCATGCGACACTCTAATGACTAATTTTCAATCAAATCTGTCCCAAAAAATATTGCCATTATGCACTTTTTCTTAAATACGAAATAGATTACTTGAAATTTGTTTTAATAGTTTACGTGCATGCTGACACAATCTGGAATTAGCTTTCAGTTTCAAATTATATTTATGGTTTTTTTAAAGGGAAAATAAAGGTATGTCATTGTTAATTCGCTGAAATAGGGACTTTAATCGTTGTAGCTGAAAACTAATTCCAAAGTCGTGTTCAGCCTCCCCGACCCTCTAGGAACTAATTTTCCAAGCAATCTTCCCACAAAAATATTGCGCGTATGCACTATTTTCTTAAATACGCATTGTCCTACTTGAAAATTTTTTCTTCGTAATAGTTTACGTGCATGCTGAACACGATCGATTAGCTTATCAGTTTCAAATTATATTTATTGATTTTTTTAAGAAAAAATAAGGTATGTCATTGTTAATTCGCTGAAAATAGGTAACTTCTAAATCATTGTAGCTGAAACTAATTCCAGATTCGAGTGCAGGCAGATGCCGCGACACTGCTAGGACCTAATTTTGAACATAAATCGTGTCACTCAAAAATATTCTGCCAATTATGCAACTATTTTCTTAAAATACACTAGATCTCTTGAAAATTTTGTTCGTAATAATTTACGTGCTACTGAACAACGAACTGGAATTGCTTTCGGTTTCAACTTTATTTTTATGGATTTTTTACGAAATATAAGGTATGTCTTTTAATTCGCTGAATAGAGGACTTCTAATCAATGTAGCTGCAAACTAATTCCAGATTCGAGTTCATCATGGCCGACAGTGCTAGTGAACTAATTTTCAAGCAAATTTTGTCACCAGAAAAATTTGCCAATTATGCACTATTTTTCTTAAATACCATAGATTCTACTTTAAAATTTGTTCCTAATAGTTTACGTGGCATGCTGAAAGCACGATCTGGAATTAGCTTTCATGTAAAATAAATATTTATGGATTTTTTAAGGAATATATAGGACATGTCTTGTTAATTTCTCTGAAATAGGTATCTAATCGTTGTTAACTAAAACTAATTCCAGATTCGTGTTCAGCATGTCCCGAACACTTCTAGGAACTAGTTTTAGCATATCTGTCACTCAAAAATATTGCCAATAATGCCCTATTTTCTTAAATACAGCATAGATATACTTGAAAATTTGTTCGTATATAGTTTAGGTGCAGCTGAACCGATCTGGAATTAGCTTTCTGTTTTCAAGATTATTTTATGGATTTTTTAAGGAATATAAGTATGTCTTGTTAATTCGCTGAATAAGGACTTTTAATCTATGTATCTGAAAATATTCACACGATTCGTTTTCAAGCATGCCCGATCACTCGTAGAACTAATTTTCAGCAAATCTGTCACCCAAATTTGCCAATTATTCACTATTTTCTTAATACTCATAGCTCTACTTGAAAATTTGTTTGTAATAGCTTACGTGCAAGCTGAACACGAATCTGGAATTAGCTTTCAGTTTCAAATTATATTTATGGCTTTTTTAATTAATTAAGGTAGTCATTGTTAATTCGCCTGAAATAGGGACTTCTAATCATGTAGCTGAAACTAATTCCAGATTCGAGTTCAGCATGGCCGAACAGTGCTGGAAATAATTTTCAAAGCATATCTTCACTCAAAATTATTGGTCCAATTATGCCTATTTCTTCTAATACCGCATAGATCTCCTTGAAAATTTTTGTTCGGTAATAGTTTAAGTGCATGCTTACACGATCTGAATTACTTTCAATTTCACATAATATTTATGGTTTTTTTTAAGGATATAAGGTATGTCATTGTTATTCGCTTGAATAGGGACTTCTAATCGTATGTAGCTGAAAACTATTCCAGATTCGTGTTTATCATGCCGAACACTTCTAGGAACTAGTTTTAAGCAAATCTGTCACCCAAAAAGTATTGCCATTATGTCCTATTTTCTTCAATACTATAATCTTACTTGAAAATTTGTATCGTATAGTTTACGTGCATGCTGACACGATCTGGAATTAGCTTTCAGTTTCAAATTAAATTTATGGATTTTTTAAGGAAATCTAAGATATGTCATTGTTTAATTCGCTGAAATAGGGCCTTTCTAATCGTTGAGCCTTATCAACTAATTCCCGATTCGTGTTCAGCATGCCCGAAGACTTCTAGGAACTAGTTTTTCAGCAATTTCACCCCAAAAAATATATTGCCAATTATGCCCATTTTCTTAAATACGCATGATCTACTGTAAATTTGTTCGTAATCGTTTACGTGCATGCTGAACACGAATCTGGAATTACTTCAGTTCGAATTATATTTATGGATTTTTTTAGGAATATAAGTTATGTCATTGTTAATTCGCTGAAATAGAATTTTAATCGCTGTAGCTGAGAAAACTAATTTCCAGATTCGTGTTCAACCATCCCGACACTGCTAAGAACTAATTTTCAAGGCAATCTCTAACCCAAAAAATATTGCCAATTATACCTTTTTTTTTAATACGCATAATTTACTTGCAAATTTGTTTCCTAATTAGTTTGCAGGCATGCTGAACACGAATCCTAGAATTAGATTTTGTTTTTCAAATTCCTATATGTGATTTTTTAAAGATATGATTGTATGTCCTTGAGATTGGCTGAATGGGACTTTTAATCATTGTAACTGAAGACTGTTCCAGATTCGTTTTCAGCATGCCCGAACACTGCTAGATATTAATTTCCAAGCAAATCTTTCGCCCAAAAATATTGCCAATTATGTCATATATTTTTAATACGCATAGATTTGCATAAAAATTTTGTTCCATAATAGTATTTGGCATGCGAACACGAATCTGGAATTAGTTTTCAGTTTTAAATTCTATTTTGATTTGTTAAGAATATGAAGTATACATTGTGAATTGGCCTGAAATAGGGACTTTAATCATTGTACTGAAAACTATTGCGAGATTGTTGTTCAGCATGCCCGACAATACCAGAATTAATTTTACACGCAATCTGTCACACATACATATTGCCATTATGCACGTTTTTTTTTAATATTCATAGATTTTGGCCTTAAATTTGTTGCCATAGTTATTTTGTGCATGCTAACACGATCTGGGATTATTTTTCAGTTTAATTCTAATTGTGATTTTTTATGGAATATTGACTATGTCATTTTGAATTGGCTGAAATAGGGATTCTTTTAATCAATTGTCAACTGAAACTGATTCCAGATTCGTTTTTAGCTGCCCGAACACTGCTATAATTAATTGTCAAAGGCAAATCTGTCTCCCCAAAAATATTGCCAATTATTCAATATTTTTTTGTACGCATAGATTTCCACATGAAAATTTTGTTCCTATAGATTTGGGACATGCTGACGGAATCTGGAATTAGTTATTTTTCATTTTCAAATTCTCGTTTCGGATTTTTTTAAGGAAATATGAGTAAGTTATTGTGAATTGGCTGAAATAGGGCATTTTAAATCATTGTAACCGACAACTAATTCCAGAATCTGTTTAGCATTGCCCGAACAGCGCAAGGAATAATTTTCAAGCCATCTGTTACAGTAAAAATATTGCCAGTTTATGCTATGTTTTCTTAAAATACGCATAGATTTGGGGGGGGAGGGGGGGCTTGTGACATTTGGATCCTTAATAGTTTTTGGGCATGCTTGAACACGAATCTGGATTAGTTTTCAGTTTCAAATTCTAATTTTCGATTTTTCAAGGCATATGAAGTATGTCCTTGTGGATTGGCTAAATAAAGACTTTACTCATTGTACCTGAAACTGATTCCAGATTCGTGTTCGCAATGCAGAATACTGCTAGACTAAATTTCACTGCACTCTGATCCCCCAAAAAAAAATATTGCTCATTATGTAATATTTTTTAAATACGCATAGATTTTGCCTGTACTTTGTTCCTAATAGATTTGGCATGCATGAACCGATCTGGAATTAGTTTATAGTTTCCAAGTTCTTAATTTCGATTTTTAAGGAATATTAAGTATATTAATTTTTTTTTGGAATTGGCTGAATAGGGACTTATATTCATTGAAATGAAAACTATTTGAATTCGTGTTCAGCATGCAAGAATACTGATAGGAACAATTCAAGGCACATCTGCCCTTAAAAAATATTGCCAATCTATGTAATATTTTTTTTAAATAATATAGATTTGAATGAAAATTTGTTCCTAATAAGTATTTGGGCATTGCGGAAGACGAATCTGGAATTAATTTTCTGTTTCGATTCTAGTTTCGGTATTATTTAAGCATATGAAGTATGAATTGTGAATTGGCTGAATAGGAACTTTTTACTCATTGTAACTGAAACTAATTTGAATATTCGTGTTTAGCATGCACGAACAGTGCAGGAATTCATTTTCAGCATATCTGTCCCGCTAAAATGTTTGCCAATTATGCAATGTTTTTTTCTAAATACGCATAGATTTGCTTGGAAATTTTGTTTCCTAATAGTTTTTTTGGGCATGTGAACACGATCTGGAATTAGTTTTCAGTTTCAAATTCTAATTGTGATTTTGTAGGAATTGAAGTTGTATTTTTGATTGGCTGAAAAAGGGACTTTTTTCATTGTAACTAGCAACTGTTCCAGAATTCGTTTTCAGCATGCCCAATCATTGCTAGGAAATAAATTTTTCAAGCAAAGCTGTCGCCCAAAAAATATTTCCAATTATTTATTTTTTTAAATACGCATGAGATTATGCTTGAAATTTGTTCCTAATAGTTTGCATGGGCGATGCTGAACACGATCTGTTATTAGTTTTTAGTTTTCAAATTCCTATATGTGATTTTTTACGGAATATGGAAGTATGTCATTGTGCATTGGCTGAAATAGGGAGTGTTTTTTGTTTTTGTGTTGGTGTTTTTTTTTTTTTTTTTTTTGGGTTTGGGGTTTTTGGGTTTTTTTTTTGTTGGAGAGGAGAGGGGGTTTTTTGTTTTAATTTTTTTTGTTTTTTTTTTTTTTTTTTGGTGTGTTGGGTTTTTTTTTTTTTTTATCATTGCACTGAAAACTGATTCCAGGATTCCCGTTTTTCAGCTGCCCGAACACTGCTAGATATTACTTTCAAGCAAACTGTCGCCCAAAAATATTGCCAATTATGTATATATTTTGAATACGCAATAGTTTGCATAACATTTGAGTTTTCCTAATAGTAGTTGGGCATGCTGAACACGAATTCTGGAATTAGTTTTCAGTTTCAACTTCTAATTTCGGATTGGTTAAGGAATGAAGTATGTTCTTGTGATTGGCTGAAATAGGGCATTTTAATGCAGTGTAATGAAAATAAATTGAGAATTCGTGTTCAGCATGCCCGAACCAGTGCTAGGAATTAATTTTCCAACAATCTGTCTCCCAAAAAATATTGCATAGTAATATTTTTTTAAATACGCATAGATTTGCTTGGAAATTTGTTTCCTAATATTTGAGGCATACTGAACACGAATCTGGAATTAGTTTTAGTTTCACTATTCTAATATGTGTTTTTTACAGGAATATGAAGTATGTCCTTGTGAATTGGCTGAATAGGACTTTAATCATTGTAACTGAAAACTGATTTCAGATTCGTGTTTCAGCATGCAAATACTGCTAGGAACTATTTTGCAACAACTCTGTCCCCCAAATTGGCCAATTATGTATATTTTTTACATACGGATACATTTGCCTTGTAAATTTGTTCCTAATAGTATTTGGGCATGCTGAACCGAATCTGGAATTGTTGTCAGTTTTTCAATTCTAATTTTGGATTTTTTTAAGGAATATGAAGTTGTTATTGTGAATTGCGAAATAGGGCATTTTAATCATTTTAACTGAAAACTAATTTGAGATTCGTGTTCCAGTATGGCCCGACCCATTGCTAGGAATTACATTTCAATTAAATCTGTCCACCCTAAAAATATGCCAATTATGCAGTTTTTTTTAAATACGCGTCTCTCATTGGTTTATCTTTTAATTATTCTATTTCCCATTCTCTTTTTCCCTCTCCCTCTATCATCCTCATTCTCTCTCATTATATCCTCTCTCTCCTCTCCGTTTCCCTCTCCATACTTCTTTTTATTATCTCTCTCTCGCTCCTCTCTCTCCTCTCTCTCTCTCTCTCTTCTCCTCTCTCTCTCCTCTCTCTGTGACGACCTTGTATCGATAAACGCACGATCAAGTCGGCTTGAGGAGGGAAAGCTTGATGACGTTTTGTCCAAGGCCAAATTGAACTAGTGTACGGTATGGCCAGTGTATCGGTCTGCCTTATACCCTTGTCTTGTGTCTTATATTAACTTGGGACGCAAATGCCCTTGTGATCAACTGACTTCATTAACAATCGCTTTCAGTACCGATTTGACATTAACCGTATATACGCAGAGCCAACATTTGGGTCGTTTAGGTGAGCCCTTGTTCTTAAGATTTGTTCCTTAAGTTTTTCTTGGTCTTGTAGACTGGCACTGCAGCCACAGCAGATCCAACTCGTACCTTGCCAATGTGCCACGAAGCTTCTTGTTTTCTTTCTATTGTCTTCAATCTTTCGTGAGCAAGAAAATGTTTAAAAAAAAAGTGTTTTAAGATAATCGGTTTTCTTTTTTCAACGTCTTAAAGCCTTTCGCGTGGAATTTTTTTTTGGGGGGGCACTATGACAAGCGAAGCTTAGGGGCATTCTGATGCCACATTGAAGGGTTAGTGCCTATCGTCAGTCACAGGTCCAAGCAGATTACGGCAGCCATGGCCAATGGGATTGGGCACCTGGGGGGCTCCAGATTCTCATGGGGGGCACGTGCCCACCCGTAGCTATGCCACTGGTTATAGCTGATATGACGATACATAAGGTAGAAAGATAACTAGGCAACAACCATTACTTTGCAGGGAGGACTAAACCACCTCAAATCACACGTAAGCTATCACTCCCTCCCTCCCTCTCCCACTCACAGTAGCGCCGCCTGGAAATTTTGACTTGGGTGGCCAAGGATGGACACAGATCTAGTGTGGGGTGGCCATGGCATAGCCATTAAACAGAATTGGTTGGATTTTCTTTAACTTCTGACTCGATCTGGGGTGGCCAATGAGACTTCGGTGGTGGTCATGGCCTCCCCCTAGAATAGGCCTAGATCCTCAGTCTCTCTTCCACTACCTACTCATTCCTCTCAATCACTCCCACTCCCTCCCATTCTCTCTCTACTTACCTTTCGCTGCAGAAATATGAAGAAAAACAACAAAATAAAGAGTTGTTTGGCCAAGAATCCTCCTCTGCCTCCTCCAGCTGCCTGCACACACGTCCTGCCCCCTCGCCGGCTTGCTCTCAACTAACGTTCGTACCGGATTACTCAAGGAACTCAACACTGCTTCGAAACACTAAACCAAAGACCCTACACGCAAGATAGGAAAGCAGGTGTTTCGGAGTGTGCTGTCGTGTTTGGACAGCCGCTAGGTAGCAGCACCGGCGCTCGTTATTTTACTGTATATATATTAGTTGTTACTTCTCACAAGAGTGCGGCTTTGTGGTGTAGTTGGTAGCGCGCCCAGCTGCGGCTCCGCGGGCCCGGGTTCAATTCCCACCTGGTTACTATTTTCATATATTATTATCATGTCTGATGGTGTATGTGTGTTTAGTGGGGTTTATTGATAANACTGAATCTGGAATTAGCTTTTTCAAAATTGTCCCCAAAAATATTGCCAATTATGTAATTTTTTTTTTTTAACGCATAGATTTGCATGAAAATTTGTTTCTAATAGTATTTGGGCATGCTGAACACGAATCTGGAATTAGTTTTCAGTTTGAAATTCTAATTTCGGATTTGTTAAGGAATATGAAGTATGTTATTGTGAATTGGCTGAAATAGGGCAGTTTAATCAGCGTAAATGAAAATAAATTTGAGATTCGTGTTTAGCATGCCCGAACAGTGCTAGGAATTAATTTTCAAACAAATCTGTCTCCCCAAAAATATTGCCAAATATGTAATATTTTTTTAAATACACATAGATTTGCTTGGAAATTTGTTCCTAATAGTTTGCAGGCATGCTTAACACGAATCTGGAATTAGTTTTTAGTTCAAATTCTAATATGTGATTTTTTAAGGAATATGAAGTATGTCCTTGTGAATTGGCTGAAATAGGGACTTTTAATCATTGTAACTGAAAACTGCTTCCAGATTCGTGTTCAGCATGCAAGAATACTGCTAGGAACTAATTTTCAAGCAAATCTGTCCCCCAAAAAATATTGCCAATTATGTAATATTTATTTAAATACGGATACATTTGCTTGTAAATTTGTTCCTAATAGTATTTGGGCATGTTGAACACGAATCTGGAATTAGTTTTCAGTTTCAAATTCTAATTTTGGATTATTTAAGGAATATGAAGTATGTTATTATGAATTGGCTGAAATAGGGACTTTTAATCATTTTAACTGAAAACTAATTTGAGATTCGTGTTCAGCATGCCCGACCAGTGCTAGGAATTCAATTTCAAGCAAATCTGTCACCCTAAAAATATTGCCAATTATGCAGTTTTTTTAAATACGCTTCTCTCATTGTCTATCTTATTATTATATCTCCCATTCTCTTTTTTCCTCTCCCTCTCTCACTCTCATTCTCTCTCATTATATCTTCTCTCATCCTCTCCGATTTCCCTCTTCCCATACTTTCTTTTTATTATCTCTCTCTCTCTCTCTCTCTCTCTCTCTCTCTCTCTCTCTCTCTCTCTCTCTCTCTCTCTCTCTCTGTGACGACATTTTATCGATAAACGCGCGATCAAGTCGGCTTGAGGAGGGAACGCTTGATGACGGTTTCTCCAAGGGCCAAATTGACTAGTGTACGGGATGGCCAGTGTACGGTATGATCTGATACCCAATTGTCTTGTGTCTTATATGACTTGGGACGTAAATGCCTTGTGGATCAAATGACTTCATTAACAATCGCTTCAGTACCATTTGACATGTAACCATAAAATATTGCTTATAGTCACTAAAAATCGTCTAATGGTACCCAAATTACAATGGAAATTACGTTCTGGGCCTCAAGGGGTTAAGAGCATAAAAACATAAGAAAACTAGGGGGGGGGCACTCAGTAGAGCGCATACCTCCGCCCGAATATAAAAAAGTTAAAAAAAAGTTAAAAAAAGTTAAAAAAAAAAAAAAAATATATATATATATATATATATATATATATATATATATATATATATATATATATATATATATATATATATATATGCACTCAGTATGAGCGCATACCTCCGGCCGAACATTTCATCAATTGGTTGCCATGGCAACAGTTGTCAATAGATTTCATCCAAAATTAAATCCGTCCTTCCTTATACCAAATAGACTTGGTATACCGAGTTTGGTCCAAATCTATTCGTAACTTTTCGAGAAATCCTGTACACTAACAGACAGACAGACAGACAGACGGACAGATCGGGGTGAAAACATAACCTCTCCAACTTCGTTGGCGGAGGTAATAAGGAAGCTACAAGAGGCAGTGAGACCTACACGTGGTAGTTCCTGTAGTGATTCTTGGACTTGAGTTTAAGAGAACCTGTCACCCTCGTTCTTAGAGCATATCTTATATTCTCTATAAAGAAATGCGCGTTCAAATCACACTCATTATGCAAGATCACGAGGGTAAATACAATGTTCGGCAGCCTCCTTTCTGCTATTGGATCAAAAATGTCCAAACTGTCCTGAGCAGAAATTTACGAGAAAAAGAACAAGAAAAATAAAAAGAAGGAACGTTCGTGAAAGTCAAAGCTTGAAGTCTGTTGTTGTATCTGATGCCGTCATAATATTTGTTGTTGTTGTAGTAATTGTTGTTGTTATAATCATTGGTGTTGTGGTAAGCTACGGTAGAAGTTGTTGTGTCTGTTGTTGTAGTAGTAGTCGTTACTGTTGTTGTGGTAGGAGTAGCAGTAGTAGGCTAGTTGTTGTTGTTGCCGTTTCCTACTAATCCATAACTTCTTAATAAAGTCTTCTCTGTTTCAATTTCTTCTTATGATAGTTTTTCAAGTGTTAATACGTGCTGTATTTTGCTTTGCCTTCGTTGCTTTTATTCTGTATTTCTTGTATAAAGCAAAATCTTTCTTGTATACCATCAAAATTCCTGTTTTCTTTCTCAATTCATATATAGAAAACGTAACAAGCAGACATAACCTAAAGTATTTTGGTTCCATGATTACCTAGAAAACGACGGCAAGAAACGTAAACTATAGATTGGCTAACTAATAGGCGTAGTTAGGCCTGGGCATTGGGGGCTGTAGCGCCGAATGTTTTATGAATAGCACCGGATCACAAATAGCCTTTATTCTCTTACAAAATAAGATAAGCTCTCACTGGGGCCAACACAAAATTATAGTAAGAAACAAGAAATTTGGTTGGATGTTACTTGGCATATGCTGATGGCATCCTTTTTATGAGCAGGACAAGAGAGACACGGAGAAAACAGGAAGAGAGAACAGAGATGAGGAGTGCAACAGATACATGAGACACCAAAAGACCTTCTGGAGAGGTGAAGAGAATATCAAATGGACAAGACAGAGTTAACACAGTTTTGTCACAGTTCAGTAGATAAAGGTAGGGTAGGTAAAATATATATATATATATATATATATATATATATATATATATATATATATATATATATATATATATATATATATATATATATATATATATATATATATCAATAATTATTGCCACAAGTGATTTAGGAAATAATATATAAATTTACTACCACAAAATGTTTCACCTCTAATTTTGCAATAAATGCAGAGAAAATATCACATAATTGGTTTGCAGATTTGCGGACATGCGGTTGGGGAAGTGTGAACTTCAAGAAATTTGCGGACTTGCGGTTGCGGAACTTAAGGATTGAAGTTTGCGGATTTTCGTTTGCGGAAGTGGATTTTCGTTTGCGGTGCCCACCTGTCACAGACACATACACACACAATAAAACGCGTGCGAACACACACACACCCGCACCCGCACCCGCACCCGCGCGCGCGCACCACACACACACACACACACACACACACACACACACACACACACACACACACACACACACAAACACACACACACACACACACACACACATAGCACGAACATTGTTAAGTTCTGTACGTTACTAGGTCAATACATTATACAGCGTTCCTTGCCATAAACATACTCTTTTCTCCCAGCTCATTTTCAGTTACTATCGCCCCTTATGTCACCTACCTAATTCGTGTAGTAGTTTCCATTGGCATTCTTTCTGTTGTTCATTTAAGCATTATTCGACTCTTGAAATTTCCAGCGAAAGCATATTAGCAATACGCAACATTTTCGTTCGTAATAACAAGTTAAACATGATAATATGCATGAATGTGAAGGGGAAACATAAGTACGTTCAAACTATATTTCTGCCAACCATCTACTCGCATAAGTCGAGTATAAACTTTGATTTCCCTTCAGTGCAGTACAAATGCTAAACTATTGAATTTTCATGTATAACCTGGCTTTTAAACTTTGGCATTAACGTAAAACAATCACTTACAAACCTTATGCTATAAATGCTGCCATAAATTAACATGACATTAATTGACTATCGAATTGTTCATCAGATGTCAAATTTGATGCGACTCTTATTTCCCATATTACTAAATTAACACACAAAAAAATGCTTCATTTAAAAGTAAAGCTAATTATGTTACGACAGCAGTATGTGAACTACGAAATGTTTAAAGGATTTTTTATAGCTTACTTCCAATTATTAAGAGAAATGGGATTGAATTATAATATCTAAGTATGGTATTACGTGTTTGTTTTCAGGAAGAAAGAATAAACCGAGAGATTGTTAAAAGCAAGCATTAAATGTCTTTTGAATAAGATTCTCAGTTACAAAATCTGATACTACTCAGTTTTATATAATGAATGATATACGCATATCACCAATGAATCGACAATAACATCAATAATATACATGTATAGAAAGAATTTACCCAAGTATGACGATTTCTCTTTCCTTGAATAATTTGGTTTAACAGTGAAAGTGGTGGTGACGGGGAGGTCGCCCTCCACTACCATCCCCTTTTGTACATCCACCTCGCCGCGGTTCCTTTTACTTCTTTCTTCACAATTATAATTTCATATAAAAATGCAAAACTTTGTCAGCTTGAGATGCTTCCGCCTGGTGTTGGTGTTGGTGATGAGGGTGGCGATCACCCTCGTGCTGGTGGGCTTGGTGCTGGAGGCCGACGAGCTGCGTCGGGTGATGAGGGCCTGGCGGGACGCAGGGCCCCACACCACCCTGCTGGGGAAGGTGCGGGGGCACCTGGTGGCCGCCTCGTGGCTGGCCTCCCCAAGGGACCCCCTTGCGGAGTGCGGCTTCCCCCTGGGTGACAGCTGGGGGGAGGTGCTGTCCATGATGGTGGGCAGCAAGGAACGTCTGGCCTGCCTGGAGAGGCAGATCCAGAAGGCCGAGTAGGAACACAAGACGTTTGTGTTCTGCTTCGTGTGTGCCGTGTGTGTGGTGGTGGAGTTTGTGTTTGTGGTCCTGGTGGCGGGGCGCTCCTGGGCACGGCAGACCCTGGCGCGCCACCACGAGAAAGGAAGCAAGGCAGGGCAGGACGAGCCTCTCCTGCAGGAAACAGCAGCCTCGCTGATCAAACACACTGAGGTGGAGGACGTGCTGGAGGAGGTTGGAGAGCTGGCCCTTCCTTAGCAGGAGGCAGGAAGTGTCCTCATCCTCGTGGATCTAGGACGCCAAAGGCTGCACATCAAGGCCGCCAAGAACAACGTGCTGGAGTGCCACGTCGTCCTCAAGAACTTGTTGGCGGAGTGGCGAACACGCTAGGCCGCCACACCTCAACATGTTCGCATCCCAGTGGAGTTGCCCGCCAGACTTTCAAGGCTAAAGATAGAAGCTACAGCGATAACTGAGAGCTTCAAACTAACCCAGAAAATGGTGTCACCACGCTAGCATGGAGTGGCCGAGGCCAGGCAGCAGGCGGCAGGCAGTCAACGCCACCCCGCTAAGAAGACTGCTGCCCGCCCACGCCTTGGCAAAACCAGGAAGTGGAGGGCGTTCGGCCACATTTCTCCCGACGCCAGAGGCACGTCGGGTGGCCTTCGTCAGGGCTCGCGCCGCCCTTGATGAACGGGCACACGCGTGGAAATATGCCTCCTAGACAAAACTGGAGAAACTTAAGAAGCGCGGGGTTCCCGGTAACATCCTCCCGACACCCGAGGCACGTCGGGTGGCTTCCGTCAGGGCTCACGCCGCCCTTGATGAACGGGCGCAGGCGTGGAAATATACCTCCAAGACAAAACTGGAGAAACTTAAGAAGCGCGGGGTTCCCGGTAACATCCTCCCGACGCCAGAGGCACGTCGGGTGGCTTCCGTCAGGGCTCGCGCCGCCCTTAAAGAACGGGTGCACGCGCAGAAGTGTGCCTTGAAGACAAAACTGAAGGTAAGTAAACCCGGGATGTTCAGTCCCATCTTTCCGACGCCAGAGGCACGTCGAGTGGCCTCCGTCAGGACTCGCGCCGCCCTTGATGAACGGGTGCACGCGGGGAAGTGTGCCCCAAAGACTTCATGGAAGAAAAGTGTCGGAAATGAGGGCGCTCAGACCGACACTCAGGCTGCGAACATGACTGTGTCTGCGAACCGAGTGGCCTCGGTGAGGAGTGACGCCGCCAAAAGGGAAAGGGCGCACGCGCGTGAGTGTGCCTCTCAGACGACACAGGCGAAAAGTGTCGCAAAGGTTGCTCAATCTTTGAACAAGTCTGTGCCTGCGAGCCGAGTGGCCTTCGCGAGAAAAGACGCCGCCAAAAGGGAGCGAGCGCACGCACGTAAGATTACGTCCCAGACGACATGCGCGAATGGTATCGTAAATGTTAAGGAGTAAAATGTGATATCTGCATCACTGTCTGCTTGCCAGCAACGAGTGGCCGCGGCCAGGCAGCAGGCGGCAGCCAGGGAGCGCCACCTTGCTGGGAGGAACGCTGGCCGCCGACGCCTCGTTAACACCGTGAGACGCAAGGTCTTCGGTCACACAACCTCGACCCCAGAGGCGCGCCGCGTGGCCTCCGTGAGGAGTGAAGCTGCCACCACGGAAAGAGCGCATGCGCACACGTGCGCCAGTCAGTGAACGACAGCAAGAATCCCCCCTCGAAGGAAGGTACAATTGCCAACCACGCCACCATAGCTAAGTGTTCAGCGTGAAGGGTGAACACTGCATCCTCCTGGTTGCCTGCATGAAATGTACATATCTCGACGATGAACTTTGGCGGCACACCGCGTGCATCTGCGTAGCTTACAGGACCGCCGTGAGCGTCCAGCAGCCCCGCGGGAGAGAATTGACTCAATTGACACACCGCCAAAAAATTGCTGATTTCTTAAACCATTTTTAAAGTACATGAATAAAAAAAAACTAGGTACCTACATTATTTATAATTCAACTTGATTTCTTCATTTTTTGTACTATATATTTTTCAATTTTAAGTGATAGCATATTTTTGTAACAAATATATTATATGAACGGATGCGGGCCGGGCAGGTGATTACTTGAGTATTTGAGTACTCAATGATCAAAAAGTAAATAAGTACCTTGATTATTTAATTGATCATTTTTTATCATCAAACTTTGGGTACTTTTATTAATTTTGTACTTGGAGTAAAAATTTGTCATGTAACATATTTAACTTAAGTAACAAAGCTTGGTACTTTTACACCACGCCGTGAATAACCTAACTACTCTATCACCGGGGAATCAAGGGATATATATATAATATATATTAATATATATATATATAATATATATATATATATATTATAATATATATATTATATATATATTATATATATATTATATATATTATATAATATATATATATATATATAATATATAAGGCCTTATTGAACACACCTTCCTGTCCTAGCTTTCTCCATGTACCCATTTCCCGACCAACTCCTGATGCATTTCAAGAATCTAACTTTAAAAATCTATTTCTCGTCAATGTACGTATATACTGTAGATGCCAGTGGGTTTTTTTTTGGCATACCCTTAAACCTAGTAATTGCCCAGGGCGTAGTCAGGCCTGGGCATTGGGGGCTGTATAGGCTGTAGCCCCGAATGTTTTATGAGTAGCCCCGGATCTCAAATACCTTTTTCTTTATTTTTTTTCTTTAGTATTTTATTTTTTCTCACACAAATAAGATAAGCTCTCACCGGGGCCAACATAAAATTATAGTAAAAAACAAGATATTTGGTTAGATGTTACTTAGCGTATGTTGATAACATCCTTTTTTATGAGCAGGACCTGAGAGAGGTGGAGAGAACAGAAGGAGAGAACAGAGGAGATGAGGAGTGCAGAACAGAGGAGACACCAAAAGACCTTTTGGAAAGGTTCTTTTTTTCGAAGTGCATTTTTTCGAAGTGCATTTGTTCGGAGTGCCATTTTTTCGAAGTGCATTTTTTCGAAGTGCATTTTTTCGAAGTGCATTTGTTCGGAGTGCCATTTTTTCGAAGTGCATTTTTTCGAAGTGCATTTTTTCGAAGTGCATTTTTTTAAGTGCATTTTTTCGAAGTAAATTTTTTCGAAGTGCATTTTTTCGAAGTAAATTTTTTCGAAGTAAATTTTTTTCGAAGTAAATTTTTTCGAAGTGCATTTTTTCGAAATGCATTTTTACGAAATGCATTTTTTTCGAAGTGCATTTTATTCGAAGTGCATTGTTGCCCAGTCCTTTGTGAAGTAAATAAAAAAAAAAATTAAAATATATTAAAGTAGTACAAGCCGAGGTTTTGGTCATGATTTCAGCACTGACAAAGCTTGGAATATACATCTATTTTGGACTGTTCATCACGAAAGATCTTTTCTTTGGCTTTTTCTCCTATGATGAAAATCAAAATAATAGCGAGGTTGAACCCCAACTCAGATTGTCAGTTAATTTATTTTAATTTCATAGTTTTCAAGGTTTTCCACTAAGCAAATAATCGCCTTTTAGTAGTAGCACAGTGTTCAACATTCATTATATTCATTAGACTCAAACATAAATTTAAATATCCTGTAAAAATCTAAAGATCTCTTGGGGCTAAACCCCAATGTTTCAAATCCTAAACACCGCATGGGTTAACTTAACATTCACACAGCACACTAAATACGCCCCTGGGCTAACTGTAACATTCACACGCACACATAAATACGCCCCTGGGCAAACTGTAACATTCACACGCCACACATAAATGAACCCCTGGGCTAACTGTAACATTCACACCACATAAATACGCCCCTGGGTAACTGTAACATTCACACGACCGCACTAAATACGCCCCTGCCGCTAACTGTAACATTCACACGCACCATAAATACGCCCCTGCCGCTAACTGTAACATTCACACGCACACATAAATACGCCCCTGGGATAACTGTAACATTCACACGCACACATAAATACACCCTGGGCTAGCTGTAACATTCACACGCACATAAATACGCCCCTGGGCTAACTGTAACATTCACACGCACACATAAATACGCCCCTGGGCTAACTGTAACATTCACACGCACACATAAAATACGCCCCTGGGCTAAACTGTAACATTCACAACGCACACATAAATACGCCCCTGGGATAACTGTAACAATTCACACGCACAATAAATACGCCCTGGGATAACTGTAAACATTCACACGCACACATAAATACACCCTACCGCTAACTGTAACATTCACACGCACACATAAATACGCTCCTGGGATAACTGTAACATTCACACGCACACATAAATACGCCCTGGGATAACTGTAACATTCACACGCACACATAAATACGCCCTGGATAACTGTAACATTCACACGCACACATAAATACGCCCTGGGATAACTGTAACATTCACACGCACACATAAATACGCCCTGGGATAACTGTAACATTCACACGCACACATAAATACGCCCCTGGGATAACTGTAACATTCACACGCACACATAAAACGCCCCTAGGATAACTGTAACATTCACACGCACACATAAACACGCCCCTGGGATAACTGTAACATTCACACGCACACATAAATACGCCCCTGGGCTAACTGTAACATTCACACGCACACATAAATACGCCCCTGGGATAACTGTAACATTCACACGCACACATAAATACGCCCCTGGGCTAACTGTAACATTCACAACACTAATCGGGTAACATTCACACGCACACATAATACGCCCCTGGGCTAACTACATTCACACGCACACATAATACGCCCCTGGGCTAACTAACATTCACACGCACACATAAATACGCCCCTGGGCTAACTAACATTCACACGCACACATAAATACGCCCCTGGGCTAACTAACATTCACACGCACACATAAATACGCCCCTGGGCTAACTGTAACATTCACACGCACACATAAATACGCCCCTGGCTAACTGTAACATTCACACGCGCACATAAATACGCCCCTGCCGCTAACTGTAACATTCACACGTACACAATATTTTCTCCTCTCCATAATTAATACTTACAACTCAAAATAGGAACAGAAAATAGAAAGAAGAGCAAAATTGTTGAAAAAAGTCGCATACCATCGGAATTTGGCGTATAAAAAAAAAAAAATGAAAATATGAAGGAAAAAAATAATTTCATGACAAAAATAATTGTATCAAAATTGGAACCGAAAATAGAAGAGCAAAATTATTGAAGAAAAGTCACATACCCTCAGGATCTGGCATACACAAACAAAAAAAACAAATATGAAGGAAAAAAAGAATATCAGGAAAAAAAGTTAATTACCCACTGTATCAAAATTGGAACCGAAAATAGAAAGAGCAAAATTCTTGAAAAAAAGTCATATACCCTCAGAATCTAACGTATATAAAAACAAAAACACAAAAATATGAAGGAAAAAAAGAATATCAGGAAAAAAAGTTAATTACCCACCGTATCAAAAACTACAATGATAACAATAACATCATTATTATCATCATAACAATAATAATGATAATACCAGTCTTCTTCATACAAAACATACTGCGACGAAAATTATGAAAACCAACCTTGATATGCTTCAGCGGGGGCCGTGGCTGTCTCGACGTAGAAGTAGCAGTAGAAGCAGACGTAGTGGCAGTGGCAGTGGCGGCAGTGGTAGTGGTGGCAGTGGTAGTGGTGGCGGTGGTAGGTGGTAGGGGTAGTGGTGGTAGGTGGTAGAAGCGGCAGTGGTAGTGGTAGTGGTAGTGGCGGCAGTGGTAGTGGTAGTGGTAGTGGCAGTGGTGGTAGTGGTAGTGGTGGTAGGTGTGGTAGTTGGTGTTATAGATAATGGGAATTCTTTTTCAGTTCCCTAACGTTCCTAATGCGCGGCTGAGGACCACAGTGACGGAGCGCCGCGTTTGTTGAAAGTGACGGGGTTCGGAGCCTCCAGCACCCCCAGGGCCATCGCGGCAGGCCTTCCCTCAGCCCGCAGGATCCCCCGCCTTGGTGCCCCTGAGGGAGTCTGGAGCTCGTACTTGCATCAGACCCCAACGTGACGCCCGGTTGTGTCCCCCAGACGCTAGGAACACCGCCTTCAGGAGTTCTTAGGCGTTGTACTGACGATGACAGACTTAGATTCATCATTTTTTCTTACTTTGCTTTTTTATATACATCTATTTTCAGTTTTCTTCATCCAGTCATCATCAAACTCTCATGTTTTTATTTATTGATACTATGTGTACGACTTGGATTTTTTTTTCACTTATTTTTTTGGATACTATTGTGGTTTGAACGCCTTTTGTGTTTTCCTCACATGCATTGTTATTGGACAGCTATTGTGGTTTGAACAGCTATTGTGGTTTTTTCTCACTTATTTGTTATTGGACAGCTATTGTGGTTTGAACAGCCTATTTGTTTCTTCCTCACTTCATTGTTATTGGACAGCTATTGTGGTTTGAACAGCCTATTTGTTTCTTTCTCACTTCATTGTTATTGGACAGCTATTGTGGTTTGAACAGCCTATTTGTGTCTTTCTCACTTCATTGTTATTGGACAGCTATTGTGGTTTACACTTCTATTTTGGTCTTTTCTCACTCATTGTATTGGTACTTACTTTGTTTTGAACAGCCTATTTGTTTATTTCTCACTTCATTGTTATTGGACAGCTATTGTGGTTTGAACATCCTATTTGTTTCTTTCTCACTTCATTGTTATCGGATAGTTATTGTGGTTTGAACAGCCTATTTGTTTCTTTCTCACTTCATTGTTATCGGATTGGTTTGATTGGTTTGAACAGCCATTTGTTCTTGTATTTGTATTTAACTTATTGTGTCTTTTGCACGTTCTCTTTATTCCATTTTAAGATGTTTTTTTAATGTGTGTCGTCTCAGTTTTTCTTGATCTGTCTCTCTCGCTTTTGACTTTTGAGTTCTATTTCCAATTCTATTCTTCCAGTAACAACAGATTCTCATGTTTCTTTCTTCCTCTCTCTTTATTTTCTTCTTAATGTCTCACTTCTGAAATTAGAAAAATATTACTTATGGCATAAATATATAGATGTATTACAACGCCGACTTAGTACCACAGTAAATAAAACATGTATTGTTAAACATACGTTACTTACACTGCCGACTGACGACACAGAGAATAAAACATATTACTAGACACTTCCATCACCGTAATAATATTAATGTAATTATACATTAGTATTATAAAAATAATACTACTAATATAATTAAGAAGTTTAAGAAAAATAAAGAAAAAAACATAATAATATACTCTGGAACTTATTTCATAAATTATTTTCTATCTTCCTCCTTTTTTTTTTTAAAGTGAGGCGTGTCAAGACCCCTTTTAGTAATAAATTGCCCCCCCCCCTTTCTACAATCTCCCTTTCTATCAATCTCATTAATAAACAAATATCACTATACAGAATATACACATACTATAAAACTGAATACCAAATAAGTATATACTAAATAAATGAAAATACCAAAACCGATACCTTACACAGATGAGAGAGAGAGAAGAAGAAGACAAGAAGAGAGAAGAAGAGAGAGATGAGTAAGAAGGAAGATCTAGTGAGTAGTTAAGATGGATGATTGAGAGAGGAGGGAAGAGACATTGAGAGAGAAGAGAGAAAACACACAATATTAATAACAAGGAAGCTACAAAGAGCTGTGAAACGATACCAAATAAAATATAATATGCCCAACCACTCTTATATTATTTGCTGTCGATAGTTTAGAAGGAGAGAGATGCCAGCTAGGGAGACGTTTTTGATCAACTTAGAAGATTGCATCTTTAAGTTGAGAATTGAGAGATGAGACAAGAAGGGGATTTAGTGGAGACACAAAAAATAGGACTTAATAGGCGTGAGCCTTATACTAAATTATTCCACCACTCTTTTTATATTATTTTGCTGTCTTCTTTAAGGAGACTGCCAGCTAGTGGGCTTTTTGTTACTTTTTTGTAACTTCTCCATAACTATAGTAATGTTATCTATTCATCTTTCAAGTTGATTCCCTTGATCTTTTTTACGATTTCCTACCTTCATAAAATCCGCCTTCATTTTTTTTAGTGTTTCTACATTAATAAAATCCGCCTTAATTTTTTTTACGTGTTTCTGCCTTGACAAAATCCGCCTTTTATCATTTCTACGTGTTTCTACCTTGATAAAACCCGCCTATATCTATTTTTTTTTTTTGCCCTTGGCCAGTCCTTTGAGATGAAAAAAACGTCAGTACATTAGAACGTTGTCTACAAAAACTAAAGCCGAAATTAAAATAAATAATAGGGGTATAAAAAACTACACCAATGCAAAAAACACCAATGGATATAAAAAAAATTTAAAACCAATATTTGAAGAAAAAAAAACATGGCATAACTTGTGAATCATCCTTATGAAAATTATAATCTTGCAGCAAACTTTGGTGCTTCTCATGGTGCTGCTGCTGCTTTTGGCGGTGCTCATAAAGTGGTTATATACATAATAAGCCCAGTGCCAGCAATTATAAAAGCAAATGAAGAAAGTTATAAGGATCAAGAGACCCGAGCAAAATGGCATCGAAGAGAAGAGGAGAGAGAGAGAGAAGAAAGAGAGATAGAAGAAGAGAAGAGAAGGAAGAAGAGAAGAAGAAGAAGAAGAGAAGAGAAGAGAAGGAGAAGAGAGAGGAGAAGAGAGAGAGAGAAGAGGAGAGAAGGAGAGAGAAAGAGAAAGAGAGAGAGAGAGAGGAGGAGAGAGAGAGAGGAGAGGAGAGGAGAGAGAGAGGGGAGAGGAGAGAGAGGAGAGAGAGAGAAGAGAGAGAGAGGAGAGAAGGAGAGAGAGAAGAGAGAGAGAGAGAGAAGAGAGAGAAGAGAAGAGAAGAGAGAAGAGAAGAGAAGAGAAGAGAAGAGAAGAGGGAAGAGAAGAGAAGAAGAGAGAGAAGAGAAGAGAAGAAGAGAGAGAAGAGAAAGAAAAGAGAGAGAGAGAGAGAAGAGAAGAGAAAGAGAAGAGAGAAGAGAAGAGAAGAGAAGAGAAGAGAGAGAGAGAGAAGAAAGAGAAGAAGAAGGGAGAAGAAGAGAAAGAAGAGAGAGAGAGAGAAGAGAAGAGAAGAGAGAAGAGAAGAGAAGAAAGAAAGAGAAGAGAAGGAGACGAGAGAAGAGAGAGAACAGAGAGAGAGAGGAGAGAAGAGAGAGAGAGACGAGAGAGACCGAGAGAGACAGAGACGAGACGAGAGACGAGACAGAGACGAGACAGAGACAGAGAAGAGACAGAGACAGAGAAAGAGAGAGAGAAACACAAGAAAATAAGGAAGCTACAAGAGGCCGTGAGATCTATATACACGTGGTAGTTCCTGATACTTAATACTATAGCCTAGTACTTAATAGCTTATAGTACCAAAATATCTTAAATATATGTATGCTCATATTTAAGTCTGTTTCTTCTCGTAAAAATTGTCTTGAATGCAGGAGGCTAGACAATTTCATGGATGGGGACTGAAAGGCGTAACTACACTATTAATAAGAATAACAAGTTTACTGATTAATTGCATTTAGTGATCCTGAGATACCATTGCAACCACTGGCGTAATTATTTGTACTCGAGAAAATTAGGTTTAAAAACTCTGAGGCAAAACTTTTCCAAATTTCACTTAAGAAAAAACAAATACGTGTCTCAATGTGGCTTCAGAAACACCACACAAATAAGTACTCACCGTTATTTCTGCTGAATGTCCTTTTATATGAAGCTTAACCCCTTCGCACCCAGATCTTTCCTTTGCTATAAAAAATTGTCTATTAGCCATAAAATAACGAAAAGTAACTGAATATACCAAATAAGTTAGTGGGCAAGGATACCAAACAGGTCATATCTATAAAACATTACTTATATTCACTAAAAATCGTCTAATGGTACCCAAATTACAATGGAAATTACGTTCTGGGTCTCAAGGGGTTAATGCGTGTAATAGTGTAATAGTGAAATTACACCTTTCATCCCCATTCATGAAAGTGTCTAGCCTCCTGCATTCAAGACAATTTTTACGAGAAGAACAGACTTAAATATGAGCATACATGTATTTAAGATATTTTTGTATTATAAGCTATTAAGGATTTTTTTTATCTGAGGTTTTTTTACGGAATCTGGGCGTTTTTAGCTATTAAGGATTTTTTTGTCTGGGTTTTTTTCACGGAATCTGGGCGTTTTTGGCTGCCTATCTGGGTTTCTCCGTATTTTGAGAGTGGCAACGCTGTCTACGCCTACCGCAGAATTCAGTGTCTCTTGGGCGGTGGGCAAGAGAGGATGTGTTGCTCCGTTCCGTGTGTGCCGTGAAGTGTGGTGGTGGTCTTGCCGACGCCTGAGAACCTCGACGCATTAACCCCTTGAGACCCAGAACGTAATTTCCATTGTAATTTGGGTACCATTAGACGATTTTTAGTGAATATAAGTAATGTTTTATAGATATGACCTGTTTAGTATCCTTGTCCACTAACTTATTTGGTATATTCAGTTACTTTTCGTTATTTTATGGGTAACAACAGACAATTTTTTATAGCAAAGGAAAGATCTGGGCGTGAAGGGGTTAAGCTTCATATAAAAGGACATTCAGCAGAAATAACGGTGAGTACTTATTGTGTGGTGTTTCTGAAGCCACATTGAGACACGTATTTGTTTTTCCTTAACCCTTTGAGACCTAGAACGTAATTTCCATTGTAATTTGGGTACCATTAGACGATTTTTAGTGAATATAAGTATGTTTTTATAGTCACTAACCTGTGTATATCTCTTGTCTCAACTAACACAATGTTGTATATTGCGGATCTGTTCATTCGTAGTTATATGGCTCAGCAACAACAGATGATTTTGATAGTAGCAAAGAAAGATTGGTTGCGAAGGGATTTGGAAAGGCCTTCATATAACGACATTCAGCAGAAATAACGGTGAGTACTTATTGTGTGGTGTTTCTGAAGCCACATTGAGACACTTATTTGTTTTTCCTTAAGTGAAATTTGGAAAAGTTTTGCCTCAGACTTTTTAACCTAATTTTCTAGAGTACAAATAATTACGCCAGTGGTTGCAATGGTATCTCAGGATCACTAAATGCAATTAATCTGTAAACTTGTTTATTCTTATTAATAGTGTAATTACGCATCCATTTTTTCCTGTTCAATCACCGTCTCTAAAAATGTCGTGGCCCAGTGTGAGGTTTGTCTTAATGAATGAGTTAATGGGACATGACAATTACGCATTCACCATAGATTTTTATTACTTCGTACTTACAATTTGAAGAGTGGGAAGAGGGTTTTTGTTTCAACAGTTATTGTAGAGAGAGAGAGAGAGAGAGAGAGAGAGAGAAGAGAGAGAGAGAGAGAGAGAGAGAGAGAGAGAGAGGAGAGAGAAGAGAGAGAGAGAGAGAGAGAGAGAGAGAGAGAGAGAGAGATTTGATTGATTGTTTTATTAGGCTTAACATAACATACATAAGTTGAATTATCATACTTATATAGAAGCCGCGGTCCATTGAGCCGAGACTCTTTTATGGACCTGATGCTTTAGATTTTGTTTAAATTACAACAGTCGTGAATTGTTGGTGGGGAAGAAGAGAGAAAAGAAGGAGAGGAGAGAGAGAGAGAGAGAGAGGAGAGAGAGAGAGAGAGAGAGAGAGAGAGAGAGAGAGAGAGAGATCATTACATACGAGCAACTAAGTACCCATGAGTGGTTACATAACTTAATAATCTAAAAAGGCTTAATTACCTCGGTTCCGGAGCCATTAGCTACCTGTATCACCGAGGCCTTAATATTACGCGTTACATACGAGTATAAACTATGACCACCACCATCTGAATGACCTCATTTGGGTGCAGGGCAGGTCATACCAGGTAGTTAATGGCTCCGGAAGTAAGGTAATTAAGCCTTTCTATTATAGTTTATTCGTTAGATATATGCTTTCTTGTTGAATCAGTAATGAAGTGTGTATCAGGTAACCCATTCTTGATGTGGTGTGCTTGGTGTTGAGTGGTGGGTGGTGGTGGTGATGTTTGGTGTTGAGCGGTGGTGGTGGTGGTGATGTTTGGTGTTGAGTGGTGGTGGTGGTGGTGATGTTTGGTGTTGAGGTGTGGGTGGTTTGTGTGGTGTGGTGTGTGGTGGTGAGTTGGTGTTGGGTGGTGGTGGTGGTGATGTTTGGTGTTGAGCGGTGGTGGTGGTGGTGATGTTTGGTGTTGAGCGATGGTGGTGGTGGTGAGGATGAGGTTAATATGGGATGACAACATTAATTTATGCTGACAGATCCAGTACATGACATAATTATAATCGTTGGTGGTGGTGTCTGTACATTGGTGTTCAGCGGTGGTGTGGTGGTGATGGAGGTGGTGGTGGTGTTGCTGTCTATATATTGATGTTCAGCGGGGTGGTTGGGTGTGTGGTGATGGAGGTGGTGGTGGTGGTGATGGAGGTGGTGGTGGTGTTGGTGTCTATGTTGGTGTTCAGCGGTGGTGTGGTGGTGATGGAGGTGGTGGTGGTGTTGGTGTCTATGTTGGTGTTCAGCGGTGGTGTGGTGGTGATGGAGGTTGTGGTGGTGGTGATGGAGGTGGTGGTGGTGGTGTTGGTGTCTGTATATTGGTGTTCAGCGGTGGTGTGGTGGTGATGGAGGTGGTGGTGGTGGTGGAGGTGGTGGTGGTGTCTCTATATTGGTGTTCAGCGGTGGTGGTGGTGGTGTTGGTGTCTCTTTATTCCGGCTAATGTGTGTTCCTTCTGCCCGACCAGCCACTCCACAATTACCGCGAGTAATGAAGGTGCTCAGAGATGCGTGAAACAGATGTCCCAAGTTTTATTGAATTGCGTTGTAGACCTAATGAGTTTCTTCGGTCTGGCGATGCGATATTACGTATCTTGTGCCTGGAACGATAATATTTTCCTGAAGGATTTTTGCCAATACTATCCTTTGCAGTATTTTGTTAGGAAAGTGAAGGGAGAAATCACCATGGGAATGTTTGAGTAGTAGAAAAGATGTGAAGGTTTGATGTAAAATAATAATAATGATAAATAAATAAAGTGTTCCCATCGTCACTCGGAAGCCTTGCAAGGGAACACCATGATCGAGGAAGGGAAGACAGGAAAGACATTAAAAAAGTTCGTATATATGTTGTGAAAAAATATATATGCAGCAGTCTCCAAACTTCTTTCATAGCAGCTTTTTTCTCCTCACCTTCATAATAATAAATAAAGTGTTCCCATCGTCACTCGGAAGCCTTGCAAGGGAACACCATGATCGAGGAAGGGAAAACAGGAAAGCGGGAAAGACATTATAAAAGTTCGAATATATGTTGTGAAAAAATATATATGCAACAGTCTCCAAACTTCTTTCATAGCAGCTTTTTTCTCCTCACCTTCATAATAATAAATAAAGTGTTCCCATCGTCACTCGGAAGCCTTGCAAGGGAACACTATGATCGAGGAAAACAGGAAAGCGGGAAAGACATTAAAACAGTTCGAATATATGTTGTGAAAAAATATATATGCAGCAGTCTCCAAACTTCTTTCATAGCAGCTTTTTTCTCCTCACCTTCATAATAATGTTTACGTTCATTTTTGCACACGTCGCCGCATCGCTAACGAGGCAGGGAATTCTAATTTTGAGAATATAACTTTTATCGTAATATTTTTTGTTGAATTGCTCGATTATTCTCTTTGGTATTCTATGTTTTTTACTTTTCTTTTTGGCGATGCATTAAATTAAGCTATCAGTATGCATACATTTTTTTAGATTGTCCAGAATACGTAACATTAACATTGCCTACTAAATTTTGAGAATAAAACGTATCATTATTTTCTTGCAGAATTAGAATTGCTCGAATATTCCCTTTGGTATTTTTTTTGGGGGGGGGGGGGGGGGGGGGGGGGGGGGGGGCGATGCACTGAATGAATTAAGCCATCAGTATGCATACATTTTTTTAGATTGCCCAGAATTACATTAACATCGCCTACCAATACTTTTTTATTTTTTTTTATTTTTTTTATATAACAAAGGACTGGCCAAGGGTACAAAAAAGGAGGTAACTAAATCTAGCGGGGTAAAAAGTACATGGTTTCAGCTTTTCCACAAGCCCATTTTTTCTTTTATATTCTCTACAGTAAATATTGTTTTTCATGCGAGTATTTTACAGCAGAATCAAAGCTTTTAGAATATCAATTATAGTCGTCCAGCCTCTGGCCCCTTTGCTTTTGGCTCAGTTCTTGCGGCTGGAACGTGGCAGCGAGCGGAAGTGTAACTTTACAAATGGCATGCTTATCCTTGATATTTTATTATGCAAACCTATAGCGAGGATCACTTTTGTACTTCATAAGAAAAATAAATTGTTATTGTAAAACCGAAGTTTATTTAGCACTAATTAAATCATTACGCTAATTACTCATTAAGGGCTTGTTCTACGCAAAAAGTTTGTTTCACAGACCCCCATTGATTTTGACAGCACTACTTGCATGTCAAATTTCAGCTCAATCCGACAATATTTAGGAGTAGTTATTCACTTTTTGGCTTACGAATGGTTCCACTCCCCTTACGCGAATGGGTCTTATGGTAAGTAGTCAGCTCGCTTCGCTCCCTGCCAATTAACATTAACATCGCCTTCCAGTACTTTTTTTAAACTAAATCTAGCGAGGTAAAAAGTACATGGTTTCATCTTTTCCACAAGTCCATTTTGTTCTTCTATATTCTCTATATAGTAGTAACGCTCTATACGTATGTAGTAAATGTTGTTTTTCATACGAGTATTTTACAGCAGAATCAAAGCTTACATTGCACTCTCCTCCACAAGAATATCTTTTCCATGTCGCCTTTTCCTCCTGACGCAGGGGAGGATCGGGACTCAGCTCACCACGCCCTCAGAGTCCCCCTGGTGCCCCACAAGCCTGAGGGTCCGCCGAGGGGAGGCAGGCTAAGGGAACCACCGAGGGGAGAGAGGCGAGGGTCAAGGGAACCACCGAGGGGAGAGAGGCGAGGGTCAAGGGAACCACCGAGGGGAGAGAGGCGAGGGTCAAGGGAAGCACCGAGGGGAGAGAGGCGAGGGTCAAGGGAACCACCGAGGGGAGAGAGGCGAGGGTCAAGGGAACCACCGAGGGGAGAGAGGCGAGGGTCAAGGGAACCACCGAGGGGAGAGAGGCGAGGGTCAAGGGAACCACCGAGGGGAGAGAGGCGAGGGTCAAGGGAACCACCGAGGGGAGAGAGGCGAGGGTCAAGGGAACCACCGAGGGGAGAGAGGCGAGGGTCAGTCCACGGCCACCAATCCCTTCCCCTCACACCAACATCATTTCTTGACATTTTCCCCTTCCCCGAGGGTCCATGCTATAAAAATTCACCTCTCCATAACTATAGTAATGTTATTTATTCGCCTTTCATGTTGATTCCCTTGATCTTTTTAACGAGTTTACCTTCATAAAATCCGCCTTCATTTTTTTTGGTGTTTCTATATTCATAAAATTCGCCTATATCTATTTTACGATTTCTACCTCGATAAAATCCACCTATATCCTTTTTTTACGTGTTTCTAGCTTGATAAATCCGTGATGTCAATGGCGCTTGAGTCAGGGTTTGGTTTCCCTTGATGAAGAGCTGTTGACCAGTCTGAGAGCGGGAGACCTAATTATGGCCACAACGAGGCTCTTCAATAAACTTCCAAACTCCCTGTCCTATTCACAAACCTCTGAGCCAGCACCAGTGACAGCGTTAAGGCCCTCATCCTCCCTCCACGCGTCTCACACCGGCACCTCCCAGCTCCCCGTCACCTCAGATTCCCAGCCGCTCTTCTAAACAACATGGGACTCAGAAGGTGAGATTAAAGGATATCTAAATCTTATTCACTCCTATTCTCTCTCTAGTTACTCCTATTCTATCTCTATTCACTCCTATTCAATCTCTATTCACTCCTATTCAGTCACTCCTATTCAGTCACTCCTATTCAGTCACTCCTATTCTATCTCTATTCCCTTCTATTCTATCTCTATTCACTCCTATTCTATCTCTATTCCCTCCTATTCCTCTATACATCCTATCAACTCCTATTTCTCTCTATTCATCTATCAATCCTATTCATCTATCACTCCTATTCTATCTCTATTCCCTCCTATTCA
>JACEEZ010003827.1:64567-77067 GCA_016584305.1 Chionoecetes opilio
TGTGTGTGTGTGTGTGTGTGTGTGTGTGTGTGTGTGTGTGTGTGTGTATGTGTTATTCACCCATGCTCTTATCCACGCGAGTCAGATTCACGATCGCCAGTTTCACTCTCCCGGTGCGAGGATGGAGCTCATTATTACCGATCTTTGGGTAATGCTGGGACCTCACACCCCACACACGCCCATCCCCTTGCTCAAGGAGGACAGTAACCGCCTGAATTTATCAGTGAAAAAATCCCCGTGTGTGTGTGCCTGTGTGTGTGTGTGTGTGTGTGTGTGTGTGTGTGTGTGTGTGTGTGTGTGTGTGTGTGTGTGTGTGTGTGTATTTACCACATTACTGCAACCACCAGGAATATATTTAAATTCTGTTGTCCTAGATGCTCAGTTATTACTTCCCACATTATTAGTATATAGTACATGACGTAATCTCTCTCTCTCTCTCTCTCTCTCTCTCTCTCTCTCTCTCTCTCTCTCTCTCTCTCTCTCTTCTCCTCTCTCTCTCTCTCTCTCTCTCTCTCTCTCTCTCTCTCTCTCCCCCCCCAGGAGCGGGTGGGCGTGGTGACGGCGTGGGTGGTGGCGAGCATTACCTTCATGGCCCTGGAGGCTGTGTGTTGCATGTACTCCAATGTGCTAAGGGACCACATCAACAAGGTGTGTGTGTGTGTGTGTGCGTGTGCGTGTGCGTGTGCGTGTGTGTGTGTGTGTGTGTGTGTGTTTTACTTTTTTATTGAAAGCAGTATTTATCATTCCATACAGCTACAAAAAATATAGTGAGAAATATATACAAATTCAATACACAAAATAAACAAAATTTGTGAGAAGTTAATTTAAAAGTATAATGGTGAAGAAAAAAACTAGGAGACGTATTATGACAAAAAAAGAAGTAAAAACAGTAGAAGTAAAAAAAAGTAAAAAACAGTAGGAGTAAAAAAAAGTAAAAAACAGTACGAGTAAAAAAAAGTAACAAAACAGTAAGAGTAAAAAAAAGTAAAAAACAGTAAGAGTAAAACAAAGTAAGTAGCAGTAAGAGTAAAAAAAAAGTAAAAAACAGTAGGAGTAAAAAAAGTAAAAAACAGTAGGAGTAAAAAAAAGTAAAAACGTAAGAGTAAAAAAAAGTAAAAACAGTAGGAGTAAAAAAAAGTAAAAAACAGTAGGAGTAAAAAAGTAAAAACAGTAGGAGTAAAAAAAAAGTAAAAACAGTAAGAGTAAAAAAAAGTAAAAACAGTAGGAGTAAAAAAAGTAAAAAACAGTAGGAGTAAAAAAAAGTAAAAAACAGTAAGAGTAAAAAAAAGTAAAAAACAGTAAGAGTAAAAAAAAGTAAAAAACAGTAGGAGTAAAAAAAAAGTAAAAACAGTAGGAGTAAAAAAAGTAAAAAACAGTAGGAGTAAAAAAAAAGTAAAAAACAGTAAGAGTAAAAAAAAGTAAAAAACAGTAGGAGTAAAAAAAAGTGAAAAAACAGTAGGAGTAAAAAAAAGTAAAAAAAACAGTAGGAGTAAAAAAAAGTAAAAAACAGTAGGAGTAAAAAATAGTAAAAAACAGTAGGAGTAAAAAAAATAAAAAAAACAGTAAGAGTAAAAAAAAGTAAAAAAACTGTAGGAGTAAAAAAAAGTAAAAAAAGTAAAAAAAAGTAAAAACAGTAAGAGTAGAAAAAAGTAAAAAACAGTAGGAGTAAAAAAAAGTAAAAAACAGTAGGAGTAAAAAAAGTAAAAAAACAGTAAGAGTAAAAAAAAGTAAAAAACAGTAGGAGTAAAAAAAAGTAAAAAACAGTAAGAGTAAAAAAAACTAAGAGTAAAAAAAAAGTAAAAATCAGTAGGAGTAAAAAAAAGTAAAAAACAGTAGGAGTAAAAAAAAGTAAAAAACAGTAAGAGTAAAAAAAAAGTAAAAAACAGTAGGAGTAAAAAAAAATAGGAGTAAAAAAAAGTAAAAAACAGTAGGAGTAAAAAAAAGTAAAAAACAGTAGGAGTAAAAAAAAAGTAAGTAGTAGTAGTAGTAAATAAAATAGTAAAAAAAAGGAAAATAAACCGTAAGAAAAAGATGATATCGAAAAAAATATCAAATAAGGTATAGTGAAAAGCATTACCATACCATAATAACTTATATATCCATTAACTAAAACGTTCTTTCTGGTGTGTTCTTTACTTATAGTCTATTTTTTTTAACGAGGCGAAAATTCTATTATCTTAAGGTCTCATACTTAAAATGATGCCTATGTTTACCTGATAATAGGGTTAACTATGATAAAATACAACTGAATTTAAGAAGAACCGTAGTATTCCCTTCTGGTATCAAATATTAGTCAGTAGGAACTTTACTTATAGTCTTTACCTATAGTTTACTTAGGGTACTTTACTTATAGTCTAATTTTTACTTAGGGTTCTTTACTTATAGTCAATTTTTTTAACGAGGCGAAAATTACATTATCTTCAGGTTTCATACTTAAAATGATGCCTATGTTTACCTGATAATAGAGTTAACTATGATAAAATACAACTGAATTTAAGAAGAAGCGTAGTATTCCCTTCTGGTATCAAATATTAGTAAGTAGGAACTTTACTTATAGTCTTTACCTATAGTTTACTTAGGGTACTTTACTTATAGTCTAATTTTTACTTAGGGTTCTTTACTTATAGTCTAATTTTTTAACGAGGCGAAAATTACATTATCATAAGGTCTCATACTTAAAATGATGCCTATGTTTACCTGATAATAGAGTTAACTATGATAAAATACAACTGAATTTAAGAAGAAGCGTAGTATTCCCTTATCCTGGCATCAAATATCAGTCAGTAGGCAGAAAGGGGTCAGGATTTTAAATTTTTCGCCTCGTAAAAAAAAAACAGAGTATAGTTTCATATTAATTGTGTTTTAACTGACATCTAACTGACTTTTTATTGCCTTGTTTTCTTGGCAGAGGTTCGACACGATATGTAAGGTGGAAATGAGCTTCTTCGCGGCAAGAGTGTTTGTTAACGTGAGTATTATTATATTAGTGGTAGGCTAATTGTGTAGAATTTAGTGTAGTGTAGTGTTGCGCGCTCTCTCTCTCTCTCTCTCTCTCTCTCTCTCTCTCTCTCTCTCTCTCCCCTCTCTCTCTCTCTCTCTCCTCCTCTCCTCTTTCCTCTCTCTCTCTCTCTCTTTTTGTGGTATAGTGCAATTCTCGTGTACTCTCTTCCCCTCTTCTCTCCTCTCTCTCTCTCTCCTCTCTCTCGCGCTCTCGCATTCTGTCCTCTCTTTTCTCTCTCTCTCGTCCCCTCCTCTCCCCTCTCTCTCTCTCTCTCTCTCTTTGTGGAATAGTGCATTCTAGTGTAGCCATCCCCTCTCTTCTCTCTCTCCTCTCCTCTCTCTCTCGTCCTCTCTCTCTCTCTCTCTTCGTCTCTCTCCTCTCTCTCTCCCTCTGCTCTCTCTCTCTCTCTCATCTCTCTCTCTCTCTCTTTTTTTTTGTGGTAATGTGCAATTCTAGTGTAGCTCTCTCTCTCTCTCCTCTCCTCTCTCTCTCTCCCCTCTCTCTCTCTCTCTCTCTCTCTCTCTCCTCTCTCTCTCTCTCTCGCTCTCTCTCTCTCTCTCTCCTCTCTCTCTCTCTCTCTCTCTGCTCTCTCTCTCTTTTTGTGGTAATAGTGCAATTCTAGTGTAGCCATCTCTCTCTCTCTCTCCTCTCTCTTCGTCTCTCTCTCTCTCTCTCTCTCTCTCTCTCTCTCTCTCTCTCTCTCTCTCTCTCTCTCTCTCTCTCTCTCTCTCTCTCTCTCTCTTTTTGTGGTAATAGTGCAATTCTAGTGTAGCCTCCTCTCTCTCTCTCTCTCTCTCTCTCTCCTCTCTCTCTCTCTCTCTCTCACTCTCTCTCTCTCTCTCTCTCTCTCTCTCTCTCTCTCTCTCTCTCTCTCTCTCTCTCTCTCCTCCATCTTCCGCTTCAATTAGTACTTTTCCCTTGCCTCCCTACACACACAGTCCTAGGTTTACGGTCCTTCCCTCACACATGTAACTCACCACTAACTCCCACTTCAATTTATAACAGTTAACTCAGCATTTTCTTTCAATAACGCCTCCCTCTTTCCCTCCCTTCGTCCCCAGATTCTTGCTCTCTGGGGCGTTATGAGATTCTACAGAAATCTTCGCGTTGGCTTTTCCTACAAAGATCCAGAGGCCATTGAGTTGTAAAAGAACATGAAAATATGAAAATTCCAAGAGGCCGTGAGACCTACACGAGGTAGTTCCTGTTACTTCACACTACCTACATCCACCTTTCATCCCCATCCATGAAATTTTCTAGCCTCCTTTTAAAGCTTCCTACAAGAAAAGAAGACGCCAGACCAGCACTAATGTTCACGAGAAAGCTACAACAGTTGAGACGTTTCCAGAAAGTTGTTAATGACGTTGCTAATCAGACAAACTTTACTGAAAACTTTACTGCATCGTGATGGCCAAGAGAGACACAACAATGTAACAAGTAGTGACGATATAAAATGTGGGAAGTGTTCACGAGAAAGCTACAACAGTCCAGACGTTCCCAGGAAGTTGTTGATGACGTTGCTAATCAACCAAACTTTACTGAATCTGGACACAAGAGACACAACAATGTAACAAGTAGTGACGATATAAAATGGGGGAAGTAAATACACACTACGTTCCAGTCTTGTAAAAAAGTGCGTCTTGTTGTCAAAGTGCGTCTTGCGTCCTTACAAAAACATGGGATGAGCTTCTATGCTATTGCTATGTGTGTATATATGGCTATTGTATGTCCCAGTATCATCTCTTAACCTCTTCACGCCCAGATCTTTCCTTTGCTCTAAAAAGTCATTTGTTGTTAGCCATAAAATTACGAAAAGTAACTTAATATATGAAATTAGTTAGTCGTCAAGGATACTAAGAAGGTCATATCTATAAAATATTGCTTATGTTTACTAAAAAAAATCGTTTAAGGGTACCCAAATTACAATGGAAATTACGTTCTGGGCCTCAAGGGGTTAAAGTATAATGGGTAGGTATGGCAATGCGGTTATAAATGTACAGTGTAAGTATAATGGGTAGGTATGGCTAGGCGTTTATAAATGTACAGTGTATAGTCTCATGTTAATCTAAGTTAATTTAAGTTAATTTAAGATAAGGGTTTTAATGTCTAAATCAAAAGTATGGATGTGTGTGATTTGGGTTTCCCCATTGGCCAGTCCTTTGTGATGGAAAAAAAAAAAATGTGAAGCTAAAATTTGTGATGTATAAAAAATATTGCATACGTTGGTAATCATATTTTGGAAAGAATAAAAACAGTGAAATAAACAAGCGGACTTTTTTTTTTTTTTTTTCTTGGCCAGTCCTTTGTGATGGAAAAAAAAAGTGAAACTAAAATGTGTGATGTAAACAAAATTTGCATACGTTGGTAATCAAATTTTGGAAAGAAGAAAAACAGTGAAATATAACCAAGCGGACTTTTTTTTTTTTTTTCCCTTGGCCAGTCCTTTGTGATGGGAAAAAAACTAAATTTATGATGTAAAAAAAAAATTACATACGTTGGTAATCATATTTTGAAAAGAATAAAAAGTGAAATAATACTAAGCGGACTTTTTGTGACCTTTTTTTTCCCCTTGGCCAGTCCTTTGTGATGTAAAAAAAAAAAGTACATACGTTGGTAATCATATTTTGAAAAGACTAAAAAGTGAAATAATACTAAGCGGACTTTTTGTTACCCTTATTTTGTTTCCTTGGCCAGTCCTTTGTGATGTAAAAAAAACGTAAAATTTATGATGTAAAAAAAAAATTACATACGTTGGTAATCATATTTTGAAAAGAATAAAAACTGAAATACAACTAAGCGGACTTTAGTTATCTTTTTTTTCCCCTTGGCCAGTCCTTTGTGATATAAAAAAAATCTAAAATTTATGATGTAAAAAAAAAATTACGCACGTTGGTAATCATATTTTGCAAAGACTAAAAGAACGGTGATTAAATACGTATTTTTAATTAATAAATGTATCAACAATTCCGAGGTATTTATATAGTCTGGCTTAATATGAATCGAAAATCAATGTTGCAGGCAATTAATTTCCCTTCCTGCCCCTCCAGGCGTAATGAGACGACAGACAAAACCCAAACCACTTAGGTAGGAAAAGTTAGGAAAATAATGAAAACTATTAAATTTCAGTTGTCCATAAAATCATAATAGGGGAAGGGAAGGGGGTGGAGGGTAGGGTAGGGGGATAGAGGGGTAGAGGGTAGGGATTAGGGGGACAGAAGGGGAAGTGGGTGGGGGTACAGGGTTAGAGGAGGGTAGAGGGAGGGGGAAGGGGGGGTTGATGATGGGTGTGAAAGAAATGAAAAAGTGCATAAACAGCCGGAATCTGCTTATATTCTTTTCTTTCCCTGATTGTTTTATATTCTATTTCCTGCAACTGTAAAAAAAAAAAAACCTGTAAAAATTTCCTGTAAAAAAAAAAAAAAAAAAAAATTCCTGTAAAAAAAAAAAAAAAATCTGTAAAAATTTCCTGTTAAAAAAAAAAAAAAAAAAAAAAAAAAAAAAAAAAAAAAAAAAAATAATAATACCTTTTTGATGTTACCTTTATACCTCTTACCCTCTTTTTTTTATTATTTTTTTTATTTATTTTCTATCATTATATTTCTTTTTCCTTTCTATATTTCTGATCCTTTACAATATTTCTTTGATCTATCTTTTTCCTTTTTTTCCTTTATTTTCTTTCTTTCTGCATATTTTATCATTATCATTTTTTTTTTAAGATTCCATCCCTTACAACTTGACATTTTTTTTAATACTTCTCCTTTGATTATTTTCTCTATCATTTTATTTTGTTTCCCTTTTGGTTTATCAAGTTCCTCCCTCTCTTCGTAAATACGCTTCCAGGCTCCTTCCTACCCTCCTAATCAGGCTCCTTCCTTCCCTCCTAATCAGGCTCCTTCCTTCGCTCCTAATCAGGCTCCTTCCTTCCCTCCTAATCAAGCTCCTTCTTCCTTCCCTCCTAATCAGGCTCCTTCCTTCCCTCCTAATCAGGCTCCTTCCTTCCCTCCTAATCAGGCTCCTTCCTTCCCTCCTAATCAGGCTCCTTCCTTCCCTCCTAATCAGGCTCCTTCCTTCCCTCCTAATCAGGCTCCTTCCTTCCCTCCTAATCAGGCTCCTTCCTTCCCTCCTAATCAGGCTCTTCCTTCCCTGCTAATCAGACTCCTTCCTTCCCTCCTATCAGGCTCCTTCCTTCCCTCCTAATCAGGCTCCCTTTTTTCCCTCCTTTTCAGGCTCCTTCCTTCCCCCCCTAATCAGGCTCCTTCCCTTCCCTCCTAAACAGGCTCCTTCCTTCCCTCCTAATCAGGCTCCTTCCTCCCTTCCTCCTAATCATGCTCTTCTTTCTTTTTTCCCTTCATAACGGTTTTTTTCCCTCCCTTTGCCGCCTTCTTACCCCTCCTTAATATCTCCTTTCCTTCCCCCTTCGCCTTCCTTCCTTCCCTCCTTCCTTTCCCTTCCTTCCCTTTCCCTTCCTTGGCTCCTTCCTTCCCTCCTAAACCTCCCCCCTTCCCTCCCTTTCCCTCCTCCTTTCCCCCCTTCCCCTTCCTTCCCCCTCCTTTCCCTTTCCCTTCCTCCTTCCTCCTTCCTTTTCCTTTCCCTTTCCCCCTTCCTTCCTTTCCCTTTACTTTCCCTTTCCCCCTTCTTCCTTTCCTTCCTTCCGTTCTTTTCCTTTCCCTTTTCCTTTTTTCCTTCCCTTCCTTCCCTTTTTCCTTCCCTTTTTTTCCTTCACCCCCTTTTCCTTCCCTCCTTCCCTCCTTCCTTCCTTCCTTCCTTCCTTCCTTCCTTCCTTCCTTCCTCCTCCCTCTCCTTTCCCCCCCTCCTCCCTCCTCCCTTCCCTTCCTTCCTTCCTTCCTTCCTTCCCTTCCTTCCTTCGTTTCCCTTTCCCTTTCCCTTTCCCTTTCCCTTTCCCCTTCCTTCCCCCCCCTCCCTCCCTCCCTCCCTCCCCCCCTTCCCCTTTCCTCCTCCTCCCTTCCTTCCTTCCTTCCTTCCTTCCTTCCTTCCTTCCTTCCTTCCTTCCTTCCTTCCTTCCTTCCTTTCCCCCCCTCCTCCCTTCCCTTCCTTCCTTCCTTCCTTCCTTCCTTTTCCCTTTCCCTTTCCCTTTCCCTTTCCTTTTCCCTTTCCCCCCTTCCTTCCTTCCTTCCTTCCTTCCTTCCTTCCTTCCTTCCTTCCTTTCATTCTACTTAGGTGTTCATCACTCATTACTCTTTTATTCTTTCTCTTAACCTTTCCTGATGCTTATCCTCCTCCTCCTCCTCCTCCTCCTCCTCCTCCTCCTCCTCCTCCCTCCTCGCCCTCCTCCTCCTCCTCCGTCCTCCTCCTAGCTCATTCACCTCCTCCTCCTTCCCTCCGCCTCTTCTCTCCCTTTGCCCTCTTCCCGTCCTTTGCTACATGTTTTTTATTCTACTTTGTAAATACTCAGGCAATTAATGGACGAGAGAGAGAGGAGAGGAGAGAGAGAGAAGAGAGAGAGGAGAAGAGGAGATAGAGAGTGTAGAAATAGAGAAGAGAGAGAGAGAGGAGAGAGAGAGAGAGAGAAGAGAGAGAAGAGAGAGAGAGAGAGAGAGAGAAAAAAAACATGAGAGAGAGAGAGAGAGAGAGAGAGAGAGCGAGAGAGGAGAGAGAAGAGAGAGAAAGATAGAGAGAGAGAAGAGAGAGAGGTCAGACACCAGGCAGGGGCAAACCAAGCGGCAATAAGCAATAACAATGCATACCAGACCAAGACATTTTCCCCAGCATATGTTTGGGAATCCAAGAATTAAAGTAAAGTAAAAATTAGGTTTTGCTCTCTCTCCTCCCTCTTCTCTATCTCTCTCCTCTCTCCTCTCTCTCTCGTCTCTCTCTCCCTCTCTCTCTCCCCCCTCTCTCTCTCTCTTCTCTCTCTCTCCTCATCCTCTCTCTCTCCTCCTCTCCTATCCTTCCTCTCCTCTCATCCTCATCTCTCTCTCTTCTCTCTCTCCTCTATTCTCTCTCCTTCTGCTCCCCCTCAGAGCACCATCCCCAGTTGCCTGAGTGAACTCAATTAAGGGCAAACCACCGCCGAAGGTTGCTCTGGTTCTTATTCTGTAAGCGGACCTGAGTCATTTGAGTCATTCTCTGATCCGGACTGAGCGAGGGACATGAGGGACGAGGGTTTTCAGGGACTCTCCTATCTCCTCCTCCTCGTTTCCACCACACTTTACTTTCACACATTGAGCAATTGATTGTAATGCCAAAAAAAGGTAAATGTGCCAGACAGCGAGGGTCATATGGGACTAGGCAAACATACAAAGGAGAAGAAGGGGTTATAGAAGAAGAGAGAGAGAGAGAAGAGAGAGGAGAGAGAGGAGAGGGAGAGAGGAGAGAGAGATAGAGAGAGAGAGAGAGGAGATAGATGATTTAATGCCAGAAAAAGGTGAATGTGCCAGACCTCAGAGGTCATAATGGCACTATGGCAAAGCATAAAAAGGGGAGGGGTTAGAAAATTAGCGAAACGGACGGTGAGGAAGGGAAAAAACGGAATGTTACAGCAGGATGGTTAGAAATAGATACAGGATGTGGATTTGTTGAAGGAGGATGTTTACATTTTCCAGGGAGGAGGGGATTCCGGAGAATTCCGCAAGAACTGGGAGGTCGGGAAAGAAGGAGACAAATGAGGAAGGACTGGAACGTGCAGGAGTAAGATGACTTTTTAATTACCAACCTCACGAAGGACACAACAAAACAACGATCTATCAAGGACGGGAAATAGTGTGATGGGGTGGTTCGACATATATATAGGGGTGTAACGAAGCGTTGAGGGTAGCAATTACTTGTAGGTGAGGGGTCATGAGAGAGAGAGAGACAGAGAGAGGAGAGAGATAGAAGGAAGAGAGGAGAGAGAGAGAGAGAGAGAGAGAGAGAGAGAGAGAGAAGAGGAGAAGAGAGAGAGAGAGAGAGGAGAGGAGTAGAGAGAATAGAAGAGAGGGGATGAGAGGGGATGACGGAAGAAGAGAGAGAGAGAGAATAGAGAGACTAGTTTGAATACATAATAATTAATCATGTTTTAAGCTAATAATCATGTTTTTAGAGAGATGAGAGAATCGGAGAGAGAGATAGCTATTAGATATTAGAGATAGAGATATATTGATATAGATAGATGAGAGAAAGATCAGAGAGAAGAAGAGAGATTATATTCCTTCTTGTTACGGGTCCCCCCCCCCACCCTCTTTTGTTTTTCCCCCCCCCTTAGACACAAGAAAGCCCTCATAATCTATGATCTCCTCATCTCTTTCTTCTCCTCTTACTTCTCCCTTCTCCCCTCGATTTTTTGTTCCCTCTTTTAACCATATTTTAACATTTAACAACTTAGTTTTTTAAACATAATTTATTAAAATAAACCCTTTTCTTCTCTCTCCTCTCTCACCCCTCTAACTCGTCCACAGTAGGGAGGATGAGGCAGGAGCTCCTAAATTCTCTCCCTCTCATCTTCCAAAATTTCCACTCTCGCCTCATTCACGACGGTCCTTCACAGACGAACCAGAGAGAGAGAGAGAGATAGAGAGAGAAGAGAGCACGCGAAGAGACGAGAGAGAGAGAGCGGAGAGGAGATAGAGAGAGAGAGAGGAGAGAGAGAGAGACAATCAGAATCAGATCCAGAATTAGAATTTTTTTATATTTTTTATTCGCATTATCACAATGGTTATTCTTTTACATGTAAATTATAGTAGTTATGACTTCAGTGAAAAAAATACAACTAAAAGATGGGGTAAAAATGTTACTAAAATCTAGGCAATAATAATGGGAAATGAATAAAATCTTAAACGGAGGCAAATCAAAATAGTGAAGTAATAAAAAATATTAAGATAATTAGCGGCGGGGATAGCGCGGGGGCAATAACTAGGGTCAAGAAGTAAAACTAAGTAAAATACAGACGAAAACATAATAAATGAACATGGCGAGAAAAGGGGATCGGAGAGAGAGAGGAGAGAGAGAGAGGAGAGAGAGAGAGAGAGAGAGAGAGAGAGAGAGGAGAGGAGAGGGGAGGAGGGGAGGGGAGATGAGAGAGAGGAGGAGGTCGATTAGAGAGAGGTAGATGATAGGGGGGGGATAGAGAGATAGCGAATGAGAGAGAGAGAGCGAGAGAGGAGAGAGAGAGAAAAAGAAAAGAAAAAAAAAAACTTTTCTGCCAATCTAGACCAATCACAATTAAACCACGTGTGACATAGAAGTTGTCAGAGGTAATAATAGGAATGGAATAACTCTAAACGATAGCTTGAAAAGACGAGAAAATAATGACCCAAAAGTCGACGAAGTGTTAGCGATTTACGGGACCAAGTAATGTGCGCGGTTGAAAGAATAAAAAAAGAATGAAAGTGAAAGAAAGAAAAGAGAATGAAAGGTGATAAGAAAGAGAATGGGTGAAAGTTAGTGTCGTGCAGAAAATTTAAGCTCAAGGTTTATTGCAAGGCGCGGGCTGTGAAGGGAATGGAAAAAGAAAACTTGCAAAAATTCTAGAGGGATAACAACGTTAAAACCGTCGGAAGAAACACACATACACACACACACCCACAACCACACACACACACACACCACCTATATTCTCTCTCTCTCTCTTCTCAAGCGCTCTCCTCGCTCTTCGTCTCTATCTCTCTGCATCCATCTCTCCTCACATCTCACTCTCATCTCTCCTCATCTCCTCATCCGCCTCGTACTCTCTCTCTCGCTCAAAATCCGCCTCTCCAGGTGCTCTCTCCTCTCTGCCTTCTCTCTCATACGTGCCATATTTTTGAGATGTTTTTTTTAATAATGCATTGCTATCGTACTGGTTGTTGTTTGGTGGGTGGTGGTGGTGGTGGTGGTGGTGGTGGTGTGGTGGTGGTGGTGGTGTGTAGTGGTAAGTAAGTGTGGGTGGTTGGTGGTGTAGTAGTGGTGGATAATAGTGGTGGTGGTAGTAGTGTTTAGTGGTGTGGTGGTGGTGGTAGTGTGGTGTTATTGGCTGTAGTGGGGGTAGTGGTGGTGGTGGTGCTTTTTTTTTTTTTTTTTTTTTCCCTTTTTTTTTTTTCCTTTGCGTGTGCGTTGTGTGTGTGTGTGTGTGTGTGTGTGTGTGTGTGTGGTGGTGTGTTGTGTTTTTTACAAGGGATTCGAGTATTCATACGGAATCCTCCCGCATACTCTCTGCCTGGCCTTGCCTTGCTGCGTTTCACTTCTCTCTCGGGCCTAAAGCACCCATCCCTTATGCATGAAAAACAAAATTTATTCATTGAAGGCGCCCGTGAACAGAGGTATCGGCTAACACTGGTTTCTGCCTTCTGCCACTCCCTCAGCACGGGCGCCCCTGCCTTGCTTTGCCCTTGGTTTACCTCTAAGGGGTTTTTTTTTGTATTTTTTTTTTTTAGAATTGTTCTTTGGAGTTTTCCTTGTTTTCGCCTTTTTTTTTTTTTTACTCAAAAATCTATCGCTCCATCTGTGATTCAATTTTTATTTGTTTTTTATGTCATTCCAGCAGTTTTTTTTTTTTTTCTCTCTCTCCTCTCATCTCTTCATCTCA
>JACEEZ010003827.1:82067-94567 GCA_016584305.1 Chionoecetes opilio
GTAAATTAGGAAAAGGGACATGCCTGAACAACATAAAGAAGTAACAGCTTCCCTCATAGAAATGTAGAAGTTTGGAATGGACTAAAAGAGGTGATATCGGCAAAGAATGTGCACCAGTTGAAAGAAAGACTGGATAAATGTAGATACGGAGACAGGACCACACGAGTAGCTCAGGCCCTGTAAAACACAACTATAGTCTATTTTTTTGAACGAGGTGAAAAATCCTGCCCCCTTGCTACTTACTGACTGATATTTGATGCCAGGAGAAGGGAATACTACAGTTCTTCTAAATTTCAGCTGCATTTTATCATAGTTAACCATAGTATCAGGCAAACATAGGCATAATTTTAAGCATGAGACCTTAAGATAGAATGGAATGTTTCACCTCGTTAAGAAAAATAGATTATAGGTAAACACAGTAGCATTTTCTGACCAGATAATATTCGGTCATTGATATCTGGAGGCAGTTTGCGCATGAGGAGGGTAAGTAAACGAGCATCTCTATATACATTTGCCTTAATACTCCTTGACTAATGACGGGATCCTAAGCTCGTTTCCTGGGAAGAGACGAGGCGGGCATGAGTGTTAAGGATCCGAAAGGGTGATTCATGCGTGAGAAATCCCAGTTGCGGGAAGCGTTGAGTGTTTCCCAAATGGTCGGCTGTCTGGCAAAGGATACACTTAAAGACGTTTGCATGATTTCACTGGTGTTTCTATCCCCACATCACAAATCAAATATACCTCATATAAACAAAAAAAAGCTAAAATAACCTAAAATAAACCTAAAATAACCGAAGTAAACCTAAATAAACCTAAAATAACCTAAAATAACCAAAAATAAACCTATATAACCGAAAATAAACCGCAAATAACCGCAAATAAACCCAAAATAAACCCAAAATAAACCTCAAATAACCAAAAATAAACCTAAATAACCGAAAATAAACCTCAAATAACCTGAAATAACCAAAAATAAACCCAAAATAAACCTCAAATAACCGAAAATAAACCTAAATAACCGAAAATAACCTGAAATAACTTAAAATAAACCGCAAATAACCGCAAATAAACCAAAAATAACCCAAAATAAACTTAAAATAACCCCAAATCAAATAATATACCTAAAAACGGTTATTTTAGCCCTAGCCTAACCTAACCGAAATATAGTCTTTGATGAAGAAAAGGAAAAGAGAAACAAAGGAAATCGCTACCATGGAAAACAAAAAGTTAATCCACATGTAAATACAAAAGAAACAGAAAAAGTCTATCAGAAAGAGGACACAAATTTGATAATAATTTTTCTAACGCAGTCATTAATTCATAAATCACATATGTCCCATAATTCCACATATGAGAGGATGGGGGGAGGAAGGCAGGTAAAGACACGCATATATATACACCCCAACAAGCCCCGTGATGCCCTTCTTTCTCGAAAATCTACTCGTGTCTCATGACGGCGACGTACAAAGCAGACATAAGGCCGATTTTCTAAACATGGGCTTGGGCTAACCAGACTAACCATGGCTTTAGACAGACATTTAAGCTTTCTAACCATTTTTCCAGGGGGTTTAGTCTCAGATTGGAATTGTTAAGACACTCACTAACCTCTCCAACATCCAGAGATAAGATTTTCATCCTATCTAGACACTGTGCAAGTACCAACTACAAGGTTATTGACTATACAAAGCGCCGCCACGTCAGCACGAACTAGGCGGACTCGAACCGCTGACCGAATGCACAGGGACTCTGCACATTGCGAACTCACGTCTCTACCAACCTTGCCACCCTGACGGGCTCTCCAACATCCAAGTCTAATGATATTATACCCCGGACAAATGTTTAAGGCACTGAAATGTCTGTCTAAAGCCATGGTTAGTCTTAGGTTGGCCCATGTCCATGTTTAAAAATTCGGCCAATAGACAAAGACGAAGATATAGCGAGATATAGGCTTGTATTCGTAGTCACATACCATGATTGCTCGTGGTAATTGCTATGATTTTGTTCCATTTCTACTCAGTCAAAATTATTCACTTGATCTTGTAGCTGCCATGGAAAGTACTAGAGCAATCATACAGTACTCTATTGCAATCACAACAGAGCTGGCATGACATATTGATTTAATTAGGACAAGACAACAAAAAGTGAACAATGACCACGTACAATGATGGTATGTGACTACGAATACGGGCAATAATACGAAGACATAAAGCAGACACAGACAAAGCGAGCATAGAAAACCCGCGTGCACGATCCCTTCACACTTCCTCTGATAGCCGGGGTTCCCATTAGCCTTGTTTTTTTTTTTTTTTTTTTTTTTTTTTTTTTTTTCCCGTTAGAGCCTATAGCGCTTGCAGGCTACTATCTTCCTTCCTTAGGTTTGTGGCTCAAAAATCAGTGCATTGGTGTGGCCCGTCAGCTGCTGGACTACCTAATGGCCTTTCCGTGTCACAGTGTCGGCCACCCATGCCTCCCACGTGTGTGCCTCCGTCAGGAAGTGCAATGTCGGCATCCCACATGTCTCCACCGTCTTCCATCAGACCATGATATCTATTTCATCTCTTTCCTATCTGTTTCATTTATCCCATCTAATTCATCGCTTTCCGTTTATTATTATTATTATTATTATTATTATTATTATTATTATTATTATTTTTTTTTTTTTTTTTTTTTTTTTTTTTTTTTTTTTTTTTTTTTTTTTACATGACAAAGATCTGGCAAATATCATGTCATATCTGGCATATCTCCTATTCCTATGTCATGTCACCTTCCAACCTTCATACCGCCATCACAACACATTCCTCCCATTCCTATCATTCCCCATCACTACACTATTGACACTATTGACACTATTGACACAACACTATACACGACCCCAACACTATCGACGTGCCTCACGACATGCCATACAAAATTCAACCTTCCTGGGAAAGATGGAGTATGTCATCATAATAATTCATACTGTCATTTGTTACATTCATACAGCCTACATACATACATCAGCCCTGGAGGTCACTGCCTACAGACGCTATATAGGCACAGATGTAAAGAAATAATAAATAAAATAATAAAAAATACTGCTCCAAAAAAATTAAGGAGCGAATTGAGAGGGACAAAATATTCATGTCCTTTTCAGTGCTATCGTAAATTCCTATCCCTGACTTTCCTTGGGTTGAATGAAGACACAGGAATGAATGCAAATGTGAGTATTAAGGGTAAATTAATGCATTAAAGACGCGCGACATAACAATAAGTGATAGTGGAGGAAGTAATGGAGAGAAATACATGATAATAAGAGACAGTGGAGGAAGTAATGGAGAGAAATGCATAATAATAAGAGACAGTGGAGGAAGTAATGGAGAGAAATACATGATAATAAGAGACAGTGGAGGAAGTAATGGAGAGAAATACATGATAATAAGAGACAGTGGAGGAAGTAATGGAGAGAAATACATGAGAATAAGAGAACAGTGAGACAGTAGGAAGTAATGGAGAGAAATACATGATAATAAGAGACAGTGGAGGAAGTAATGGAGAGAAATACATGATAATAAGAGACAGTGGAGGAAGTAATGGTGAGAAATACATGATAATAAGAGACAGTGGAGGAAGTAATGGAGAGAAATACATAATAATAAGAGACAGTGGAGGAAGTAATGGAGAGAAATACATGATAATAAGAGACAGTGGAGGAAGTAATGGAGAGAAATACATGATAATAAGAGACAGTGGAGGAAGTAATGGAGAGACATAGTAGAGTAATGAAGAGAACGCATAACATCAAGAGGGCGACGAGCGTGCATTGGCCAGGCTTATCGTGCAATGTCTCTTCATCAGCAAACTGCATCATTTGTTTACATTATTGTATGGAGGAATGGCGCCAAGCAGAGCAAAGTTGTGCTAAAAGTTTCTTTAAGTTCATATATTACTTTCTAACTGGTTCAATTTTCACCACCATTAAAGGGCTGTGCGTATATTGCTCTCAAAAAGCCAGCCACTCATGCTCAAGAATTTATGAACATGTAATGACTGGTTAAAATATCAATGAATATTATGAAAAAATATCCTTAATTAATAATATTTCAAAATTTAACACTGACATCATAACTATCATTATTAAAAAAAATTAGGATCCAAAAAAGTTTTTCATATTCATGTTATTCATGTTTTTCTTATAATTGGTATATTATTTATTTTTCAGCTGGAAATTGCATGTCCAGCACGTGATCATACCGTGAGTGAATGACACACACACACATACACACCTCAATATGTCTCTCTTGCCAAACAAACATCAAAGCCACACCTTCCAATCACTACCCGGCGCCTCTGTTACATTAGCACACATATATTCCACCAAAACTAATATTCCATCCACCCTTCATGCCATACATCCACATTTGCGTTCCGTTATTACCCTCCACCACCACCATCACCACCACCACCATCACCAACACCCACCACCACCACCACCACCATCACCTCCATCCCCCACCACCACCACCACCACCACCCCACCATCCACCTCCTCACCCCCACCACCATCACCACCACCACCCACCACCATCACCTCCATCCCACCACCACCCCACCACCACCACCACCATCCCCCACCACCACCACCACCACCATCACCTCCATCCCCCACCACCACCAACCACCATCACCACCACCACCACCAACACCACCACCACCCATCACGAACCCATCATATACTACGTCAACTGGACACCTGCTGACTATATGTACATTTTGATGGATGGAAAGTTACGTTGCCAGACTTTACCATTTAGGCACACAAACACAACACTTTAACACACTGAGCTATTCATTACTTGTTGGCTACTTAATGGTTTTATGCACACCTATTCTAAGAGTGGGTGAAGGATTACGTGATGTGAGAGAATGAGTGATGTGTGATTGATGGAAAGTTACGTTGCCAGACTTTACCATTTAAGCAACAAACACAAGCACTTTTACACACTGGCTTTATTACTTTTACTTAGTTTAATGCAACAAACACAAGCACTGTTAAATACATTGAGAGAGAGGGGATGATGATTTTATCAAGTCCATTTAAGCACAAACACAAGCACTTTTACACACTGGGCTATTATTTACCCATTTAAGCAACAAACACAAGCACTTTTACACACTGGGCTATTATTTACCCATTTAAGCAACAAACACAAGCACTTTTACACACTGGGCTATTATTTACCCATTTAAGCAACAAACACAAGCACTTTTACACACTGGGCTATTATTTACCCATTTAAGCAACAAACACAAGCACTTTTACACACTGGGCTATTATTTACCCATTTAAGCAACAAACACAAGCACTTTTACACACTGGGCTATTATTTACCCATTTAAGCAATCAAACACAAGCACTTTTACACACTGGGCTATTATTTACCCATTTAAGCAACAAACACAAGCACTTTTACACACTGGGCTATTATTTACCCAATTTAAGCAACAAACACAAGCACTTTTACACACTGGGCTATTATTTACCCATTTAAGCAACAAACACAAGCACTTTTACACACTAGGCTATTATTTACCCATTTAAGCAACAAACACAAGCACTTTTACACACTAGGCTATTATTTACCCATTTAAGCAACAAACACAAGCACTTTTACACACTAGGCTATTATTTACCCATTTAAGCAACAAACAAAGAACTTTTACACACTGGGCTATTATTTACCCATTTAAGCAACAAACACAAGCACTTTTACACACTGGGCTATTATTTACCCATTTAAGCAACAAACACAAGCACTTTTACACACTGGGCTATTATTTACGCATTGATAAGCATACAAACAAAATTTACCATGGCAATATTGTTTTAGAACAAACCACATCTTTACCCACTGCATTTTTTACCCATTTAAAACCCCACTTTCACTGGCAATTTTCCCATTTGCTAACAAAAATGCCTTGTTACCATGTATTATTTACATTAAGCACAAACCAAATTTTACACAAGGCATACCTAAACGGGTCAATGCTTTAAATAGTGCTATTATTTACACTAAAAACAAGCACTTTACACACTAGGTACTATTTACATTAAGAAAAACAGTTTCATGGGTCTCACTTTACCATTAAAATATGCAAACAACCAAGCACGTTTCAAGGTGCTTATTTACCATTAACATCAAAACACATTTACACACTTTGGGTGATTATTTACCCATTAAGCACAAACACAAGCCACACACTGGCTATTATTACCCATTAAGCACAAACACAGCATTTTACACACTGGGCTATTATTTACCCATTTAAGCAACAAACACAAGCACTTTTACACACTGGGCTATTATTTACCCATTTAAGCAACAAACACAAGCACTTTTACACACTGGGCTATTATTTATCCATTTAAGCAACAAACACAAGCACTTTTACACACTGGGCTATTATTTACCTATTTAAGCAACAAACACAAGCACTTTTACACACTGGGCTATATTTACTATTTAACAAGCACTTTAACTGCTATTTTAGCATAGCATGCAGGAAAAAATATCAGAAAAAATGATGTTATCCACAATCTTACCCAGACCTTTTTTGGCCTATGTTAATCCCTTCACGCCCAGATCTTTCCTTTGCTATAAAAAAGTATCTGTTGTTAGCCATAAAACACGAAATTAACGAATATACAAATACTAGTAGTGGAATAGGATTTAACAGGTCAATCTATATAAATTGCTAATTACTAAAACGTTAATGGTACCCAATTACAATGGAACTTACGTTAATGCCTTCCAGGGCTTAAAAACTTTGTTCTATTGTCAGTTATATGATTGATATTGACATTAACACTGCAAGCACGATTCAAGGATGCATTCACAGCGATTAATCCCAAAATGCTACAAATTATACAGCTTGAGGGTGATTACTGCCTGAACAAATTATACAGCTTGAGGGTGATTACTGCCTGGACAAATTATACAGCTTGAGGGTGATTACTGCCTGAACAAATTATACAGCTTGAGGGTGATTACTGCCTGAACAAATTATACAGCTTGAGGGTGATTACTGCCTGAAACAAAATTACAGTTGGGGGTATATCTGTGAAAAATTATAGCTTGACGTGGTGATTCACTGCCTGAACAAATATACAGCTTGAGTGATACTCAGGCCAATTATACAGCTGAGGGTGATTACTGACCGAACAAATTATAACAGCTCAGGGTGATTACTGACGAACAAATTAAAATTGAGGTACTACTGCTGAACAAATTATACAGCTTGAAGGTGATTACTGCCTGAACATAATTAACAGCTTAGCGTATTAAGCCCTGACAAATTATACAAACTTGACAAGGTGATACTGGCCGAACAAATTTGCGTGCCACCACAGCTGAATATAAAGCTTGTTAGACTTGTTGAATATGTAACAAATAATAACAATCCTTAGCTTGTTAATCTAACTATATAATTATAAACACGACGTAAGCTTTGGATTATGAGCTATATTTCATTCATAGCACGTTGTAAAGGCACTGGATATTGGATAGACTTGTTGAATATGTAACAATACTTAGCTTGTTTATCTACCTATGACTGCTTCTGACTATGAGCTTATATTTCATTGTCATAGCACGTTGTAAATAAAGCAGTGGATATTCCCTCTCTGTTTCTTGTCTCCCCTGCCCGCACACCCTCACACCTCCTTCACACCCTCCCTCACCCCTCCTTCACCCTTCCCTCACCCCTCCTTCACCCCTCCCTCACACCCTTCCCTCACCCCTCCCTCACCCCCTCCCTCACCCCTCCCTCACCCTTCCCTCACCCCCTCCCTCACCCCTCTCCAATATGTCTCCATGTACACAATGTCCTGCAAAATTGTACGTCCCTTTCCCGGTCAAAACACTCTCACACACACACACACACACACACACACACACACACACACACACACACACACACACACACACACACACACAGACACGCACACAGACACACACACACGCACACACACACTTCATCATTCCACGTCAACAAAGCGACAAATGCAACAGCTGTATGTCACAAAAAAACAAAAAATAGGTCCATCAATTCTGCCGGCAAAACGGATGAGTCCCAAGGTCATGAAGAAACACGTTGTTGTTTTAGTGTCGGGCACGAGTAGTAGGTGGTAGTGGCGTAGTGGTGGTAGTGGTAAGGTTGTAGTAGTGGTAGGGTTGTAGTAGTGGAGTAGTAGTGGAGTAGAGGAGTAGTGGTAGTGGTGTAGTAGTGGTAGTGGTAGGGTTGTAGTAGTGGCGTAGTGGTAGGGTTGTAGTAGTGGAGTAGTGGTAGTGGTAGGGTTGTAGTAGTGGATTAGTGGTAGTGGTAGGGGTGTAGTAGTGGTAGTGGTAGGGTTGTAGTAGTGGGTAGTGGTAGGGTTGTAGTAGTGGAGTAGTGGTAGTGGTTGTAGTAGTGGAGTAGTGGTAGTGGTGTAGTAGTGGTAGTGGTAGGGTTGTAGTAGTGGCGTAGTGGTAGGGTTGTAGTAGAGGTAGTGGTAGGGTTGTAGTAGTGGCGTAGTGGTAGGGTTGTAGTAGTGGTAGTGGTAGGGTTGTAGTAGTGGAGTAGTAGTGGAGTAGTGGTAGTGGTGTAGTAGTGGTAGTGGTAGGGTTGTAGTAGTGGAGTAGTGGGTGGTAGGTAGTGGTAGTGGTAGGGTTGTAGTAGTGGAGTAGTGGTGTAGTAGTGGTAGTGGTAGGGTTGTAGTAGTGGAGTAGTGGTAGGGTTGTAGTAGTGGAGTAGTGGTAGGGTTGTAGTAGTGGAGTAGTGGTAGGGTTGTAGTAGTGGAGTAGTGGTAGGGTTGTAGTAGTGGAGTAGTGGTGAAGTAGTAGTGGTAGTGGTAGTGGTAGGGGTGTAGTGTAGTGGTGTAGTAGTGGAGGTTGGGTTTATGCATGCATGTAAAGAGGTATGTTTACTGCTTCAAAAATACGATTGGAAAAAACAAGCTTGCCTTCATCTCGTACTCGTAGTTGTGAACTCTTATATTCATGGTGTGTAAATATTAACGAGCTAACGAGCCAATTTCTTACCATCCTTTAGACCCTCTCCTTTCTCTCTCTTCTCCTCGCGTTACACACACACACACACACACACACACACATTTCAAAACAAAAAGATATATAAACAATGCATGTGTTGTGTGTGTGTGTGTGTGTGTGTGTGTGTGTGTGTGTGAGTGTGTGTGTGTGTGTGTGTGTGTGTGTGTGTGTGTGTGGTGGGTGTGTGTGTGTGTGTGTGCGTGTCATGAATGTCATTAATATAATGGCGTAAATAACAAACACCAATGTCAAAACTATTCTATAACTCTAATCACCATTACTACCACCCACCCCTACCCCCCACCACCACCACCACCCCACACCCCCCACACACACACACACAGCCCAAATACACCTCAAAACACACACCCCACACACACACACACACACACACCCTCCACAACACACACAGCCCACAACACACCAGACAACATCACATTCACCACACCACACACACACACACCACACACCCACACACTCACACCCACACACACACACCACCCACAACACACACACCCACACACACCCACATACACACACCCACACACACACCCACACACCACACACACACACACCCACACACCCACACACACCCACACCACCCACACCCACACCCACACCCACACACACCCACACCCACACACACCCACATCCACACACACACACCCACCCACACCACACCACCCACACACCCACACACACACACCACACACCACACACACACACACACACACATATTTACGCCGCCCCGTCACCCTTGCATAATAGTCTCAGTTATCGCCTCCCTAATTTCCATTTCAAAAGGTCTTCCCCTAAAAATGTTTATCAACTTCGTCCACATTTCCATAATTGCTTCAACTCATATATTCTTCTTATCTTCCTTCCTTCTCCTTACTCTTCATCATCTTATCATCATCCCATCATTATCTTATCATTTCATCTCCTCATCTTCCTGATTTATCATTACTCTTCCTTCATCACACACGAACTTTGGAAAAGAAAAAAGAAAAAAACCGAACTTTGCTCAAATAAAGAATAAAATAGACGAACTTTGGTGCATTTGATAACTTGCATTAGTCTTCATCACCCATCAACATTTAGGCGGCTTAAAAAATTGAGACTATTGGCCATTGAACTAAAGCCTCCTGGGAAATATCCTGTGACATAAATAATCCTAGAGCCTCCTTAGGGCACGGGAGGAAAGGTAAGGAAGGGTGGGGATTACATTAATGAAGGGGATTGATGACTTGGGATTACATTGATGATTGTGGGGATTACATTGATGAAAGGGATTTGATGACTGTGGGGATTACATTGATGAAGGGATTGATGACTGGGGATTACATTGATGAAGGGGATTGATGATTGTGGGGATTACACTGATGAAGGGGATTGATGACTGGGATTACATTGATGATTGTGGGGATTACATTGATGAAAGGGATTGATGACTGTGGGGATTACATTGATGAAGGGGATTGATGATTGTGGGGATTACATTGAGTTGAACTGGGGATTACATGATGATTGACTGTGGGGATTACATTGGATGATGGGATTACTTGATGAAGGGATTGATGACTGTGGGGATTACATTGATGAAGGGGATTGATGACTGTGGGGATTACATTGATGAAGGGGATTGATGACTGGGGATTACATTGATGAAGGGGATTGATGACTGTGGGGATTACATTGATGAAGGGGATTGATGACTGTGGGGATTACATTGATGAAGGGGATTGATGACTGCGGGGATTACATTGATGAAGGGATTGATGACTGGATACATTGTGAGGGGATTGATCGGATTACACTGATGAAGGGGATTGATGATTGTGGGGATTACATTGATGAAGGGGATTGATGACTGTGGGGATTACATTGATGAAGGGGATTGATGACTGCGGGGATTACATTGATGAAGGGGATTGATGACTGCGGGGATTACACTGATGAAGGGGACTGATGACTGGGGATTACATTGATGAAGGGGATTGATGACTGTGTGGATTACACTGATGAAGGGGATTGATGACTGGGGATTACACTGATGAAGGGGATTGATGACTGGGGATTACATTGATGAAGGGGATTGATGACTGGGGATTACATTGATGAAGGGGATTTATGACTGGATATTACACTGATGATTACATACATGGTTACATCCCTCGCTACTCTCTACTATCCATTCTAAAAACTCTAATATTTCAAATCATTTTTTCATAAAGAGAGAAACTGGCACAGAGAGTCAGAAGGGCAAAAAAAATCACAGGAAAGTAAAAATAATAACTTGTAGTACGTCCCTAGATTTCCCCTCTCGCGCCCTTTTATACAGCCACGCCCCCTTTCCCCTTCTCTAACATTTTATTTTCCTATAGAAGACACAGGTACAGGGGGGAAAGGGGGAGGGGGGAAAGGGGGTTAGAGACAAGAGTGTTCCATTTACCCCTTGGGAAATTCGTTTGTGTCCAATGAAAAACAGTGCACGTCCTTTTTTTCTCAGCTTTACACAATTCCAGCATCTGTCTCCACCACCGGGACCAATTGGTAGTGAGTGAGGGAAGGGAATGAGGGAAGAGTGAGGGGAGGAGGAGGAATGAGGGAAGAGTGAGGGGAGGAGGAGGAAGGAGAGAGAGGGAGAGAGGTAGATGGAGGAAGAAAACTAGGATAAGGAAGGTAGAATCAAGACTAGAGGAGAAGGAGGATACATAGGAATACATAGGAATACATAGGAATAACAGACACCTGGATAGCTATTGGTCCATAACGAGGGTATCCGCTGAACTACATGTAACTGTCAACTACATGTAAGAGGACAGTTGGAAAAGGATACCATGTCCCTATAGAAGATAGGAACATGTAAGTTTGATAAGAATGATAGGATATGTAGTATGCTAACTACAACTACCACTAACACTAATCGATCCGGGACGATATAATATAAATTCGCAGGGCAGTATCAATATCAATTTACTTTACAGTGCGCGTCTAGTCTGTTTTAAAAGTTATTGTGCAGCTTCGACAACATTTGTTTGACAACATTTCGAGGAAATTAATGTTTTGTGAAGAAAAAAAATGTCATTTTCTCAATTATTTACATTCTAATATTATTTCACTATAGCTTGAATGAAAGGTCTTTGCCTGCTCAATTTACTATCCTATGCATTCCTTGCTTGCTCGGCGTCGTTTTTGAGTTATTTGAAGTAAAAGAAAATTTCATAAAAAATCCAAAAATCCCTGCAGATTTTAGTGAAAATGTTCACATCTCAGATTCTCATGAAAATTGGTCCCTAGCGGCTTTGATTCACGCTGAACACGAATCTGGACTCAGTTTTGTGATTACTCCAACGCTAAAACCTATTTTGACCTATTAAGTGAGAGAAAAGGGAGAGTGAGAGAGGAGATATCGCTACACCACATAGCAGCCAT
>JACEEZ010003827.1:99567-102067 GCA_016584305.1 Chionoecetes opilio
GCTATAAAAAAATCGTCTGTTGTTAGCCATAAAATTACGAAAAGTAACTGACTATACCCAATTAGTTAGTGGACAAGGATAATAAACAGGTCATATCTATAAATTATTGTCATTTCATACAGGTCATTTCATTTAGTCACTGAGGTTTACTAAATTAATGATGCTTGAAGTCAGGAAAACAGACTCGCGTGTTGGTATGTGTTCTTGAGAAGTGTGATGCAAGAGATGTAAGTTTCAGTATATTTGCGAGAGAGAGAGAGAGAGAGAGAGAGAGAGAGAGAGAGAGAGAGAGAGAAGAGAGAGAGAGAGAGAGAGAGAGAGAGAGAGAGAGAGAGAGAGAGGAGGCTAAAGAAAACACACATATACACACACTCTCTCTCTCTCTCTCTCTCTCTCTCTCTCTCCTCTCTCTCTCTCTCTCTCTCTCTCCCCTCTCTCTCTCTCTCTCTCTCTCTCTCTCTCTCTCTCTCTCTCTCTCTCTCTCTCTCTCTCTCTCTCTCTCTCACACACACACACACACACACACATACCACACCACACCACACACACCACCACACACCACACACACAGGCTATTGTCCAGGAATTCATGACTCCAACCACCACCACCACCACCACCAGCACCACTTGGGTCCACCACCGCCACCACCACCACCTACACACCTTCAAACACAGTCAATGTCGCTTTCATTTGAGTTTTCTAATGAAATAGAACATCAAAAAGCATCATAGAACACCTAATTTGTCACACGTGCACAGAAACACATAGGGCTTACGAACACACACACACACACACACACACACACACACACACATACACACACACACACACACACAGTCCATCAATGCCATTACCAGACAATCAAACATTCGTGGAATTAAAAACAACACTAACCAGTTCGAAACAATGATTAATTACCGGGTGCCTAATTGCCTCCCTTGTTCAGGTGCATTTGGCGTGCGCTGCCTCCTAATTACCAAGGAACTGCACCTGCCGGGGATTTGGTAGCCTAATAATACTAATAATAATAGTAATAATAATAATAATATAATAATAATAATAATAATAATAATAATAATAATAATAATAATAATAATAATAATAATAATAATAATAATAATAATAATAATAATAATAATAATAACAACAACAATACAACCCAAACAATAAAAAAATCCTATAATGATAACGATTAGAAGGATGGTAGTGCTATGTATAATAAAAATGATAATAATTACTATGATAATAATGATAATAAATATATAATTATAATACAATACACCCAAACAATAAAAAAACCATATTGATAAGGATTAAAATGATGATGATGATGATGACTATAATAAGGATACAATAATAGTGTTGATATAAATAGCAATGATAATGGATAAATCTAGTTTCATTATCTATCATATTGATATTAGTAACATTCTACTTTTTATCAATGCCATAAATGAATATTACAATTAATAGTGTATGTTATCTGTATCTATGTTTCCTTGTATGATGACCACTCACTTTATTTTCTAGCCTCACTCTGAATCTAGTTCCTCTTCCTCCTCTTGTGGAAAAGGAAGAGGAAGAGGAGCAGGAAGAGGAGGAGGAGGAAGAGGAGGAGGAGGAGGAGGAGGAGAGAGAAGTGAGTGGCAGTAGGAAATTTCTTTACTCCTTCAGCTTTCGAGGCTGTGATAAAATTCAATCAGGAAATTTACAAGCCAAGCACTTTGAAGGCAAATAGAACTTTACATAAACCTCTTCCTAACTAACATATACAATTCAGCCTCCAGTAAAAAGCCGTAAAAAAAATCGTAGTAGAGTAGAAGTAGTAGTAGTAGTAGTAGTAGTAGTAGTAGTAGTAGTAGTAGTAGTAGTAGTAGTAGTTGTAGTAGCAGTAGTAGTAGTATAGTAGTAGTAGTAGTAGTAGTAGTAGTAGTAGTAGTTGTTGTTGTTGTTGTTGTTGTTGTTGTTGTTGTTGTTGTTGTTGTTGTTGTTGTTGTTGTTGTTGTTGTTGTTGTTGTTGTTGTTGTTATTGTTGTAGTAATAGTAGTAGTAGTAGTAGTAGTAGTAGTAGTAGTAGTAGTATAGAAGTAGTAGTAGAAGTAGTAGCAAAGTATCAGTAGTAGTAGTAGTAGTAGTAGGTAGCTGTAGTAGTAGTACGTAGTAGTAGTTGAAGAAGAGAAGTAGTAGTAGTAGTAGTAGTAGTAGCAGTAGCATAAGTAGTAGTAGTAGTAGTAGTAGTTGAATAGTAGTAGTAGTAGTAGTAGTAGTAGTAGTAGTAGTAGTAGTAGTAGTAGTAGTAGCAGTAGCAGTAGCAGTAGTAGTAGTAGTGTGTTGTTAGTTGTAGTTGTAGTTGTTAGTAGTAGTTTTATGTAGTAATAATACGTAGTAGTATAGTATGTAGTATGTAGCAGTAGTAGTAGAGTAGTAACGTATAGTAGTTAGTGTCAGTCATAAGTAGTAGTAAGTATAGATTAGTAGTATGCAGTTAGAAGTATCAGTA
>JACEEZ010003827.1:107067-112067 GCA_016584305.1 Chionoecetes opilio
TAACAATATAGGGTATGCTGAAATATTAACGAAAACATTGTAACCAGTCAATACCGGCAAGCAACATCTATTGGTAGAGGCACCATATACCTATGAAATTGGTAGAGGACCATATACCTACTAAATTTGCGTAGAGGCACCATATAGGGTCTAAAATTTGCGTGCAGGCACATATACCTACTAAATTGCGTAAGGCAAACCATATCCTACTAAAATTTGCGTAGAGGCACATATACTACTAAAAAAAAATATTTGCGTAGAGGCACAATACCTACTGAAATTTGCTAGCAGGCCATACCACAAAATTTGCTAGAGGCCCAATACCTACAAAATTTCGTATAGGCACCAATATACTAAAATTTGCGAAAGGCACATATACCTACTAATTTGGCAAGAGCCATAAACTAAATTTGCGAAGGCACGCATATACTACTAAATTGCGAAGAGCACATATACCTACTAAATTTCGAAGAGGCACCATAACCTACTAATTTCCGTAGAGGCACCATATACCTACTAAAATTTGCGAAGAGGCACCATATACCTACCAAAATTTCCGTAGAGGCACCATATACCTACTAAAATTTGCGTACAGGCACCATATACCTACTAAAATTTGCGTAGAGGCACCATATACCTACTAAAATTTGCGTACAGGCACCATATACCTACTAAAATTTGCGTACAGGCACCATATACCTACTAAAATTTGCGTAGAGGCACCATATACCTACTAAAATTTGCGTAGAGGCACCATATACCTACTAAAATTTGCGTAGAGGCACCATATACCTACTAAAATTTGCGTAGAGGCACCATATACCTACCAAAATTTGCGTAGAGGCAGACACTACACAATAACGTAGAGTTGTATTCAAAATTTAACGCAACTAATCTGATCACGGGTGCCGTTCTCGTGGACTGTTAACTTTTTGACTGATGAATAAAGGCCATGTTGACGCTGTACCTCAACTATTTCAACTATTAAACTGATGAAAGCAACTTTGTGCCCCAAGAATGTGAGGTATGCATCCCGCCACCCGCCAAAAAAACCCTGTTTACGCTATAGGGGAGAGCGGGGCAGGTTGCATCGAGGGTAGGTTGCATCATTGCCTCTAACTCGCATGTTATCACACGTACATCGTCTTAATACTACTACTACTACTATAAACTACTACTACTACAACAATAATAATAATAAAAAAAGTTAATGCGAGTTAGAGGCAATGATGCAACCTACCCTCCATGCAACCTGCCCCGCTATCCCCTACGCACCTCCACTATTTCAACCTATTTCTCAACTATCCCGCTAGCATATTACCGTTCTCTGGAATAGTATGTAGTGGTGTATGTAGTAAGCTCCACCCCCATGTGACGTCACGAGTATCCCGCCAGCATATTACCGTTCTCTGGATGTGGTGGTGTATACGTAGTAAGCTCCACCCCCATGTGACGTCACGAGTATCCCGCCAGCATATTACCGTTCTCTGGAGTAGTATGCGGTGGTGTATGTAGTAAGCTCCACCCCCATGTGACGTCACGAGTATCCCGCCAGCATATTACCGTTCTCTGGAGTAGTATGCGGTGGTGTATGTAGTAAGCTCCACCCCCATGTGACGTCACGAGTATCCCGCCAGCATATTACCGTTCTCTGGAGTAGTATGCGGTGGTGTAGGTAGTAAGCTCCACCCCATGTGACGTCACGAGTATCCCGCCAGCATATTACCGTTCTCTGGAATAGTATGTAGTGGTGTAGGTAGTAAGCTCCACCCCCATGTGACGTCACGAGCTTGGACAGCGGTGATTGGCTAGAGACATCCCCCATACCACAAACTATTCCAGAAAACGGTAATATGAATCCCGTCACCCGCCAAAAGAACATGTTTACGCTATACGCACCTCTACTATTTCAACCTTTTTAACGCCTAAGAAAGAATGACGGGATTAGCATGCACAAACATAAGGGTCTGGAGGGTAAACACCTTCCTTCTCGCGCGGCATCTTTTAAAAGTCCTCAAAGACAATCTGAATATTTACAAGGAATGGAGATGAAAGAGATCAAAGGATGAGGGTGAAGGGAGGGAGATAAGGGGTGAAGGGAGGGAGATGAGGGTGAAGATGGGAGATGAGGGTGAAGGGAGGGAGATGAGGGTGAAGGATAGGAGATGAGGGTGAAGGATGGGAGATGAGGGTGAAAGATGGGGGAAAAGTTTTACGGAAAGGAATAGAAGAGATGAAACCAAGGGATTTTCTTTTAAGTTCGGTAATTTGAATATCCCCTGAATTAGAATAAATAAAATTCCACCTAAAAAATAAATGCAGAAGAAATCAAAATTGTATATTATAATGTCATGCCTGTAATGTTTCTTCGTCCTAAACATAAAATGACACGGTAGTTCTATTTGGTGTCTCGGAATGGCGCGACAAAACACGTGATGGCGATGGTATAAAGTCCCAAGGAAGGAGCAACGAAGGGAAGGGAACGAAGGAAAGAGAACCCGGGAAGGGAACGAAGGAAAGAGAACCAGGGAAGGGAACGAAGGAACGAGAACCCGGGAAGGGAACGAAGGAAAGAGAACCAGGGAAGGGAACGACGAAGGAAAGAGAACCCGGGAAGAGAACGAAGGAAAGAGAACCCGGGAAGGGAACGAAGGAAAGAGAACCAGGGAAGGGAACGAAGGAAGGAGAACCAGGGAAGGGAACGAAGGAAAGAGAACCAGGGAAGGGAACGAAGGAAAGAGAACCCGGGAAGGGAACGAAGGAAAGAGAACCAGGGAAGGGAACGAAGGAAAGAGAACCCGGGAAGGGAACGAAGGAAAGAGAACCCGGGAAGGGAACGAAGGAAAGAGAACCCGGGAAGGGAACGACGAAGGAAGAGAACCCGGGAAGGGAAACGAAGGAAGAGAACCCGGGAAGGGAACGAAGGAAAGAGAACCCGGGAAGGGAACGAAAGGAAAGAGAACCCGGGAAGGGAACGAAGGAAAGAGAACCGGGAAGGGCGAAGGTGAAAGAGAACAGGAAGGGAAACGAAGGAAGAGAACCGGAAGGAACGAAGGAAGAGACCAGGAAGGGAAAGAAGGAGAAAGAGAACCGGAAGGGAACGAAGGAAGAGAACCGGGAAGGGAACGAAGGAAAGAGAACCGGGAAGGGAAAGGTGAAAGAAATGTAGGAGGGAAAAGAGAGATGGAGGGGCCATGAAGAAGTAAAGAAGGGAGAAAGTGGTGGAATGGAAGAGGAGCGAGGGGAGAGGAAAAGCAGGAGATAAAAGTAAAGAGAAAGGGAGAAGAACCGAGAGAAGTATGGATGAATGGAGGAGAGGAAGAGAGGAGGAGAAGAGAGAGAGAGAGAGAGAGAGAGAGAGAGAGAGAGAGGAGAGAGAGAGAGAGAGAGAGAGGAGGAGTGAGAGAGAGAGAGAGAGAGAGAGAGAGAGAGAGAGAGAGAGAGAGAGAGAGAGAGAGGAGAGAGGCCGTTGAAAAAATGCTAGGAAGAGACGATGAGAGAGAGGAGAGAGAGGAGAGAGAGAGAGAGAGAGAGGAGAGTGAGAGGAGAGGAGAGAGAGGAGAGGAGAGAGGGGAGAGAGAGAGAGAGAGGCCTTGAAAAAATGCTAGGAAGAGAACGCGAGCGAGGTAGAGAGCGAGGACGAGGACTAGAGGACGAGGAATAAAGCAGGAATAAGTCGAGAATGAGGACGAAGGAGAAATCGAGGACTATTTTATTTATTTTTATATCTATTTTTAGGAATTTCTTATTATTGTTTTGTATTTTTAGGTCGTTTTTTTTCTTATTGGTAGAGAGCAAGGAGGAAGATGACAAAGAGACCAAGGAAGAGGAAGAGGAAGATAAGATAAGATACTTTGATCCTATCTAGACACTTTGCAAGTACCAACTACAAGGTTATTGACTATACAAAGCGCCACCACGCCAGGACGAACTTGGCGGGCTCGTACCGCTGACCGAATGCAAGGAAGAGGAAGAGGGTAACGAAAGGTAGAGGGGGGAGGGAGGAAAGGATAGGAGAGGAAAGGAGAGGAGAGGAAAGGAGGAGTGTCATAGGAAGGAAACTCAAGACGAGGGAACAAGACGAATAAAGATGTTTTCGTCACGGCCATATTAGGGAAACAAGGCGCCAGATATGATACGACAGCGTCCCTCTTACAGCACAAAGTCAAGTCCATTCCCACCCTTCAGAAACTTTATTCAGTATTTGTTTTAACCCCTTGAGGCCCAGAACGTAATTTTCATCCTAATTTGACCACCATTAGACAATTTGTAATGAATATAAGCAATGTTTTTTATAGATATGACCTGTTAAGTACCCTTGTCCACTAGCTAATTTGGTTTATTTAGTTACTTTTCGTAGTTTTATGGCTAACAACAGACGATTTTATATAGCAAAGGAAAAGTCTGGGCGTGAAGAGGTTAAGGGAAACAAGGCGCCAGATAGGATACGACAGCGTCCCACTCACACCACAAACTCAAGTCCATTCCCATCCTTCAGGAAATTTATTCAGTATTTTTAACATGAGTTCAAGAAATTTAACTTAAAATATGTAGCAAGGCATGGGAGCAAAATTTTAAGTGATCATTTACTTAGAGCGTGACTTCCAGAGTATATCTAGGAGAGTTAACCATGAAATTTACACTAAAGTTTGTATAAAATCTTACAGTTAATGGACTAATTCATAAAGGTCTTGTGAGATGCGCGAAAAGCAACGGAGCTTAACACCTTCACACCCAGATCTTTCCTTTGCTATATAAAATCGTCTGTTGTTAGCCATAAAACTACGAAAAAGCAACTAAATAAACCAAATTAGCTAATGGACAAGGATATTAAACAGGTCATATCTATAAAAAACATTGCTTATATTCATTAAAAATTGTCTAATGGTGGTCAAATTAGGATGAAAATTACGTTCTGGGTCTCAAGGGCCGTGATATATGGCCGTGATAATATGGCCGTGACGAAAACATCTTGATTCGTCTTGTTCCCTAAAAGCCAT
>JACEEZ010003827.1:114567-194567 GCA_016584305.1 Chionoecetes opilio
CTCTCTCTCTCTCTCTCTCTCTCTCTCTCTCTCTGCTGTTTTCACACAATATATTTAATTTCCTCACATTCCAAAACCCATTACCACCTCTCTCTATGTTCTTCGGTATTATAAGTTATTTCCTTCATTTTTATGCACGGTTTATTTCTTACTTAGTCTCCCTCCCTAACTAACTTAAGCATCATTTTCTTTATTACATTTTGTCGTATATATAAATTTCATTCTTCCTACACCGAATTATCACATTTTCCTTGAGTTTTATGTTTTATGTTTACAGGAACTACCTACGTGTAGGCCTCTTGTAGCTTCCTTATTTTTTTATGTTCTAATGTCATTTCATATTTCTATCATTCTATTACTTCAGGGGCGTTTCTAGTAGTTTCTAGTACGATAAACCAGTACCGTTATTGACATCATTCTAAACCTTACTACCACCGCCATCCAACACCCTTCATGAAATCTAAGTCGTCAGGTAGTTAGTGCGGAGCCAATAGGGAGCTTTAAAAGGAGGCTAGATAATCTCATGAATGGGGATGAAAGGTGGATATAGGTAGTGTTAAGTATCAGGAACTACCTCGTGTAGGTCTCGCAGCCTTGTAGCTTCCTTATTTTCTTATGTTCTTAAATCATATTCCTCACATTATTGCTGTTTGATACGATAAGGCGACTGCAACACCTTTCCTCCCACCAACTACTATAGTAAGAAAACCGCGTCACATAGATAGCAACAGCGATATCTTCAGGGGTGGCAACATAAAGCTAGAACTGCGGATAAAAACGAAGAGATGTTTCTAATAGTTCTATGATATGAATGTGACTATTTCGCTACATCATGAGTGGAAAGAAATATATTAATCGTAAATATCACATAATAAATAATGGAATGGCCTGTCGTGACGTTATGTAAGCTAAAAGAGGAGAATGGTAAAATAAAATAATAAAACATGTTCTATTAGTTCTATGATAATATAAAGGTGACTATTTTGCTACATCATGAGTGGAAAGAAATATATAAATCGTACATATCACATGAATAAATAATGGAATGGCCTGTCGTAACGTTATGTAAGCTAAAAGAAGAGGAAATAGGGCAGAGGCGGGAGGTGGCAGCGTGCGGGGAGGAGGTAGCGATAGGCTGCGACAAATCAAAGCAAAGCGACTCGCGTGAATAATATGACAAATACCACAAAAAAACATGTTAGGCGTCAGTTACTTAACAAAATTCCACCTCAATACGTCCTATGAACTAATAAATACCAATAGATAATCTTAACAGTAACAATATAATACATGGGGTGCAGTTAGAGTTAGTTTCGTCGCCATGAAGCAAAACGTTCAAGCCTCATTTTTTTACCTCTTGACTTGACGCGAAAATATTAAAGTTATCTATTTTTTTTATACATATCTACAAAAGCATTGGATTGATCGATTGATTTAATGCCAAAAAGGTGAATGTGCCAGAACACAAAAGCACTGGAGGACTACAGATTCATGGCTATATACAGTTACACACTTACGGAATACCTACATACGATCAATTATATAATCAATCAATGAAAAGGATACAGAGCTGCGGCCTTGCCAGAGAGGATAGCGGGTTTTTTTTTTTTTTTTAGATGTAGATTTAGATTTGATAGATTTAGGAGAAGAACAATGTCCGTCTACAGTAGCTGCAATAGAACGGTTTGAAAAGAAACGTAGATCGCCAGTAGATCGCCCTTTACGGAAACCATACTGACGATCAGATAGAAGATTGTGAGCAGATAGATGCTTAAGAATCTTCTTATTAAGTATAGATTCAAAAACTTTAGAAAGGCGGGAAATCAAAGCTATAGGACGGTAGTTTGAAGGATTAGAACGGTCACCCTTCTTAGGAACAGGTTGGATGTGAGCAAACTTCCAGCAAGAAGGAAAGGTGGAAAGTAAATAGACACAGACGGAAAAGTTTGACCAGGCAAGGGTGTGAGGAGGAAGATGAACACACACACACACACACACACACAACACTTACCAATGCTCGTGGCGGATAAGGAAGACAGGAAAAGACGAGTGGATAATGCAGGAACGTTCTATGTTAATCCATCACTATGTTTTCTAGATCCTCAGCACGCTATACACCACAAAACACTACGTAAATTATAGATAGAACTGCGCGTTGTAACTACCTCCGTCTGCCTGGGTGCTTGTGGGTGTGTGTGCTCCGACTGTGTTCCTCACGTGACGTTATAACTGCCTGTGATTGGTGCGTTCTGTTCCTGACGTTTGAATGGCAATGAGATAATAAGAATAATAAGAATAAGAAATGATAAGATAAGCATACGTGTTCCTTATGCTAATACTCTGTTGAAATATACTTCATAATATGGAAATGTATCTTGGAATATATTTTATCTAAGGAGTTATCCATAAACTTGTGATTATTGACGCTGTTGCTGTGATGAAAGTTCTCTAGACACAAGTAATATCTCTCATAAGAACATAAGAACATAAGAAAATAAGGAAGCTACCGCGAGGCCTACACGTGGTAGTTCCTGTCACCTAACACTACCTACATCCACCTTTCATCCCCATCCATGAACCTATCCAGCTCCCCTTTAAAGCTCCCTAATGACTCCGCACTAACTACCTGTCTACTGAGACCATTCCACTCATTCACCACCCTATTTGTGAACCAGTTTTTCCCTATTTCCTTTCTAAATCTACGCTTTTCCAGCTTGAATCCGTTACTTCTTGTTCTACCCTGGTTAAAAGCCGTAAGAACTTTTCCTACCTCTCCTTTATTAAATCACTTTATCCACTTAAAAACTTCTATCAGATCGCCCCTTACTCTGCGTCTCTCGAGTGAGTGTAATTTTAATAACTTCAATCTCCTCTCATAACTAAAGTTACGCATCCCTTGTATCATTTTGGTCATCCTTCTCTGCACTTTTTCTAACAACACTATATCCATCCTGTAATATGGAGACCAAAACAAAACTCTCTCTCTCTCTCTCTCTCTCTCTCTCTCTCTCTCTCTCTCTCTCTCTCTCTCTCTCTCTCTACGATGAAAGCAAGACAGAAATAGGAGAAATGGGAAGAAAACTAATTTAAAGTGAGAGAATTCGAGAAATAATCGCTAGAAAGTGAGTGAGTGAGGAAGGGAGGTAGAGAAGTAACAAGGGACAGACGGCTGGACATACCTGGAGGAGGGAAGAGAGGATGTAACAGAAAAAAAGTGAAGTAGAACATGAAATTGACTGTACGAGACAAGCTGAAACAATACAATGGAAAGGCTGAAGGAGAGCCTTTCTGAAAGAGAGAGAAGGAGAGGGAGGGAGAGTAGGGGAGAGCGGGGCAGGTTGCATGGAGGGTACGTTGCATCATTGCCTCTATTTCTGAGCAGGTTATCGACACGTAGGAATCGGGGCTTAATACTACTACTCATGACTCTATATTATTGCTAAGAAAGAGGAACTACTATACCTAGTAACTATGAGTACTATCATAACACTACTACTACTACTACGTATAAACTACTACACGTACTACATAAACTACTTACTACTACTACTACTAACTACTACTACTACTACTATAAACTACATACTACTACTACTACTACTACTATAAACTACTACTACTACTACTATAAACTACTACTACTACTACTATAAACTACTACTACTACTACTACTATAAACTACTACTACTATAAACTACTACTACTACTACTACAACAATAATAATAATAAAAAAAGTGAATGCGAGTTAGAGGCAATGATGCAACCTACCCCTCGATGCAACCTGCCCCGCTCTCCCGTAAAATGGAAGGAGGGAAGGCAGGATCCACTCTAGATCATGATTTTTGTGGATATGAAAAGGAAGTGTATGCGAAAAATGTCTCAGGAAACCCTTTGGTAGACGCTGCTGTGGAAGGAAGACAAGGAGGAGGAGAAGGAAAAATAGGAGGATGTAAGGGGAGGAGGATTAGTTCCCTTGCTTCCCCTCCTGCAGAGAAAGGAAGATGTGTGCACGCTGGGATTTAATTTTGGAATTTATAAGAAAAGTCAGAAAACATTCACTCTGATAATTATAATTCATTGATGCAGGATATATTATGTGCTTTGTGAATTAACCCCTTGAGACCCAGAACGTAATTTCCATTGTAATTTGGGTACCATTAGACGATTTTTAGGGAATGTAAGCAATGTTTTATAGATATGACCTGTTTAGTATCCTTGTCACTAACTAATTTGATATATTCAGTTACTTTTCGTAATTTTATGGCTCGACAACATACAAATTTTTATAGCAAAGGAAAGATCTGGGCGTGAAGGGGTTAATGACTGCATAAAGAGACAATTCTATCAAACATCTCTTTTTTTCCAGACGCACTGTGCTAAACCTTAAACTGGCCTAAACCAAAAGTAATGTCAAGATTATCATGAAAAATTATGAGATGACAATTACCTTTGCAAGTCATTGAATGAACCACTGTATAATAATAGAGTGTAATAAAATAGCCTCAGAAGTGGAAAACAGATATAGTTATTACTCTAAGACCCCTTGTGAACTAGATGGAGTCACTTGTGAACTATGAAAAACTCTCTCTCTCTCTCTCTCTCTCTCTCTCTCTCTCTCTCTCTCTCTCTCTCTCTCTCTCTCTCTCTCTCTCTCTCTCTCTCTCTCTCTCTCTCTCTCTCATCTTCCTCCCTGCCTTTCCTCCTTCCTAAAATATACGTTCCATTATCCTCATGTCCTCTCTCTCTCTCCTCTCTCTCTCTCTCTCTCTCTCTCTCTCTCTCTCTCTCTCTCTCTCTCTCTCTCTCTCCTCTCTCTCTCTCTCTCTCTCTCTCTCTCCACAAACAGTAAAATTCCCTCCCCTTCTCTACTTTTTAATGTTTGCCTCATCCCTCCCCATTCCTCTTGATTCCGCCTCCTACATTTCCTACCCTCCACATCTCCGCCTCTTCTCAGCCCAAGGTATGCTGAGGCAGAACCTGTGAGGGGCGAGGGGCGGGGAGAGAAGCGAGAAAGCTGAGCACCGAAGGCAGGAACGGGAAGAGTAAATACCAGGAGCGGGAAGCATATTAATGGACGAGGATGAGGAGGATGAAGTGGTGGGAGAAGGAGGAGGGTAAATACGAGGAATGGGTACACTCTCAGAAATAAGGGGCATATTAAGGGTCGGATTGTTACATCGCACCATCACTACCCTTTTAAAACCCTATGTCCAGGCTGTAGGGTAGATGCTGCCGATTATACCCTGCATCTACCCTTTATCTACCCTTTTTAGACGAGTGTTGGAAAAGGGTATATTTGCGTCGATCCGAAAGGGTATATTTGTAAGGGTAGGAAAAGGGAAGCAGTATTTCATCACTACAAATACCCTTTTTCTACCCTTTTCCTACCCTTTTTTTCTAGGAGTGTAGTAGGTTAATGAGGAAAAGTATGAGATGTAGATGGAGGAGTGAGGGGAATGAGAACAGAGGGGTTCATTACATTAAATAACCCCTTCACGCCCACATCTTTGCTTTGCTATAAAAAAAAATGTATGTTGCCGAACCATAAAATAACGAAAAGTAACTGAATATACCAAATTAGTTAGTCGACAAGGGTACTAAACAGGTCGTCATAACTATAAAATATTGCTTATATTCACTAAAAAGCGTCTTATGGTAGCCAAATTACAATGGAAATTACGTTCTGGGTCTCAAGGGGTTAAATTTTACCCATTCCATGTCAGGATATGTCTCATAAAAATAGGAGTTTACCAAAATAAAGAACATATAATTTTCATTTCTCATCTCAATCATAATATTCTTTCCTAAACATTAACCCCTTCACACCCAGATCTTTCCTTTGCTATATAAAATCGTCTATTGTTAGCCATAGAATTACGAAAAGTAACTGAATATACCAAATTAGTTAGTCGACAAGGATACTAAACAGGTCATACCTATTAAATATTGCTTACATTAATTAAAGTCGTCTAATGGTACCCATATTACAATGATTATTACGTTCTGGGTACTCAAGGGGTTAATCTAGGTTTATAACAATTTTTTTCTGAACAAGGTGCAACTTTTCATTACTAGGTGTCGCTTGAGTCATTCCTCCTTCTATTTACTAAACTTTCCTCACATAACTAAAACTGTACCATTAAATTTGTCTTTCACTGAAGTTGTTTGGTATTCTGTTCACCTTCCAGTCGCTTCTCAACTTCACATGCTCTCTCTCTCTCTCTCTCTCTCTCTCTCTCTCTCTCTCTCTCTCTCTCTCTCTCTCTCTCTCTCTCTCTTGTCATTCACTGCAGTTGTTTGGTATTCTGTTCACCTTCAGTGTTCGCTTTCTTCACACTTTCTCCTTCTCTTCTCTCTCTCTCTCTCTCTCTCTCTCTCTCTCTCTCTCTCTCTCTCTCTCTCTCTCTCTCTCTCTCTCTCTCTCTCTCTCTCTCTCTCTCTCTCTTCAGACCCCGACATAAACAAGTTGATAGACCCACGACAGTGAAAACATCTCTTTTAAAAACATGTCCTCCCCGCAGCATCCAATACCTCATCCTCGCCCTTGCTCTCTTGTTTTCCTCTCCAGAATCTTTCTCTATCAAGAATCAAACACGGAAACAAGGAGGAGGAGGAAGGGAAGAGGGCGAGTGGATAACAAAGGGATGTATATAGCGGGACGACAAGAAATGGAGAGAAAAGTCAAAAGGCAAGAGAAGTGAGCGAGCTATTTCATTCAGCGAGTCATTTAACCCCTTGAAGCCCAGAACGTAATTTCCATTGTAATTTGGGTGCCATTAGACGACTTTTTAGTGAATATAAGCAATATTAATAGATATGACTTGTTTAGTATCCTTGTCAACTAGCTAATTTGGTATATTAGTTACTTTTCGTAATTTATGGCTAACAACAGACATTTTTTTATAGCAAAGGAAAGACCTGGGCGTGAAGGGGTTAAAGTTCACTATTTTTCTATGTCTTTTTACATGTTGATTTACTCAGTTCGCCAAAAACACTTGCAACAAGATATTCCAAATCACTAAATTCCGTCTTCTTTCCTTTCTAGTATACTGATTGACTGCATTGCCCAATAAAAAGGGGGAAATGTGTCCCTTCTAGTATTATAAACATAAATATACCACGGTGTAGGTCTCGCGGCCTTGTGTAGCTTCCTTATTTTCTTATGTTCATATGTTCTTAAATATCAAACCAGTCACATTCTTTTCCACATCCACACTATATTTATACCTACATGATTTCAACCCATAATAGCAATCACGATAACACTAATAGACCTGTTACTCACACGTCCAGTAATCTTGGTAATAACCTGGACCATTTTCCTTAATAACACCCACCGCGTAATAGATTTTCGGTAATTACGTTCACGACTTTCCTTTTCATTTCCTTACTCTTTTTTCCCCTTTCTCTTTTCTGCCTTCTTTTTCTCCCCTTTCCAAGAACCGAGGCACGTCAGCCCTCATCACCCATCAAAGAACAGGTAAAGAAAAGTAAGGCTATTGGCTATTGACGGTCGTGGCCTCCTGGGAACGTATCTAATCAACGGTCTCCTTAGGGCACGAAGGGAAAGGCAAGGTGAGTAAGGAAGGAAGGTTGGGGAATATACTAGTGAAGAGGTAGGGAGGTAGGGACTCAGTAGGGAAGGAAGGAAGGAAGGAAGGAAGGAAGGAAGGAAGGAAGGAAGGAAGGAAGGAAGGAAGGTGGGGAATACACTAGTGAAGAGGAGGTAGGTAGGGAAGAAAGGAAGGAAGGAAGGAAGGAAGGAAGGTGGGGAATACACGAGTGAAGGGGTAGATAGGGAGGGAAGAAAGGAAGGAAGGAAGGAAGGAAGGAAGGTGGGGAATACACTAGTGAAGAGGTAGGAGGTAGGGAGGGAAGGAAGGAAGGAAGGAAGGAAGGAAGGAAAGGAAGGAAGGAGAGAGGAAGGAAGGAAGGAAGGAAGGTGGGGAATACACAGTGAAGAGGTAGGAGGGAAGGAAGGAAGGAAGGAAGGAAGGAAGGAAGGAAGGTGGGAATACACTAGTGAGGAGGTAGGTAGGTAGGGAAGAAAGGAAGGAAGGAAGGAAGGAAGGAAGGAAGGAAGGTGGGGAATACACTAGTGAGGAGGTAGGTAGGTAGGGAAGAAAGGAAGGAAGGAAGGAAGGAAGGAAGGAAGGAAGGTGAGGAATACACTAGTGAAGAGGTAGATAGGAGGGAAGAAAGGAAGGAAGGAAGGAAGGAAGGAAGGAAGGAAGGAAGGAAGGAAGCCTGGGGAATACACTAGTGAAGAGGTAGGTAGGGACTCAGTAGGGAAGGAAGGAAGGAAGGAAGGAAAGGAAGGAAGGAAGGCAGAACGTGATATGAGGGAATAACAGATGTAAGGAGGTAGGTAATAAGGGAGGAAGAAACTGTATGAGAAAGGAAGAATAAAGAAGTAAGTAATATTTAGTGAGTAATACGAAATTAGTTATTACTGGTGCGAGAAAGGAGGTGGAAAAAAGCAACGCCAAAAGAGTACAAAATGGAAAAAGCGAATGAGGGATGACGCAATATATAATCCTGGATGACGCAATATATAATCCTGGATGACGCAATATATAATCCTGGATGACGCAATATATAATCCTGGATGACGCAATATATAATCCTGGATGACGCAATATATAATCCTGGATGACGCAATATATAATCGGATGACGCAATATATAACTGGATGACGCAATATATAATCTGGATGACGCAATATATAATCGGATGACGCAATATATAATCCTGGATGACGGAATATATAATCCTCGATGACGCAATAATAATCCTGAGACGGAAATATAATCTGGATGACGCAATATATAATCCTGGATGACGCAATATATAATCCTGGATGACGCAATATATAATCCTGGATGACGCAATATATAATCCTGGATGACGGAATATATAATCCTCGATGACGCAATATATAATCCTGGATGACGCAATATATAATCCTGGATGACGCAATATATAATCCTAAGAAAATATTATCAAGAAAATATTTGAAGGTCTGATAAAAACTAGGTCATATCATTACATGGATCAAAATTATGTGATGAGTTTGACGGAAATTTGTAATATTCATCAATAATGAACTGACTTACACAAATTGTTGGTGAAAAATATTTAAACAGAACAGAAAAATGAATAGTCATATTTAGAATTAGCTAACATATTTATGCCACTCAGGAATTGTGATGCAAAATATACAAAACAATATGTAGCTACTAAAAAAAATGTAGTGACGGCAGGTAAATAAAAAAATATAAAAAACCATTGTTAAAACTCCAAACATGAAATCTAATAATGAACAATATATATTAACTCCTTCACATCCAAATCTTTCCTTTGCTATAAAAAATTGTCTGTTGTTAGCCATAAAATTACAAAAGGTAACTAAATATACCAAATTAGTTAGTCGACAAGGATACTAAACAGGTCATATCTATAAAATATTGCTTATAGTCACTAAAAATCGTCTAATAGTACCTAATTACAATGGAAATTACGCTCTGGGTCTCAAGGGGTTAATTAATGAAGTCACGGAAATGATTCGACATAATCTATGAAATCACTGCATTGACAACAACGGATGAACCTGATTAGCATAACGCGCACAAAATTCATTACTACAATAACTAATGTGATATCGCTGCATGTGTGAAAAGAAGCTGATTAAAGAATACTCCTATCAATAAAGATACTGTATTACCTATTGGAACAAGATGAAGGAGGGAAGTGGAGGAGGGAGAGGGAGAGAGAGACGAGAGCTGACAAATGGAGAGAGAGAGAAGTGGAGGAAGGAGAGAGAGAGGAGAGAGGGGAGAGAGAAGAGAGAGAGAGAGAGAGAGAGAGAGAGAGAGAGAGAAAGGAGAGAGAGAGGGAGGAGAGAGAGAGAGAGAGAGAGAGAGAGAGAGAGAGAGAGAGAGAGAGAGAGAAGTGGAGAGGAAGGAGAGAGAGAGAGAGAGAGAGAGAGGAGAAGAGAAGAGAGAGAGAGGAGAGAGAGAAGGAAGGAGGAGAGGAGGAAGAGAGAGAGAGACGAAGAAGCGAGCAAAAGGAGAAGAGAGAGAGGAGAGAGAGAGAGAGAGAGAGACGAGAGCTGGCAAATGGAGAAAGGAATGAGAAGGAGACGGAAGGAAGAAGATGAGAGGAACGAGAGACGAAGCTGGCAATGGAAGATGAGAGTAAGAGCGGACGAAGAAACTGTCATGTACTTTTCAGAACACGAAGTATGAAACGCGAGCAATAACCGGTAAGATCTAGTCTACCTTAACACCAGAGTACCAATAGACAGACAGTTCTTAGTTACTTTGCTCAACACAATCTCAAAAGGCTCCACTATCATCTCCGTGTAAGAATATAAGTATTATGACCTGCGTATGATATTCCTAAGTCTAGGCACACACACTCGGATAATTCTACTACTTTCAACCTTGTTCTGTATTTCTGTGTTACTATATTCTTCTACACACACCCCTCTTCTGTAATCTCCCGTCCCCCGTTTTCTTCAATATACTTGTAAACTTGCTACGCCCTTAATCCCTTGAGGCCCAGAACGTAATTTCCATTGCAATCTGGGTACCATAAGACGATTTTTAGTGACTATAAGCAATATTTTATACCTATGACCTGTTTAGTATATCCTTGTCGACTGGCTAATTTGGTATATTCAGTTACTTTTTGTAATTTTATGACTCCACAACAGATATTTCGGTCAATTTATAGTTTCACCCAACCAACGATTTTCTGATGCGCCTTATATTTTTCTGGTGTGTTTTGATGTGTTTTGAATGAATCTGCTAACCGTTTCTGTCGCAATTTTTTTTTTTTTTTTTTTTTTGTAGAAATGACAAAAAAAAAAAAAATGAACCTAAACCTAACCTAACCTAACCTAAGCTTTACCTAACTAAAAAAAAAAAAAAAAAAAACAGCTTTATCTACCTAAAAAAAATTAAAAAATAAAAAATTGTGACAGAAACGGTTAGCAGATTCATTCTAAACACACAAAAACACACCAGAAAAACATAAGGCGCATCAGAAAATCGTTGGTTGAGTGAAACTATAAATTATCCGATATTCCTTTATAGCAAAGGAAAGATCTGGGCGTGAAGGGGTTAACGACAGACCCATCATGCGACGCCAACAGTTCCGAAATCACCGACACGATGTAACAAGCTCGCACCTCGATCACCCACACCAGTTGCCTTATTCATATGTCCCACAAAACACCTTTACGTGCAAGTTCAGCGAAAAACTTCAACACAGCGGAGTTAGGATCACATACATAGGTAGAGGATACATATACATACATATTTATGGTGTTAATTAATGAGAAAGAGCACTAAACAGACTGATAGGTTAGCCTTGATCCGCCTTGCATCATGTCAGCAGGGCGAGGGTGTGAGAAAAGAGATGAATGAACAGAACACAACACTTACTGATGCTCAATGCAGAACAGGACGAATACGAGGATGCAAAATAGGGTTAGAGGGGAGCAGGACATCCAAGTTCCTCCATACCTTAGTTTTCCAAGTCCTTCTTCCCTCCAAAAGCCACAAAAACACAATTTAAAAGATCACTCACGCCGTCACCACCGCCTCACGCACTAAATGGCGTGCCTGCTCCCTGCTTGCCGCCACTGTTGCCACCCATCACCCACACACAACACACAAGCTTACATGGGCTGCAGAAATAAGCCTATACTTAATCAAAAAAGCCTAGATTACCAATGAAAACTAACAACTTTAAATAGGTGCTTTGTAATAAGAATTAAGATCACACCTGTGCGTTGACATTGCATAAACCTAACCTCACTTCACTCTACCGTAGGGTCTAAAAAGAACTAAAAGGAAGATACAGCTTTCTGAGTGAGGTTATGCAAGTTTCCATAGATCCACAATATATATACTACAATTTAATCTTGTAATATGAAGGTTGTGACCAAATCTGACTGTTATTAGCATGGGAAGTGAACTTGAGTGCGGTGTGTGTGTGTGTGTGTGTAGATTCGTCACCCTTTTTCCGGGTGACAAACTTGAGTGCGATGCCAGGATGCTTATTCTATTTACACTCGGTTTGGTTACGGTGTCAGTGTATATTTCAACGCATACTACAACTAATAAGTGCATACTCAATAGACTGACTTTTCCCATACAAAAACAGCTTCATGTGAACTTTTATTGAAAAAAACACTTAAAAGCCAAATCACAGTAATAATACTTATATCTATATGGAGAAATGGGAGTGGCAATACTTCTCCCGCTCTGCTCTCATCTCACACCGGCTCGTGATTGGTGGATTCTGCTCTTGCGTCTTGATTGGCTGATTTGAAAACTGCGGGAGTTTCTATCGTGATCTAGTAATTCTAGTTGAAATAATGGTAAGAAAGGAGACATGATCATGCATTCTTATCATGCATGAGCTCGTGTCATTGGTTTGGATGATGTTGAGAGGAGGCAGGCGGGTGAGTGGAGATAGGAGGGTGCGTGGAGACAGGAGGGTGCGCGGAGACAGGAGGGTGTGTGGAGACAGGAGGGTGCGTGGAGACAAGAGGGTGCGTGGAGACAGGAGGGTGCGAGAAGGTGGCTGATTAGCATGCAGGTGTTGATGCATAATAAGTGATCCAGGTGTGCAGGAGACGCCCCTGCGGCGCCTGCAGCCTGGCGTCTCATCTCCCCTCTGAAATATGAGATAACGTGTGCCGTGCCTCCATTTGCTTCGACATTAACTCCTTCACGTCCAGATCTTTCCTTTGCTATGTAAAATCGTCTGTTGTTAGCCATAGGAATACGAAAAGTAGCTCAATGTACCAGATAAGCTAGTGGACAAGGATACTAAACAGGTCATATCTATAAAATATTGCTTATCTTCATTAAAAATCGTCTAATGGTAGCCAAATTACAATGGAAATTACGTTCTGGGCCTCAAGGGGTTAAGCCACAAAATATCAGATTTTAGCATTTGAAGATAAATTTGATGCATAATCTCAAATTTCTTTCACCAAGCAAGCGATTTACAACCACATGCATAAAAAAGGGGAAAATTCTTCCATTTTCCCCTCCTTTCAATACACAATATACTGCTTGGTTACTACTTCGGTTACAACGACAAATCCAGTATTCTTCTATCACGGAATGCCTTAGATAGCATAACTTATCTTATTTTAGGCAATATTCCTATAGGCAGTAGGCCCTGTAGCAGATTTTTACACAGGTTCTAATTTGATATACGTACGCACAGTGAGAAAAAGACTGAGGGATTGATGAATGGATAGATAGTGTGTATGTGTGTGTATTAACGTGTGATTGATGAATGGATAGATAGTGTGTATGTGTGTGTATTAACGTGTGATTGATGAATGGATAGATATTGTGTATGTGTGTGTATTAACGTGTGATTGATGAATGGATAGATAGTGTGTATGTGTGTGTATTAACGTGTGATTGATGAATGGATAGATATGTGTATGTGTGTGTATTAACGTGTGATTGATGAATGGATAGATATTGTGTATGTGTGTGTATTAACGTGTGATTGTGAATGGATAGAAATGTGTATGTGTGTTTTAACGTGTGTGTGGGGTGTGTGTGTGTGTGTGTGTGTGTGTGTGTGTGTGTGTGTGTGTGTGTGTGTGTGTGTGTGTGTGTATTAACGTGTCATACAAAGCATCATTTTTTTCATATTCCATTTTTTCGATCTTTTGTTACTTTTATTGACTCATTTGCATTCATATCCAATCAACATGGACAGCGTCGTGGCGTCATCAGGAGCAGGACGCTGGAAGGTCACTAACACAGCTGTTGGTGTGGCGTCCTTGATCACGGCATCTTAAATATCATGGTAAAATGAGGCAACCTGATCACTTTATCGCCGGCAGAGGCTCGCGGTCCTCATCCAGGCAGAGACAGGTGAGAGGGAGGATAGTATATAGTATCCTTGGGTGAGAGGGAGGCAGGGAATAGGGAGGACTCTACATGCCTTAGCCCCTTCAGCCCCAGAACGTAATTTCCATTGTAATTTGGGTACCATTAGACAATTTTTAGTGATAATCAGCAATATTTTATAGATATGACCTGTTTAGAATCCTTGTCCACTAGCTAATATGGCATATTAAGTTACTTTTTATAATTTTATGGCTTGACAACATGCAATTTTATATAGCAAAGGAAAGATCTGGGTGTGAAGGGGTTAGACTAGAGCATGGGTGGGGAACATCCGGCCCGCGCCCGCAAAACCCTTGGGACAGGCCCTGCCAAGGCAACCACAGACGAAACTCAAAATCCAATAAATCTATGAGCTTTTTTTTCATACCAACATAAATTGTTATTAAGAGCATGCATAATACTTATAGCGTAAATTTTAAGGGACAAGCACGTCCATTACGGGACGGATAGGACACATAGATGACGGGACAGACACGTATAATTCACGTATGGTTCTCGTCGGCTAAAAAAAGCAGGCTGGATTTTGAAGTTGATAATTTTGTATGGCCCGCGAATGATGTCATGAATATCCAATGGCCCTTGGTAGTAAAATGGTTCCCCACCCCTGGCCCTGGACTAGAGGAATGGCAGTGTACGACATCGCTCGCTCTGTCTTGTCATTTTTCTTGATTCATTGCCCTTCTTGTTTCCACTGCCAAATAAGTCTTACATGTTAGAAGCCCCACATAAGTATTGTAAGTATTGAACCATGTCACCATGATCCTGCGTCTTGTGTCCTCGCAGATGTAGAGGAAACTACAGGATAGGCCAGGTAGTCAGGTAACGTTAATGCGGAGTCAATGAGGAATTTTAACTTTTAACCCCTTGAGACCCAAAACGTAATTTCCATTGTAATTTGGCTGCCATTAGACGATTTTTAGTGACTATAAGCAATATTTTATAGATATGACCTATTTAGTATCCTTGTCCACTAACTAATTTGGTATATTAAGTCACTTTTTGTAATTTTATAGCTAACAACAGAAGATTTTTACATAGCAAAGGAAAGATTGGGCGTGAAGGGTTAAAAGGAGGCTAGGTAATTTCATGGATGGGGATGAAAAGTGGATGTAGGCAGTATTAAGTAACAGGAACTACCACGTGTAGGTTTCGCGGCCTCTTGTAGCTTCCTTATGTTCTTATTTTCTTATGTTCTCAGCCACATCGCCGACACCGCTGAGGGACACGAAGTTGCCAGCCTCCAAAGTGACAACGCTATCCACAATACCTCTGCGATGACCACTTCGAGAGACAGAGCCTTCCTGAAGGTGGCGGTGGACCAGGTGAACTCTTACTGTCTCACGGCCTCTTGTAGCTTCTTTGTTTTTCTTGTGTTCTTACTCCATGCTCGAAGAAGTGTGGGGGTAACACCTTAGTACCGGTGATTGTATTTTGTACCAGGTGAACTCTTACTCCATGCTCGAAGTGTGGGGGTAACACCTTAGTACCGGTGATTGTATTTTGTACCAGGTGAACTCTTACTCCATGCTCGAGTGTGGGGGTAACACCTTAGTACGGTGATTATTTTACCAGGTGAACTCTGTACTCCCTGGCTGAAGTGTGTGGTAACACCTAATATTCGCGTGATTATTCGGTTCTGAATGTTGCTTTGCTGCACCAGATAGTTATGCTATAGCACAACTATTATTGTACTTACGCTACTTATTGTATTTACTTACTTATTTACTTTACTTATTTATTGTACTTACGCTACTTATGACCTTACTTCTTGTTTGACCGAGAGGGGTGAGTGAGTAGGTTTTTTTTGGGGGGTGACTTTTTAGTGGTGTTACTTTTTGGGGGGTTACTTTTTGGGGGGTTACTTTTTGGGGGGGTTACTTTTTAGTGGTGTTACTTTTTTGGGGGGTTACTTTTTGGGGGTTACTTTTTGGGGGGTTACTTTTTGGGGGAGGTTATTTTTTTGGGGTGTACTTTTTTGGGGGTTACTTTTTTTGGAGGTTACTTTTTGGGGAGGTTACTTTTGGGGGGTTACTTTTATGGGGGTTTACTTTTTGGGGGTGTACTTTTTGGGCAGTTACTTTTTTTGGGGGTACTTTTTTGGGGAGGGTTACTTTTTTGGAAGGGTTACTTTTTGGGGTGTACTCTATTGTTTCCTGACGTGGAGGGGACGTGGTGCGCGTGAGCACGGAGCGGCGTGGTGCATATCCAGGGGCCCATGGCGTACCTCCTGCAGATTCTGGCCGACAAAATGAGCTTCGAGTGAGTATACGTACAGTACCTGCTGCCGAAAGTATCACACACACACACACACACACACACACACACACACACACACACACACACACACACACACACACACACACACGAACAAACAATGATTAGATAAGTAAATGAGACGAAGAAATTCATCCCATGCCATAGACTCAAGACCCATCTTTCTCCACTCCCTCCAGTATATCTGAACCATCTTTTCTCCCAAGTTACCAGCTGGTGCAGCCATCAGATCACCTGTGGGGCACGCCGCTCCCTGACGGCAACTGGTCGGGTATGCTGGGAATGCTGCAACGACAGGTGGGTCTCCTTAATCATCCCTCGACGCTAATGAGGACACGACGGAGCACTAATGAGGGAGGCATCACCACACACACACACGCACACCCACACACACACACACACACACACATAATCACACACACACACACACACACACACACACACACACACACACACACACATACACAGACACACAACACACACACACACACACACACACACACACAGTCTCACACACACACACACACACACACACACACAGTCACACACACACACACACACACACACTTAATCACAGAATACTGGTCCTATTAGAGAAGGGTTCATGAGGCATTTGGGATTTTTGTTACCTCTTTTTGTGTGTCCTTGGCCAGTCCTTCGTGACGTAAAAAAAAAAAAAAAAAATTCATTAATATACTCCTTACTTTTGTTTAGTCTAATAACACATTTATCTTCATCAATATATATCCAGATCATGAACATTACTGCCTTGTTAATACATACTTGTGTCTTGCTCGTATTTACCTCCCTCCATATATAAGCTAGACAATTTCATGGACGGGGATGAAAAGTGGATGTAGGTACCTAGTGTTAAGTATCAGGAACTACCATGTGTAGGTCTCGCAGCCTCTTATACCTTCCTTATTTTCTTATGTTCTTATATATATGTACGAAAATCCGCAGGAGGTGGAGTTCGCTCTGGGTCCCTTCGGTGTGACGGCCTCTCGAGATACTGTGTGTGACTTCTCGGAGCCGGTGCTTACGGACAACAGCGGCATCCTTATGGTTCGCCCCCGCCAGGAAAGTGACGTGGCAGGGTTTCTTAAGCCCTTCACTCTCCAGGTATTGTCCTAGCAATTTTTTCTTTTTTCAAGCGCATCTGAATTTTTTTTCTCTCTGGGGGTCTTTTTTAGGTTTTTCAGGGTCTTTGATGTATTTTTTTTTGAGGGCGTCTTTTAGGTATTTTTTTGATGGAGTCTTTCTGTAGGCTTTTTTTTTCTCTCTGGGGGTCTTTTTCAGGTCTTTCAGGGTTTTTAGGGAATTTTTTGCGGGGGTCTTTTTGTAGGGGTATTTTTTTTCTCTATGGGGGTTTTTTTAGGTCTTTTAGGTATTTTGGTGGGTCTTTTTGGAGGGGTATTTTTTTCCCCCCTCTAATTTTTCGTCCAGGTCCCTTTTTGTATTTTTTGGGGGCTTTAGTTTTTTTTTTTTTTTTTACTACCAAAAACCCATTTTATTTTTCCCACACCCACCTTTTTTTCTGCCCTTTTTTCTCCTTCTTTTTCTATTTATTAAATAATTCCATATTTCTTATTGGATCTAAACCACCCATTTTGCCCCCTCCCTTACGCTTTCCCCCTTTTTTTAAATTTCTTTATTAGAGCATAAATTACCTATATATTGCATCATTAGAGCATAAACTACCTATATATTGCATCATTACAGCATAAACTACCTATATATTGATTTTAAGCATAAACTACTAATATTGCATCTTTAAAGCAAAATCCTATTATTGCTCATTAAGCAAAATACCTATAATTGCATCATAGAGAAAACCCCCTAATATTGCATCATTACAGCATAAACTACCTATATATTGCATCATTACAGCATAAACTACCTATATTGCTCATTAAAGCAAAATAGCATAAACTACCCCAATATTCTCTTTTTAAAGGAAAATTTCCAAAATTTTTCATCATTAAAGCAAACTACCTATATTGATTTCGCATAAACTCCTAAATTCATTACACTAAAAACCCCAAAGAAAAGACAAAACAGCTAAACTAACCTTAATTTCAAAAAAGCAAAAAACTCCTAAATTTGCATCTTTAAAGCAAAAAACTACCTTATATTGCACATTAAGCAAAAACCCACCATTTTTGCATCATTAAAGCATAAACTACCTATATATTGCATCATTACAGCATAAACTACCTATATATTGCATCATTACAGCATAAACTACCTATATATTGCATCATTACAGCATAAACTAAGCATAAACTACCCATATACTGCATCATTACAGCCTTAAACTCTTCCTTCCACACCTTTTCACGCTCTTTTACGCCCTTATTTAATACCAAGGGCATCTTAACTTATACCCAAACCCTTTCTTAGCCTTTCCCGTCACGCCTTTATCCTACCTTCAACACCCATTTGTCCCATTAACCCCTTGAGACCCAGAACATAATTTCCATTGTAATTTGACTACCATTAGACAATTTTTAGTGAATATAAGCAATATTTAGTAGATATGACCTGCTTAGTATCCTTCTCGACTAACTAATTTGGTATATTCAGTTACTTTTCGTAATCTTATGGCTCGACAACATACATTTTTTTATAGCAAAGGAAAGATCTGGGTGTGAAGGGGTTAACATAATTTATCCACTATTTACAATCCACATTATGCGCATCTTAACTTATCTAAACCCTTTCTCAACCTTTCCCGTCACGCCTTTATCTTACCTTCAACACCCTTTTGTCCCATTTCCATCTTTTCTGCACCATTTACAATCCTCTAAGTTCCCGTTCTAGGTATGGCTCCTGATCCTAGCCTCTGTGCCCACCATCTGCATCGTCTTTGCCTGTGTGATGAAGGCAGAGGCGAACATTTTCCGGCAGCAGATACGTGGCAACCCTTTCAGCACGGCGGCCTTTTGGGTTGTCAAAGCACTCACGCAGGAAGGTAATGGAAGGTGGCTAGGGATTAATTGGTAATTCATAAACATCTTAGTATTTATCTCCCCTTCTTGTTATCGATTTTGTTATTGGTGTATCACTTTGCTTCTGAACTCCTCTTGTTTTTCTTTTGATAATAAATCCTTCAATTACTGGGACGAAATAATGTATTTGATTCTTATGTTATGTGATTTTTCTCTTTTTCGTAGCTTAGTTTGCTTAACCACTTGAGTCCCAGAACGTAATTTCCATTGTAATTTGACTATCATTAGACGATTTTAATTAATATAAGCAATATTTTATAGATGCCTCTTGTAGCTTCCTTATTTTCTTATTTTCTTATGTTCTTACCTGTGTCGCAGCAACGGAATGGCTGCCGCGGACGGACGGGAGTCGCCTGCTGGTGGTGACGTGGCTGCTGGCGTCACTGGTGTTCATGTCATCGTACAGCGGCATCCTGACAGCCATGCTCACAGTGCCCCGCGTCACCATCCCCATCGACTCCCTGCAGGACCTCGTGAGCCAGTCGTGGATGCCCTGGCGTCTGGAGTCCGGGTCGTGGATGCTGCAATACTTCAGGGTGTGTTTGGGGCCTTGAGGGAAGAGAGGAAATGATTGGAATGGACTCAATCGTCAGGTGGTCAGTGCGGAGTCAATATAGGAAGCTTAAAAGGAGGCTGGATAAATTCATGGATGGGGATGAAAGGTGGATGTAGGTAGTATAAGTAACAGGAACAACCTCGTGTATAGGTCTCGCGGCCTCTTGTAGCTTCCTTATTTTCTTATGTTCTTCTTATGTGTTTGTGGCCTTAAGGGAAGAAAATATAGTGGGAGGGGGAGGATACGGTGAAGGAGACACAGAGGAAGTAAGAGGAATAGGTAACGGGAAGATAAGAACTGGTTTATCATGGTTGTTGGTTTTTATAAGGATCTCTATGTGTCCTCCCGCAAGGAGTCGCCCGGAGGAGTGTCTGGTTTATCATGGTTGTTGGTTTTTGTAAGGATCTCTATGTGTCCTCCCGCAAGGAGTCGCCCGGAGGAGTCTCTGGTTTATCATGGTTGTTGGTTTTTATAAGGATCTCTATGTGTCCTCCCGCAAGGAGTCGCCCGGAGGAGTCTCTGGTTTATCATGGTTGTTGGTTTTTGTAAGGATCTCTGTGTGTCCTCCCGGCAGGAGTCGCCCGGAGGAGTGTCTCGGGATGTGTACGAGGGCCACGAAGGGAACATAGGGGACTGTTGGGCGGCCCGGGAGCCCATCGCGCGGGGGCATTACGCGGGTATCTGTGACCACACCACCATGAAGAAGGCCATGTCGTGGGATTTCAGGTCAGTCATCTAAATCAGGTCAGTCATCAGGTCAGTAAATTCAGGTCAGTCATCAGGTCAGTAAATTCAGGTCAGTCATCAGGTCAGGAAATTCAGGTCAGTCATCAGGTCAGGAAATTCAAGTCAGTCATCAGGTCAGGTCATCGCAAGGCAGACTGGCAGATTTCGAGTCCCTGGTTCAAATCTAAAAAATATGCTTATGTTTGAAACTATAAAAAAATGCTAATGTTTCAGATTTCTTGCTTCAATAGTTAATTTATACATATTTTCAGATGCTTATCTGGTTGATCAAACATGCATGACATTTATAAGCTAAAAACTATAGGGTTTTTGTTCTTTTCGTGTATTGATTCGTTTGGTAATGCACGCCTCTCATTACATTATATTATATTTTATTTGCTTTAGTACTTAAGTTCACTTCCTCATGTCTGTATATTATGTCGTTGTTGTTGTTTTTCCTGTATGCCTTCGGGTACTTAAGTTCATTCTCTCATGTCTGTATATTATGCTTTTTAAACGGCCTCTTGTAGCTTCCTTATTTTCTTATGTTCTATGTGTTTTTGTTGTTGTTTTTCCTGTATGTCTTCGGGTGAGCATACAATTATCATTCCCTTTATCTGGCAGCACTTATCATTTCCTTTATCTGGCAGCACTTATCATTTCCTTTATCTGGCAGCACTTATCATTTCCTTTATCTGGCAGCACTTATCATTTCCTTTATCTGGCAGCACTTATCATTCCTTTATCTGGCAGCACTTATCATTTCCTTTATCTGGCAGCACTTATCATTTCCTTTATCTGGCAGCACTTATCATTTCCTTTATCTGGCAGCACTTATCATTTCCTTTATCTGGCAGCACTTATCATTTCCTTTATCTGGCAGCACTTATCATTTCCTTTATCTGGCAGCACTTATCATTCCCTTTGTCTGGCAGCACTTATCATTTCCTTTATCTGGCAGCACTTATCATTCCCTTTATCTGGCAGCACTTATCATTTCCTTTATCTGGCAGCACTTATCATTTCCTTTATCTGGCAGCACTTATCATTTCCTTTATCTGGCAGCACTTATCATTTCCTTTATCTGGCAGCACTTATCATTTCCTTTATCTGGCAGCACTTATCATTTCCTTTATCTGGCAGCACTTATCATTTCCTTTATCTGGCAGCACTTATCATTCCTTATCTGGCAGCACTTATCATTCCTTATCTGGCAGCACTTATCATTTCCTTATCTGGCAGCACTTATCATTTCCTTTATCTGGCAGCACTTATCATTTCCTTATCTGGCAGCACTTATCATTTCCTTTATCTGGCAGCACTTATATTTCCTTATCTGGCAGCACTTATCATTTCCTTTATCTGGCAGCACTTATCATTCCTTTATCTGGCAGCACTTATCATTTCCTTTATCTGGCAGCACTTATCATTTCCTTTATCTGGCAGCACTTATCATTTCCTTTATCTGGCAGCACTTATCATTTCCTTTATCTGGCAGCACTTATCATTCCCTTTGTCTGGCAGCACCACGGGCACCTGCCACCTGTACATCGCCCAGCAAGTGGTCTTCAGCTTCAACCTGGCCGTCGCCTTTAGGACAAAGTCGCCATACAAGAAGAAGGCCAACTACTGGTGCGTTCCTGTGTGTGTGTGTCCTATCCCTTATCTCCGACCAATACCTAACTCTTCCCTGGCCTCCTATCCCTCATCTCCCAATATCTCATCATCTCCCATCCTATCCCAATACAGGAACTACCACGTGTAGGTCTCGCGGCCTCTTGTAGCTTTCTTATTTTCTTATGTTATCTCCGACCAATACCTCTTTCCCTGGCCTCCTATCCCTCATCTCCCAATATCTCATCATCTCCCATCCTATCCCAATACAGGAACTACCACGTGTAGGTCTCGCGGCCTCTTGTAGCTTTCTTATTTTCTTATGTTATCTCCGACCAATACCTCTTTCCCTGGCCTCCTATCCCTCATCTCCCAATATCTCATCATCTCCCATCCTATCCCAATACAGGAACTACCACGTGTAGGTCTCGCGGCCTCTTGTAGCTTTCTTATTTTCTTATGTTATCTCCGACCAATACCTCTTTCCCTGGTCTCCTATCCCCATCTCCCTCATCTCATAAGTCTTGCCTTGCTTGTCCTGAAGATGAAGCAAAAATACTCTCCTTATCATGTCAATACTTTACTTTAGGAGACAAGAGGATGATGTTTAGCAACTTCATATTCCACTCTCCTTTATAATTCACTGATTGAGTATAACATCAGTACAAGTTTTCCTTTGGTAGTGACACTCGTATCCTCCCTTTCACGTGCATAGAGACTTACTTACAAATAAAAAAGAAAATATAACGACCAAAAAAATTGCTTGAGGTAAAAAGGAAAAAAAATAGCCAAAAATATAACAATAACAGAGCAAAGAATATAGGGAAAAGATATATGACAAAAATAATTGCTTGAGGTAAAAAAGAAAAAAATAGTCCAGAAATATAACAATATATTTTCTGTATATCATCGTAATGTATTTTTTTTTATACGTTGTAGCCTGTTTTCTGTGATGTTCAGATCTTCAGTTAAGGCGCATGCAGCCCCTAGAGTCCACCGTCACACTCGCAATCGGCAGACAGGTATATGCTGCATGTGGGTTGCTTCGGCCACTCGACAATGGCTTTAATAGTTGCTCCTTGATGAGACTTGAACTCGGGACCTTCTGCTCCCCTACCAGGCTCTTGAAAGAGTTGCCCCCGGCAGGATTCGAACTCAGGACATTGAGTTCAGCACTCCAAGACGCTAATCACTCGGCCACCGCCTCCCCTATACTTATGTAGGTTACTATAATTATGATGCAGTCTCTCCTAATAAACTCCCATTTCTCTGTCAGGATCATGAAGCTGAAAGAGGCTGGCGTGATAGACATGTGGCTGAATAATGAGATCGTCAACACGTCACAGTGTCTCAAGTCACCCTCCACAGACCGGCCCTCCACCCAGATCTCTGCCCTGGATCTGGAGTCCTACTTCGGCTCCTTCTTGGTGTTGATCGTAGGTACGTGGAGGAGGAGGAGGAGGAGCTAGGAGGAGGAGGAGGAAAAAGAAGAATGAAAAAAAAAAAAATTGGAGTTAAATTTTTGAGTCCGCCTAAAAAAAGATAGGATGAGAAGGAGGAAAAAATAAGAATAAGAAAATTATAAAGAAAATAAGGAGTTAATTTTTTGAGTCCGACAAAAAAAAAAGGAGGAAAAGGAGGAAAAAGAAGAACAAGAAAATTAAAAAGAAAAAAAAAAAATGAAATTTTTGAGTCCGACTAAGAAAAAAAATTCCCTCTGCTCAGATATTTTCTTTTACTTCGTTGACTTCTGCAATTCATGTTCGTGATTTTCTTATTTACTTTCAGGTATGATTATGGCGCTGATATCCTTCATGGTGGAGATTCTCACAGACTGGTGTCGACGCCATGGACTGCAAGAGTGACTTTCAGGCTGGCAGGAACATGGAAACTTGTAGGTGGAACCATGGAACATAGAAACTCTTCCTTTTCTGGGGCCAGATGCTGAGAGTGAGCTAGGGCGCCCTATCCACTAGGGCGCCTGTGGTAAGGCGAAACGCCCTCCCACCGCAATGCTCAGTCGAGATTGCTGCCTTAGTGGCACCGCTAAAGGCGCTGAAAACTAAGGCATGGTCAGACCCTGACTTAGTGAGCTGCTGTGGGCCTTTGACAGACATTCATCTTCTGTTTATAAAGCAAATACAGCCTTGTTTAAGTTCCTACAACGTAACAATTGGTGTTTACGTATTAATAGTGTTGCGAGGTGTGTATGAATTGATCGTGCAAGACTAATGCGGCATTATAGGGTGTTATATGCTGGTGATAAGAAATGTTGTGTTGTGTCTTGGTTAGGGGCGGGCGGTGGGCGGCAGGTGCTCCGCCCGCACTAAAATGTTGTACTATTATACGGTATTATCATACTACCAGATGATATTTTGGACAGCTGAACATACCATCATCTTCACGAGACATTAGTGCATATCATGAATGTATAAAAATTGCAGTAAACTATACCTATAATAAGATAATGACAGCAAAATGAAATTTTGTATAAACTTTTTTTTCACCTTTTTTTATTCATCATCTCCTTATTCCTGGAATGTTGCTTGCATTAAATTTTCACTCACTGTCCCGGAATCGGCACACCTTAATGATTATCATGGTGTATGGCACGTCCTAATGCAAAAATATATAAGTGGTCAAAACCTGCGTTGAAAGTCAAACTTGTGATGAAACAGCTTTTGGCGGGGGAGAGCGGTGTGTCCTTGCCTTGGTTAGGGAGGGAGGGACAACATTCCTTGCTTCAGCAGAGACGTGTTCAAGCCTTGTGATTGGTCGAAGCTGCCTAAGCAGCGCTCAGATAGGCAACGTGATTGGCTAGTAGGATTCTCGGACCACGCCCACGCCATAGGCTTTGGAGGTGTAAGGCAGTGCAAAAGCGCCTGAACTTTCGACTGTACATAGGCTTTAGTCGGTGCCTTAGCCGGGCCGTTACAAAAGCGCCTGAAGACGGGTAAGGCGCTCTTTTCGCCTTACCTCTATGGCACTTCTCAGCATCTCCCCCCTGCCTTACAATGTTCACCCGTCGTCGTTCTCTCAAGGCACTACTTACTGAATATTCTCCTCATCCTCCCACGTCCTTATCAAACAGAAGATATCGATAATTAGAAGCAGTCAGGCACAATATAGACGAAGAGAAACGATAATAAAAAATAAACCCAAGGAGTTCCGTGTTCTCTCTTTCTCCTGAAGGCGACGCAGAAGGAAGTTTGAGTTGGCAATTTTTTGTTTGAGTTTCAATTTTTTCTTTCTCATACCGCACGAGAAAGAGAAAAAAACCTCATGAGATTAAACAATAAACAGTCTTTGCTTTTCTTTCTCCTATATAGTAGTTAGTGTCTCATTAAGGCAACATAGAAGAACAAAATACGAGTGATATGAATGAGGTGGTTGAGAACTTGAGAGGACAGTGAGATGAATGAATGGAGATGCTGCTGAGCTGTGTGGTGAGACAAGTGAATGGATGATTTGAAGCCGTGAAAGGGTGAAGGAGAAAGACACTATAGATTTGTATGCATTTAATGTGGTTTTCTCTGTTTTTCCTATTTTAATCACATAATCAAATGATATGATAGTTTTACAGCTTCAACATCAAGCTCAAGATTAAGCTTTGTTGTTATGGCTGCGTCAGAATGGCCGGGATTGCGTATTACTTAGTGTTCCTCGGCGTATTTACCCTTGTTTCTGCCCTCCATACGACCTTCAATATCGACGAAATAAACGCCATTCACTATGCTGTCGATATATTGAATAAACCAGTCATTAAAGACCAGGTAAGTAGTGTTTCATGGTTCATGGTTGTCACGTAGTAGTTTGTCTGGGCTGGTAACTGCCTGGGGGGTGAAGTCAGTTCGTACACAACTTGTTTCGTACACCAAAAAGTTGTTTCGTAGTCTATATGAAACCATAGTCGTTTCGTACACTCAGCTCAGAGTTGAACTTGACGACGAGTTACGAAACGACACCAGGTATGTACGAAACAACTAACAAAAGCTGGGTACGAAACAACTTGTGTACGAAACTCCCTGTAACCCATGCCTGGTTGACGGAATGTTCTAGGTAGGGATTACGTACCTACTTTCAGGTGTCACATAGGTAAAATTCTAGAGTCCTTTCCCGCCCTTATTAGTGGTTTTATTCCTCCAGACCTTCACAGATCCCTTCAGATACTACCTCTAAAACATAATATTAAAGTGGGAGAGAGATTAAAAAATATCAACAAAATTACTAACCTAACCAAACCTGGTAAAATTCTAGTTCTTTCCTGCTCTTAGGTCTTGTTAGAAGGTTATGGGTAAGGTTAGGTTAGGTTATAGTGAGGTTAGGTTAGTAATATTATTTTGGGGGTTCCAGGTGGGGTCATTTAGGGGGAAAACGGGGGTTGAAGGGGGCATCTCCCCCCAACCAACGGCGGTTGTGCTGTGGAGATAGGTAGTACATAAGAAGTGGTGTGTGTGTAACTCCATGTGATAAAGCAGCAAATTTTGGCTAGGAAAAATTAGTCAGTGTCTCAGAAAATGACCGCGCAGTCCTCATCCATTTTTACCGGCGTGAGACCCGTACCGCCGCGACTACAGGTACGGCGGGGGTATATAGTGGTCCATAACAAGCTACTATGGGGCACGCGGGACTCGAACCTGGGATCAGCTCATCGATATTGACCCTGGGTACGTCTGTATTATTCAGCGGGAGAAACTTAGCGAAAACACGTCAAAATATTCCATTTACCAGGCATAAAAATAAGGTCAGTCATTTATTTCAGGGAGAATATTACGCTGAAAGGCTAATATGGCGGCAATGTATTATCGTTCCGCCTATATTTATCAATAACAATACTCCTATTGTCACTAATATGCCATAAATAAGGTATTTAAGGGTAAAACTCACCTTATTTCCCATAAATACGTCGGGAATATCGAGAATAAACAGTAACCATGGCCGCCCAGTTGGTTCCTGAACATTGATTGGCTGAGAGATTTAGCTAGGCCTCTGATTGGGTGTCGATATAGCTAGGCCGCTGATTGGTTAAGGGAATCCTGGCCTCACTGCCAAGTTACGAGATGCCATTACGCATTTTAAAAAGTACTCACTTTTTTTATTCGTGCACCGATATAGGATACATAGCCTTATTGAAAACCCCAGCTTTTTGTATGACTTATCATGAAAAGTCTCCGAGTTTTAAGGCCTTCGTAAAAGAAATAAGACTCAATCAGTTAGTAAAATCTAGATTTTACTGATATTTTGTTGATATATTTTTTTTACACTAAATATAGGGGGATTTTTGTGTGTTTCAATATATTTCAATATTTCCGCATCGTTTTATGTATTAATCACTGCCTTGGTGGGTGTATTTTGTTTATTTGTCTGAAGGGGTTTTTGTTTACACTTTAATGTCTACCTTATCCTCCGTTGTAGTTGAGCTGTGAGGTTATTTGTGTGTGATTAGCTATGCCTACAGTCGCAGTGTGTTTGTGTGTGTGTATGTAACGTGTTTTTTCACGTATTTAGTGATGAAATACGGCTGACCCAGTGGCTTAAAGGATCAAATTATCGAAAAAACAAAACTTGTTTTACTCCTTGATTTCAACACTAAACAAGGATCTGTTACTGTTTATAAGATACACACATCATATACAATTTGCTCATATTTTTTCACGAATTATAAGGGCTTTGTTAAAAAGTCAATTTTTGTTGTGGTGTATTTGAGTTTTTTGGGCAATATTTTGAAACGCTTATTTCATTAATTCTTCGTTATTTCATTGTTTTTTTAGGCTTATTGTGTCCCCAAACAGTATTAAGTAACATGAACTACCACGTGTAGCTCTCGGGGCCTCTTGTAGCTTCCTTATGTTCTTATGACCTATTTGTTTGTGTGCAGGCGAGGGAGGGCGAGGTGATGGCTATGGTCAACAAGTATGGCCAAGAGTACCTCTGCTTCCTACCTGCCATCGGGCCCCTCCACTCTGACTACAAGCATGACGATGATATCCTGGATCAACTGGTGGACATTTCGGGTGAGTTTTCCAGTTCTCTATCAGTCGAAGGTGACGGAAAGATGGAAAATGGCAGAACATGTGTGACGTATGTTATTATGAGTATGTACGGAGGACGGGGCGGAGGGCCAACCATCACGTCTTTCCATATGATAAAATAGCCTACTGGCGCTATAGGCTCCAATGTGAATTTTTTTTTTTTTTTTTTTATTTGTATTAAAAAATGTATGATATGAGTAAAGTAGATACGATGGGTACCTACTGGAGGACAAGCCCTATACAGTGGCGCATCTAGGGTGTGGCAGGCAGGGCACCACTCAAGGGGGGCGACAAATCTTCCTCGCAAATCAAATTAATTTCCAAAATGTAGCTTTGAATGTGGCTTCAAAATGCTCCTATGTATAGAATTGCTCATATTTCGAAAATTTTCTTAATCGAAAGGGGGGCGCCAAATCAAATAAATTTCGTGAATATAGATAGCTTTGATTATGACTTCAAACTGCTCCTAGAATTACTCGTATTTCGAACATTTTCTTAATCAAAATGGGCCTGCCAAATTAAATATATTACGTAAATATAGCTTTGAATGACGATTTCTATTTACCATGGTCAAGCTCAGAAGGATTGGCTTTAAATCTAAATGTGTAATATATTTTTCAGTCCTATTGAAGCCCATGGAGACTGCGCCCTGTCTCATCAAAACAGTCGACTGGTGGACCTATGAGTTCTGCTACAACTCAGTCATCAAGCAGTACCACCTGGAGGGTAAGACACAAAGGGACATTTATATTGATACATGTATGTCTTTTGCCAATGCTGCAGTCACCAGTACTCATTATGCAGGACAAGCAGTGTGCCGTATTGGTTTACTGTTTGTAATTTTTTAGTAACAACAGACCATTTTTTATAGCAAAGGAGAGATCTGGGCGTGAAGTGGTTAACCCCTTGAGGCCCAGAACGTTATTTCCATTGTAATTTGGGTACCATTAGAGTATTTTAATGAATGTAAGCAATATTTTATAGCTATGACCTGTTTAGTATCCTTGTCGACTAACTAATTTGGTATTTTCAGTTACTTTTTGTAATTTTATGGCTCGACAACAGACAATTTTTTATAGCAAAGGAAAGATTGGGCATGAAGGGGTTAAAGACTAATCCTGTCATTGCAGATAACAAAGCCTCGGGTCCCATCATCATCTTGGGTAAATACGAGTCTGAGTACAACTGGAGGAACAGCTCGGAGACCAAGAACCGCCTGCAGAGGTTCCACAGTCAGTTCTATGTCAACGGCACCAAGTGTGACCTGACGGGGGAGGCACGCGGCACGGAAGTGCGGGTAAGCAGAGCCTGTGCGGCATGGGGGGCTATTATCCTATTTATATTATCCTCACCTTTGGGGAGGCGGTAGCAGAGTGGTTAGCGTCACCGAGTGGCGTTCTCGAAGACCCGAGTTCGATCCCGAGCGAGACCCATAAATCCACTTAAAATATTTCTGCACCGTCGAGTGGCCTAAGAACACCCACAGGCCCTGCCCATTAACTCTACCTTCGATTGCGAGTTCATCGGAGGACACAGGGGGGCGGCATGAGCCTCTAATTACAGGCATCAGTCTAAAAATCCTGCCTGCTCCACCACGGGCGAGGGCCAACCTTCATCAAAACCTTCAAGTGAGCCTCCAGGGCCTACCATCCCACCCCTGGAGGTCACTGCCTACAGGCACTATCGGCATAGATGTAAAAAAAAAAAAAAAAAAAAAAAAAAAAAAAATCAGTTACCACCCTATTTGTGAACCATTTATATTTTTTCTCATATATTACAACAAAGAAATGATTTGAAGGTTACCGATGAATTCCTATATTTTTTATTTTTAGTTTCACTGCGAGGATGGTGTCGGCGATTACATTCAGCGTGTGGACGAACCCGAGTCTTGCCGCTATGTGGTGACGGTGGCCACTACCCGAGTGTGTCACCACCCCTACCTGAGGCTGCAGGTGGCGCGCTCCCCCCACACCATCACCTGTGCCCCCGCCCTCACCCAGGACCAGTACAATAAATACCTTCTGTACCAAGAGAGTAAGTGTTATTAAATATTATGGAATGTATTATCAAAGTATTAGTAAGTATTAGTAACCCCTTGAGACCCAGAACGTAATTTCCATTGTAATTTGGGTACCATTAGACGACTTTTAGTGAATATAAGCAATGTTTTATAGATATGACCTGTTTAGTATCCTTGTCTACTAGCTAATTTGGTATATTCAGTTACTTTTTGTAATCTTATGGCTCGACAACAAACAATTTTATATAGCAAAGTAAAGATCTGGGTGTGAAGGGGTTAAAATGTTATGGGAAAAACTGACATGAAACCAAGAGAGTAAGTACTTCCAGGTTTCATGTTGGAATAGGGGCTTGAAATAGGGATCTGGCAGGACATTTTTCATCTCAGTTACCTTAACCCCTTGAGGCTCAGAACGTAATTTTCATTGTAATTTGGCTACCATTAGACAATTTCAATAGATAGAAGCAATTTTTTATATAAATATGACCTGTTTAGTATCCTTGTCCACTGCTAATTTGGTATATTAAGTCACTTTTCGTAATATTAGGGCTAACAACAGCGATTTTATATAACAAAGGAAAGATCTGGGTCTCAAGGGGTTAAGAATGGACGGTTTACAGCCAAGGCGTTTGACTTTCCATTTTGTCACCTACTATCTGAAATGTTGAAAATTATATACAGTGTCAGAGATTTGTTTTCTCATCTTTTTTGTGTGTATGTGTGTTCATATGTATTCAATTGTTCATAGTTGTGATATACGGGAAATGAGTTATACACATGGAGTCCCGTCTCCGTCTCGTTCGGTCGATCTGAACTTTAACCCCTTGAGACCCAGAACGTAATTTTCATTTTAATTCGGCTACCATTAGACAATTTTTAGTGAATATAAGCAATATTTTATAGATATGACCTGTTTAGTGTCCTTGTCCACTAGTTAATTTGGTATATTCAGTGACTTTTCTCAATTTTATGGCTAACAACAACAATTTTTTATAGCAAAGGAAATATCTGGGCGTGAAGGGGTTATATAACTCACTCACTCTTTCTGCTTATGTGTTTGTTATTGTTGTTGTTCTGATCATAATGAAAGTAGCAGTAGTTGTAGTAGGAGTGGTAGTTGTAGTAGGAGTGGTAGTTGTAGTAGTAGTAGTAGGAGTAACACTTGTTGTTGTTCATGTTGCAGTCAAAGTAGAAGCATAGGAGGAAGAAGAGGAGGATGAGAGCGAAATATAATAGAAAATAAGAAAGGACCAGAATGCACTGCGCTTGTTTGTACTCATTCATATTAACGCTATGATTTCCATTGTTTTTTAGTTTTTTTAGTTGTTTTTTTCTTCATAATCTGCTGCTACTATTATTACTATTACAACTACTATTACTAATATGATACTAATACCAGTGCTACTACTTTTTTTGTTTGTAAACCTCATAGTTTTCGCGTTATTAACAAAAAATATTTCCGACTAAAATTTGGACCAAGGGACCCCTGCAGATTTTTGTGAATTTTTTTGACATTACAGATCCTTATAGAAATTGGTCTACAGGTGTTTTTTGGGCACGCTGAACACGAATCTGGCGTCAGTATCTTTCTCTTTGTCTTAATGTCAGAATTGTATAGCCTATTTCGGGCAGGTTTGGGGAGGCGATAGCAGAGTGGTTAGCGTCTCCGACTGGCGTTCTCGGTGAGCCGAGTTCAATCCCCGACGAAAACCAAAAACCTTTTTGCACCGTCGAGTGGCCTAAGAACACCCACATGCCCTGCCTATTAACTCTACCTTCGATTGTGAGTGCATCAGAGGACACAGGGGGGCGGCATGAGCCTCTAATCACAGGCGTCACTATAAAAATCCTGCATGTGCCACCACGGGCGAGGGCGAACCATCACAGCCCTCAAGTGAAGCTCCAGAGCCTACCATCCAAGCCCTGGGTCACCAAAAAAAAAATGTGGCGCTCGTTAGCCATGGTAGGCAATCCACCTTGGCCCTCAGCCAAACACTGGGGTTGCCTGTCAGGAAGAACATCCGGGGGTAAAACTCAGCCACAAATTTAAATGATGAACGCCGACATTAGAATTGGAAGCATATCATCGACCGTCTAACCTTATATATACCTTATAATTATTTATATATACTATAATGTAGATACTACTACTACTACTACTACTACTACTACTACTACTACTACTACTACTACTACTACTACTACTACTACTACTACTACTACTACTACTACTACTACTACTACTACTACTACTACTACTATAATATGAATAATACTACTACTATAATATTATTGCTACTTCTACTACTACTAACTACTGCTATTACTACTGCAACTTTTATTACTACCATTATTACTACTGCTACGACTACTATTACTACCATTATTACTACTGCTACGACTACTATTACTACCACTACGACATGGTCAACAACAAGAGTGCAACAACAACAACAACATCAACAACCAGGGAAGCTAAGAGAGTGAGTGAGAGGGAGTAGAGTAAGCAATAGCAATGAGGTTCTCCACTGTTTAACAAGGCATTAGCAGTTCCGAAAATTACCTTGATTTATTTAATGCCAAAAAAGGTGAATGTGCCAGAAAATTACCTTGAAATGCTGCCACTTCTCCTCTATTTTCTTAGCCATCCCATGTAGGAGATCCCTAATGAGGAGACCTTCTGTTCTTCCTACTCTGCAAATAACCTCTTACGCTGGAAATAGGGCATGCAAAAATCACCACAACGCTAGCCACCAAGAATGATTATACGATGTTGTATGGGTAGCTGACAGTGGTGTATCTTTAGACAGTCACAGTTGGAATATAGCCATTGTAAAATGATACATGATAAGAATATTACAGTCCTGAATATACTTCATGCATTTTCCAATAACTTCTTGTCTTATGAAAAGCGTAGATTTAATAAAGAAATAGGGAGAAACTGGTTCACAAATAGGGTGGTGAATGATTGGAATGGACTCAGTCGTCAGGTGGTCAATGCAGAGTCTATGGGGTCTTTAAAAGGAGGCTAGATAAATTCATGGATAGGGAAGAGAGGTGGATGTAGGTAGAGTTAAGTAACAAGAACTACCTCGTGTAGGTCTCATGGCCTCTTGTAGCTTCCTTATTTTCTCATGTTCTTATGTTCTTCAGAAAAATTGAAAGAGGAACAAGAGTTGGAAAAGAAGTTATTCCAGCAAAATGCCGAGATTCTTCAAGAGACGGGAATGGGCGACGGGTCTTCCCTGTGCAGCCGTCCTCCAGCGAAGCCCAGACGGAGGACGACGACGACGACGACAACCTCAAGATGAACATCAAGATCTTCCGCGTGTCTCCCACCAGCAAGCACAAGACCAAACACGCTCGGGACGCCAAGGAGGACTTAGTGGAGGTGGAGACGCAGATCAACTTTAGAGGAGGAAGCGGGTAAGTACATGCATCACCTTACATGCAATAATGTTAACCCCTTGAGACCCATTGTAATCTGTGTACCATTAGACAATTTTAAGTGAATATAAGTAATATTTTATAGCTATGACCTGTTTAGTATCCTTGTCGACTAACTAATTTGGTATATTTAGTTACTTTTTGTAATTTTATGGCTAACAACAGATGATTTTTGTTATAGCAAAGGAAAGATCTGGGCGTGAAAAGGTTAATGATAATAATAATAATAATAATAATAATAATAATAATTTTATTTTCACCCGAAGGCATACAGGAAAAAAACACCATAATATGCAAACAATATCCTTGATGAATTATATTATTATATTTTTTTGATGAACTTGTTGTGTGTGTTAACAGATACACACCTCAAGGGAGAGGATATGAAGGTGCCCTTAGGCTCAAAGGAAGGCATGGGAGGCACGGCGGAGGGGGAGGGCACTAGAGGGAGCACCGAGGGGGAGGAGATCGTCAAGAAGGTGGACGACCCCCTTGGAGGCACGATGGAGGGGGACAGCCACAGCCTCATGTCCTCCCTCAAGCCCCACAAGCTGCTGCAACTCCTTGATGTAAGTATAAGTCATGGAACGCTAGCTCACTGTGCCCTCACACACTACCAGGGAACACTATCATGTCACAGCCTCCTCTTTTTTTTACATCTATGCCTACAGCGCCTGTAGGCTGTGACCTCCAGGGGTGGGATGGTAGGCCCTGGAGGTTCACTTGAGGGCTGTGATGGTTGGCCCTCGCCCGTGGTGGCGCAGGCAGTATTTTTATAGTGACGCCTGTGATTAGAGGCTCATGCCGCCCCCCTTGTGTCCTCTGATGCACTCGCAATCGAAGGTAGAGTTGATGGGCAGGACATGTGGGTGTTCTTAGGCCACTCGACAGTGCAGAAATATTTCAAGTGGATTTATGGGTCACTCGGGATCGAACTCAGGTCTTCGAGAACGCCACTTGGTGACGCTAACCACTCTGCTACCGCCTCCCCATAGTTCTCTGTTCTCTGTAATCTATGCTGTGAATGTGTGTGGATCCTTGTTGCAAAAGAAACATAGTCATTATTGCAAATACTAATCCTATCTACTACAGCCCACAGAACCTTACATCACTGAGACAGAAGAACTTGAGGAAGAGAATGAGGTTGAGGATGAGCTGGAGGAAGAGGTGGAGGATGATGATGACGATGATGAGGCTGAGAAGGAGGTGGGTTTGGAGGACATGGAGGCTCTTTGGCAAGCCTCAAAGTCCACCAAAAGGGACCATTTCGCCAAGCTGCAGAAAAGACTCCGCCAACTTGGTAAAATGTTCATCAATCAAGTAAGTTGTCGATGGCTATTAATGTTAACGTCATTTTGGAGTAATGATTTGTAAAGCACAAACACACTGTGAACGCGTAGTTATTTGTCACTTTCAAACTGCATACAACCACTTTGACTAGATTAAGCACTTATATTTCCTCTTCTTCTTCCTGGTTAACCCCTTCACGCCCATATTTCTCCTTTGCTATATATAATTGTCTGTTGTTAGCCATAAAATTACGAAAAGTGACTAAATATACCAAATTAGCTTATGGACAAGGCTACTAAACAGGTCATATCTATAAAATATTGCTTATAGCCACTAAAAGTCGTCTAATGGTACCCAAATTACAATGGAAATTACGCTCTGGTTCTCAAGGGTTTAATGTCAGCTTTTCCCATAATTCTCATGAGGTTAGACGGCCGATGATACGCTTCCAACTATCTCTATCTTCTCCTCAACTTCACAACTTACACATTAACCCCTCGAGGCCCAGAACGTAATTTCCATTGTAATTTGGGTACCATTAGACGATTTTAATGAATTATAAGCAATATTTTATAGATATGACCTGTTTAGTATCCTTGTCCACTAACTAATGTGATATATTAAGTGGCTTTTCGTAATTTTATGGCTAACAACAGTCATTTTCATACAGCAAAGGAAAGATCTGGGCGTGAAGGGGTTAAGCACTAATAGGTATAGCTTATTCCCTATTGATTCAGCACTTCAGCACTCTTGAGTATAGTTTATCCCCTTGTATGGTGTGGTGTAGGAGGCGACAGGGGCCAGAGATGCCGAAACGGACAAAATAGCCGAGTTTCGGAAGATGGTCGACACTATCAAGGAAGGTCACATCAGGCAACTGGAGCGTCAGGTCAATGAATGGAACCAAAAGATCCTCAGTAAGGTAGGTCGGATGTCTATAGTCTATTTTTTTAACAAGGCAAAAATTCCATGCTATCTTAAGGTCTCATGCTTAAAATGATGCCTATGTTTACCTGATAATAGGGTTAACTATGATACAATACAGCTGAAATTGCGAAGAAGCGTAGTATTCCCTTCTCCTGGCATCATAAATCAGTCAGTAAGCAGCAAGGGGTCAGGATTTCTTGCCTCGTTAATAAAAACCAGACTATAACTGGAGCTATAAGATCCTCAGTAAGGTAGGTCAGATTTCTAACCCTTATTGATGTCAACGTTTGTCACCGTGCAAGTTCATACAGCAGGCTATTGGTCGACGGACTCAGTACAGTAAAACCTCTCATGTTCGCACTAATTGGGCCAATGAGTGGTCCGAGTAATGCAAGGATCCGAATAATGGGGGGATATGTAATTATAATAATAATAATAATAATAATAATAAAAAAAGAGAGGTCTAAATTATGTCAAAGTCCGATTAATGAGGGTCCGAACCTTAATTGAAATCAAGGTCAGGGTAGCCACATAATGATAGGCCCCTGTGACTCATTGCTTCCTTGACCCCATCTCTCTTCCATAAGAACATAAGAACATAAAATAAGGAAGCTACAAGACGTCGTGAGACCTACACGTGGTAGTTCCTGTTACTTACCTACATCTACCTTGCATCCCCATCCATGAATTGATCTAGCCTCCCTTTAAAGCTCCCTAATGACTCCGCACTAACTACCTGTCTACTGAGTCCATTCCAATCATTTACCACCCTATTTATGTACCAGTTTTTCCCTATTTCTTTTTTAAACCTACACTTTTCCAGCTTGAATCCGTTACTTCTTGTTCTACCCTGGTTAATAGCCGTAAGAACTTTTCCTACCTCTCCTTTATTAAATCTCTCCCTCTTTCTCCTTCTCTACATGTAATTAGATATTTTCTCAATGATTCTCTCTTCATCCATTCCTACCCTATGGCCATAACACTTCAGTAGTCCCTGGTCTGTCCTCGCCTCTAAACGACAACAGTTTCCTTTTCACCTCGCCTCTAAACGACAACAGTTTCCTTTTCACCTCGCCTCTAAACGACAACAGTTTCCTTTTCACCTTTGTATCATTCACCTTTTTTCTGGCATTAAATCAATCAATCAATCCTCTAAATGACACTAGTTTCCACACCTCTCTCTAATCTTGTTTCTCACTCCATCAAACTAACAAAATTGCTTAGATGTACATAATTGTTACAGGCATATGATATCAGGCGCCTAGAATTGAAACGGCACAAGCGCCACTTTTTAAAAACGGAGAAAAACGCAAACAAACCCCATTACAATATCTTCATTTGTTGCTGATTTACTTTGAAAACACTTGAGGGGCATTTCTTTCATTGATAAAAAGTGGCGCTTGTGCCGTTTCATATCTTGATTTTCTTAGATTAAACTTTAAGCGCGTTTTTCTCAGTTTTTTAAAAGTGGCGCTTGTGCCGTTTCATATCTTGATTTTCTTAGATTAAACTTTAAGCGCGTTTTTCTCAGTTTTTTAAAAGTGGCGCTTGTGACATTTCAATTCTAGGTGCCTGATATATATAATTATAAATTAACTAAGTAATTCTGGATATTCATATGACTTTTTGTATTACCAGGAGGAGGTGAAGGACACTGATAAGGCCTTGGACGAGGAAGAGCAGCGATTGGGCACAGCATTGTCCTCCGTCATGAAGGCTCTTGACGTGGCAGAGGAAAAACTCTCCCGGGTGAGCTCAATAATAATAATAATGTTTTTATTATCGCCCGGAGGCATACAGACAAAAAATGCAACAACAACAAGACAAAGAGTTAACTTAAGTACTAGAGCAAAAAAATACATGATATAGTCACATTAGGGGACATAGTAAATAGGTTTTTTTTATAGCCATTGACTTGTGTGTCTACAATGACAGGTAAATAGGTTTGTTTATATGCATTGACTTGGGACTCTACAATGACAGGTAAATAGGTTTTGTTTAGATACCTTGACTTGGGACTCTACAATGACAGGTAAATAGGCTTTGTTTAGATGCCTTGACTTGTGCCTTTACAATGACAGTTAAATAGGTTTGGTTTATATGCCTTGACTTGTGCCTCTACAATGACAGTCATCCCATAGTTGGATGACTTTTGACCACATGCTTCTCTGGGTTAAAAGATAGAATTGTGTGTAGTGTTTTATAGACCATGACGTGATTTGTTGCATCTTTTTATTGTGCATACTGGTTGTGGGAGAAAGCCGTCAACATGCCCTTGACCTTGCTTTGTGCTTGACTCTTTGACCTCTTCTTTATAATGGATTGATTTAACCCCTTGAGACCCAGAACGTAATTTCCATTGTAATTTGGGTACCATTAGACAATTTTTAGTGACTATAAGCAATATTTTATACGTAGCTATGACCTGTTTAGTATCCTTTTCGACGAACTAATTTGGTATATTCAGTCACTTTTCGTAATTGTATGGCTAACAACAGACGATTTTATAGAGCAAAGGAAAGATCTGGGTGTGAAGGGGTTAATACCAAAAAAAAGGGGAATGTGCCAGAGAATGTCAATATTATGAGAGATTTCAAAACGACTCCAGAAGGTTCATGACTACCTCTTAGGTGAAGAAGGAGATGGAAGTTCTCGAGGACTACCTTGACCATGAGTTGAAAGAGATGGACAGTACAGGATCAGAAGCGTCTAACCCTCCACCCAGGCTGAGTCCCCCCCTCAGGACCAGGACTCTCAGGACTCTCATCCCCCCATTCAAGGGTCGCCCCCTAACTCCCACACTTCAGAAGAACCCTTAAAAGGTACATCAACCCCACACCTACACACAGATCCTGCTCTAGTCTTTCCATATTATCAAGTCACTTGTAGAAATTACCCACCAAGCACCCTCTCAATTATTAGTAAAGTGGTAGTTTTATTCCCCCCCCCCCCCCCTTGTGAGGCAGGTATTGTTCGCTCACCACAGGGGGAAAGTAGGAATGTATATATCCGGCGCCTAGAATTGAAACGGCACAAGCGCTACTTTTAAAAAAACTGAGAAAAACGCGCTTAAAGTTTAATCTAAGAAAATCAAGGTATGAAACGGCTCAAGCGCCACTTTTAAAAAACTGAGAAAAACGCGCTTAAAGTTTAATCAAAGAAAATCAAGATATGAAACGGCACAAGCGCCACTTTTTATCAATGAAAAAAATGCACCTCAAGTGTTTTCAAAGTAAATCAGCAACAAATGAAGATATTAGATTAAACTTTAAGCGCGTTTTTCTCAGTTTTTTAAAAGTGGCGCTTGTGCCGTTTCAATTCTAGGCGCCTGATATATATATAATTATGATGGTAATGGGTAGAAATCAAAGCGACTGAAGTGACTTGATACATTGCAAAGACTAGAAACACCCGACTGCCACTCTTCCGTCATTCTCTTCCTCGCGGTTTCTTTCCTCTCGTAAATCAAACCGTTTCTCTGTTCACAATTTTCCCGATCGCACAAAGACGGGCTCAGCTGCAGTCGCTTCATGGCTATCCAGAAAGAAATCTGTTGCTAGTTTCTCGTCATCTCAAACCACTTGCACTTCCTCTACCACTTCCTCTTCTTCTACAGTATCACCATCTTCTCCTTTTCCTGCCTCCTCCTCCTCTGCTCGAGTTGCTCCTCACCCTCTCTTCACAACACCCCGGGAGAGGCTCACTAAGCGCAGAGGCCGCAAGATTCCGCGCACTAATATAGGAATCTCAGGTAGAGGTGGCTCATTATATGCATTGTTATGTGCATGCTGCTTTAGGATTTCTTTACCTAGACTACTTCATGTGATACTGCATGATTTTTTCTCCTGTAGAAATTGTAATGATAGGTGACTGCAAGGACTAGTCTCTGCCTTACTTATTGTTGCACTGTACTTATCTACGTTACGTAAAGGTGGGGGCATGCGCTAAGCTACGCGTGGCCTCGGTGCTCATCTCCGTTGCATTAGCCTTTGAGCCTGTGGTGGGCTAGAACCCGTTGCCCCAGGACACAGGGCTAGTGTGACTACTACACCTTTGCACTCTCAAATTAAAACTTCAGTTGTTTTAATATAGACTTAGTTGTTTTAATTTGAAATTCAGTTGTTTTAATTTGAGATTCACTTGTTTTAATTTGAAGTTCAGTTGTTTTAATTTAAACTTCAGTTGTTTTAATTTGAGATTCAGTTGTTTTAATTTGAAGTTCAGTTGTTTTAATTTGAAGTTCAGTTGTTTTAATTTGAAGTTCAGTTGTTTTAATTTGAAGTTCAGTTGTTTTAATTTAAACTTCAGTTGTTTTAATTTGAGATTCACTTGTTTTAATTTGAGATTCACTTGTTTTAATTTGAGATTAAGTTGTTTTAATTTGAAGTTCAGTTGTTTTAATTTGAAGTTCAGTTGTTTTAATTTGAAGTTCAGTTGTTTTAATTTGAGATTAAGTTGTTTTAATTTGAAGTTCAGTTTTTAATTTGAGTTATTGTTTTAATTTGAGATTAAGTTGTTTTAATTTGAAGTTCAGTTGTTTTAATTTGAGATTCAGTTGTTTTAATTTGAGATTCAGTTGTTTTAATTTGAAGTTTAGTTGTTTTAATTTGAGATTAAGTTGTTTTAATTTGAAGTTCAGTTGTTTTAATTTGAGATTCAGTTGTTTTAATTTGAGATTCAGTTGTTTTAATTTGAGATTCAGTTGTTTTAATTTGAGATTCAGTTGTTTTAATTTGAAGTTCAGTTGTTTTAATTTGAGATTCAGTTGTTTTAATTTGAGATTCAGTTGTTTTAATTTGAAGTTCAGTTGTTTTAATTTGAAGTTCAGTTGTTTTAATTTGAAGTTCAGTTGTTTTAATTTGAGATTCAGTTGTTTTAATTTGAGATTCATTGTTTTAATTTGAGATTCAGTTGTTTTAATTTGAGATTCAGTTGTTTTAATTTGAAGTTCAGTTGTTTTAATTTGAAGTTCAGTTGTTTTAATTTGAAGTTCAGTTGTTTTGATTTGAAGTTCAGTTGTTTTAATTTGAAGTTCAGTTGTTTTAATTTGAAGTTCAGTTGTTTTAATTTGAAGTTCAGTTGTTTTAATTTGAAGTTCAGTTGTTTTAATTTGAGAGTGAAAAGGTGTAGCTCTGGTTACCACAGTTAGCTTCCCCAAGTTTCCCCAGGTTCCGAAATATCGACCAGCCCCGAAAGGAAGGACTAACAGCTGGGTGGGCTGGCCGCCGACTGCCCTGACCCGGATTCGAACCCGGGCCCGCAGGTTCATAGCCAGGCACGCTAGCCACTACACCACGAGAGGGACAACATATGTGGCTCTTTTCTTTCATTACATCTCCTTTTGGCTTCCATATTCTGATCCAACTTTGTTTTGTGCCTACCGTAGATAACAGTTAAGTCGCCAGGACAACTTTTTTTTCTGTTTACAGACGTGTGGTGGCGTTAATACTTACATTTCTACATCCATGATTTCAGGAAAGTTAGAAGGGGCTATCTGGAGAGTCTGTGTCATTTTGTGTCTTCATCTGTGTCATAGTATGGCTATAAATGAACAAATGACAAAAATATCTACAAAGTGGCTACCAACAGTAGAGTCGCCATCTAGTGTTTATTTACTGAGTGTCGTACCGCTGTCGTCGTCGCCTGAAAAAAAAATGCGTAGCGAAATTTGAAACCGTATATACTTGCAGCTACAAAGCATAAAACAACGCTGAAACAGGGTAGATTATACAGTCATGATATAAACTACTGTGTATCATCTTCAGTGGCACATAAAAATCAGTAGTGATGCTATAATTCGTAATATTTGGCGGCTGGCGACATCACTGCAGGTGGCGACTTTACTGTTATCTACTGTACCACTTGTAATACGTACAGCCCTTCAGTTTACACTCTTAATTAACCTGAACGCATATTCTAATTCCTCACTTTGAATACTCTCTCTCTACCACTAACTTTTCAGTCACTTGATGTCTGTGCTCCTTCTGAAATTCTTTAACCCCTTGAGACCCAGAGCATAATTTCTATTGTAATTTGAGTACCATTAGACGATTTTTAGTGAATATAAGCAATATTTTATAGATATGACCTGTTTAGTATCCTTGTCCACTAACTCATTTGGTATATTCAGTTACTTTTCATAATTTATGGCTTGACAACAGACAATTTTATATAGCCAAGGAAAGATTTGGGCGTGAAGGGTTAATATGTCTTATTTGAGAAGCTGAAATGGGATTGAACTGGAGAGTATTATTATCCGTAGATTATATTTATTTATTATATATTAGAGTATACTAAAAGTGCATATGAAACTACTTTTGCATCATCGACCTCTCTTATGTACAGTAAAACCTCTCATATTCGGACTAATTGGGCAAAAAAAAAAAAAAAAAAGTGTAGCTAGGAAAGTTCGACCCCTAAAAAAAAAAAAAAAAAAAAAAAAAATTAGGTGTATCTATAGCTAGGAAATTTCGACCCTAAAAAAAAAAAAAAAAAAAAAAAAAAAAATCGGTGTATCTAGGAAATTTCGACCCCTAAAAAAAAAAGAAAAAAAAAAAAGAAGAAAAAAAAAAAGGAGAAGGTCCGAATGTTGAGGGTCCGAATACGAGAGGTTTTACTGTACTTCCTATGCAAAGAATCACTGACCGTTTGTTTCATTTGCAGAGACGAGTTCCAGGCATGCCAAGGAAGAGGGTGACAAGGTGTGTATTATTTTGACTCTGACCACAATATTACTTTTTTCTTCTTCTTCTTCTTCTTCTTCTTCTTCTTCTTCTTCTTCTTCTTCTTCTTCTTCTTCTTCTTCTTCTTCTTCTTCTTGGGACACTGACCACAATATTATTTTTTTCCTCTCTTTCTTCTTCTTCTTCTTCTTCTTCTTCTTCTTCTTCTTCTTCTTCTTCTTCTTGGGACACTGACCACAATATTACTTTTTTCCTCTCTTCTTCTTCTTCTTCTTTCTTCTTCTTCTTCTTCTTCTTCTTCTTCTTCTTCTTCTTCTTCTTCTTCTTCTTCTTCTTGGGACACTGACCACAATATTATTTTTTTCTTCTCTCTTTCTTCTTCTCTCTTCTTCTTCTTCTTCTTCTTCTTCTTCTTGGGACACTGACCACAATATTTCTTTTTTCTCTTCTCTTCTCTTCTTCTTCTTCTTCTTCTTCTTCTTCTTGCTCCTTCTTCTCTCTTCTTCCTTTCTTCTTCTTCTTCTTCTTCTTCTTCTTCTTCTTCTTCTTCTTCTTGGGACACTGACTACAATTTTTTTTTTTTTTTTCCTCTCTTGATCTTCTTTTTTCGCCTTCTTCTTGGACAGTGGTAGAGTAGTCTCAATGGGAGTGAGTGGGCTTTGTTGCAACACTTATCAGATTATCTAACATGTTTCTATATACAACCTTTAACAACCTTGAACAATATTAACCCCTTGAGACCCAGAACGTAATTTCCATTGTAATTTGGCTACCATTAGACGATTTTTGGTGAATATAAGCAATGTTTTTATAGGTATGACCTGTTTAGTATCCTTGTCCACTAGTTAGTTTGGTATATTTTGTTACTTTTTGTAATTTTATGGCTCGACAACTTCCATTTTTTCATAGCAAAGGAAAGATCTGGGTGTGAAGGGGTTAATTGTATTTGTTAATTATATTTGTGAAGGTGTTAATTGTATTTGGGGCTGAGCAGGTGGAGGAAGATGGCCAACAGAAGCGCCTCGCCAAGGTCCGGGTGGAGGATGAATCTCAAAAAACCAAACTGGAGCAGACCATCAAGGACAAACTGCAAAAGCTGGGACATGAGAAGATAGGTGAGAGAATTGACTGTCAACTTTGTACGGAAGATAGGTGAGAGAATTGACTGTCAACCTTGTACGGAAGATTGGTGGGAGAATTGACTGTCAACCTTGTACGGAAGATTGGTGAGAGAATTGACTGTCAACCTTGTACGGAAGATAGGTGAGAGAATTGACTGTATTGTCTGTGATCTTACTCTCTTTCTGTTGATGATGTAGGAAGTTTGAAGTGAAAATACTGATCTTACTCTCTTTCTGTTGATCAGGAAGGAAGTTTGAAGTGAAAATACTGATCTTACTCCCTTTCTGTTGATCAGGGAGGAAGTTTGAAGTGAAAATACTGATCTTACTCTCTTTCTGTTGATCAGGGAGGAAGTTTGAAGTGAAAATACTGATCTTACTCTCTTTCTGTTGATCAGGGAGGAAGTTTGAAGTGAAAATACTGATCTTACTCTCTTTCTGTTGATCAGGGAGGAAGTTTGAAGTGAAAATACTGATCTTACTCTCTTTCTGTTGATGAGGGAGGAAGTTTGAAGTGAAAATACTGATCTTACTCTCTTTCTGTTGATCAGGGAGGAAGTTTGAAGTGAAAATACTGACCCCAAACTCCCTGGAAGACGAGGATGCCTCCAACTCCATGCTCTCTCAGGAGGAGGTAGAAGCCTTCCAGAATATGATCGTCAACTTGTTAGTAAGTATTCAGTGTGGGGCTTGTGACTATCAGTAAGAAATTAGCCATTCGGGGATTAGACACTGGGGTCGGGGTAAAGGAAACTTGCGACACTAGGAGGAGTTTTAGAAGGCAGGGAACTAAAGTGATTCGTAAGAAGAGAGAGAGGATTAAGATAAGATTTTCATCCTATCTAGACACTTTGCAAGTACCAACTACAAGGTTATTGACTATACAAAGCACCGCCACGTCAGCACAAGAGAGAGAGGAGGGGTTTAGTTAAAGATAAAGGGAAAATGGACAAAAAGAAGAGGAGTTGCTTGAAGGTTTACTATACAAACTGTAGGAGTATTTTAAACAAGATAGATTTACTGAGAGGAATTAATAGTGTAGAGGATTTTGATATAATAGCATTAACAGAAACATGGTTGGATATGTCTCTCTCATTCTCGTTTGTCTTATTATATCTATCACTTTAACCCCTTCACGCCCAGATCTTTCCTTTGCTATATAAAAAAACCTGTCGTTAACCATAAAATTTCGATAAGTAACTTGATATACCAAATACGTTAGTTGACAAGCTTAATAAATAGGTCATATCTATAAACTACTACTTATATTCACTACAAATCGTCTAATGGTAGTCATATTACAATGGAATTACGTTCTGGGCCTCAGGGATAACACATCACTGAATGCCCAACCATACTGCAATCTTTTAAAAATGTGGGAATCATGACATTTTGTTGTGATGGGAATTAGTTCTTTTGTCTTTGATATCTTAACCCCTTGAGACCCAGAACGTAATTTCCATTGTAATTTGGTACAGTTAGACGATTTTTAGTGAATACAAGCAATATTTTATAGCTATGACCTGTTTAGTATCCTTGTCCACTAACTAATTTGGTATATTCAGTGACTTTTCGTAATTTTAGGGTTCGACGAATCGACAACGTACATTTTTTTATAGCAAAGGAAAGATCTGGGCGTGAAGGGGTTAAGAGAAAAAAAGTGCAATAACGTTGAAATAGTATTGATAATGGAAGCCTTATTTACATGAAGTCACACAATGGTTCTATCTTTCCAGAGTGCAAATGCTGAAGAATTAGAGGAACGAGAAAACCATAGAAAGTTAGAGAAGAATTATGGCTTCATGTGGGACGAAAACCAGCTCACAGAAGAGGAAGAAGAGAAATAATATTGTATTTATATAAACAAACCGACCCACCCACCCACCCATCCACCATCCACCCACCCACCCACCCACCCACCCCCACCCACCCACACACCCACACCCACCCACCCACACACACACACCCACCCCCACCCACCCACCCACTCACCCACCCACCCACCCACCCACCCACACACACACACACACACACACACACACACACACACACACACCCACCCACCCACACACCACCCACCCACCCACCCACACACACACACACACACACACCACACACACACACACACACACACACACACACACACACACACACACACACACACACACACACACACACACATGCCATGAAGCCATAGACATTACAAATGACTTTTCTGATATGCGGTGCTTGATAAAAGTGAACTTTATGCATCTGAAAAGAGATCTGTATCCCACATTTTATTTGATACAAGATGAATGCAATAGATGAGAGCTTGGTAGGCCCATGGAATAAGGTAGTAAGCTGTGTAGTTCTGAGGTGAAGTACCAGAAAACAGATGTATAAATCTCATGTATTTTCAAAGCAGTCATTAATTGTCATCTTTAGACTGAAAACCGTACTTTTATTCAGAAATTTGATTGTTTTGCAAGTTTTATGTGTGTAATATTGAAGTTGCATAGGAATAACGTAATCATGTTTTAGTAATTGTTCATATATGGCTGGGATCACATGGAGAGATGAAGTGTCCAGTGAAGAGGTGGCAAGAAAATGTGGATTGAAGGAGCCGAGTACAGTGCTGAGAGTAAGGCGATTGAGGTGGTTTGGGCACGTGAAGAGGCGAGAAGGTGCTGAGGCATTGGGGAGAGCTGTTAGACTGTAAATGCCAGGTCGCCGTCCACCGGGCAGGCCAAGGAAGACAAGGAGGCAGTGTTTTATAGAGGATCTGGCAGCATTGAGAAAAAGTTGAGGCAGTGGATAGAGATTGTTGGATGTGTATCGTCGGCCGTCTAACCTCATAAAATGTGGGGAAAACTGACGTTAACAGAAAAAAGAAGAAAAATGTTTTTGTAATTGTTGGTGTTAGTGACACCTGTGCATCCTTGACAGGGGTGCCTAACCCTCCCTTAGGTGTAAGATCTGGGTCAAATATACAGTTTATAGTACATTAATGTCATCTTGGAAACCAATTTTTCAAAGTCAAGACTGTTTTTAAGATCTGAGTCAAACTTCCTTTCGTCACTGATTGTTCATCACTGACTGGGTGTAAATATTATATCTGAAAGAAGGTTTTTTAAAGGGGATCTTTTTTGGGAAATATTCAGGTCGTCTGCAGAAAAATGTCTTCAGTTTAGGCTGGGCAAAATTCTAGTCGTTTAGGATTAAACCCATTGTAGCCATGCTTTTGTATCTGTGTGTCTTATTTATTACATGTTTTGAGAGCCAAGATTGATTAGGGTGATTTACGTGAAATTTTGGAAAATATTTCATGTTGGTGTGCATAGTCAAGGAAGCTATAGAGTACAAGGAAATCTGACTCCACAGTAAAGTTTGAAACCCGTACGGTGCTGCCATCTATGTCGAACACAGGGTGTCTCTCTAGCTTCCTTGGTGGCGATGGTGGTGGTACTTGCCTCGCCGCAACCCAAAACCATTGTGTTGCCTCAGAAAAATATTCATATTTCTTGGCTTTACTCATCTCTTACACAAGATAGGCCTATTTTGTTTGCATCAGTGAATCAGGCAGTGATTGTTCAACAACAACATACCATTCATAACTCAATAGGGTAAAAAATAAAGTCATGACTGACTATCACAGGAGTAGGCGAATTTTTAGGTTTTCAGTGCATTGAAATGTTGTACTCCTACCCGATATTACCAAGCTACCAGATGATATTTATGAAAGCTGAGCCTACCATCGTGTTCATAATACATTGCTGCATATCATGAGCATAAAAAAGTTACACTAAGACTACACTAATATTAAGATAATTGAAGGAAAGTAAAAGAGTGTATAAACAGTTTTTCTTGCTTATTTTGCTTCAACTCGCTGTAACTCCATCAGTTTTGGTCGCATTCAATTTTCAAGAACAGTTTCAAAATCCTTATACGTTTCCACTTCCTGTGGTATGTAGCACGTACCAATAAGGAAAAGAGTAGGTGGTCAAAATGGCTAAGAAAGTTAAACTACTACTGCAAACTGGCACAGTGACTGGTGAGCATTGCTCCCTATACAGGAGAGACTGTTCTCGGGAGAGCTATCAGAGGCTCCACCCGTCACGGTACCAGTTTGAAACAGTTTAACATTCTTAGCCATTTTGACCACCTACCCTTTTCCTTATTGGTACGTGCTACATACCACAGGAAGCGGAAAAGTATAAGGATTTTGAAACAGTGCTTGAAAATTGAATGCGACCAAAACTTATGGAGTTACAGCGAGTTGAAGCAAAATAAGCAAGAAAAACTGTTTATACACTCTTTTACTTTCCTTCAATTATCTTAATATTAGTGTAGTCTTAGTGTAACTTTTTTATGCTCATGATATGCAGCAATGTATTATGAACACGATGGTAGGCTCAGCTTTCATAAATATCATCTGGTAGCTTGGTAATATCGGGTAGGAGTACAACATTTCAATGCACTGAAAACCTAAAAATTCGCCTACTCCTGTGATAGTCAGTCATGACTTTATTTTTTACCCTATTGAGTTATGAATGGTATGTTGTTGTTGAACAATCACTGCCTGATTCACTGATGCAAACAAAATAGGCCTATCTTGTGTAAGAGATGAGTAAAGCCAAGAAATATGAATATTTTTCTGAGGCAACACAATGGTTTTGGGTTGCGGCGAGGCAAGTACCACCACCATCGCCACCAAGGAAGCTAGAGAGACACCCTGTGTTCGACATAGATGGCAGCACCGTACGGGTTTCAAACTTTACTGTGGAGTCAGATTTCCTTGTACTCTAGCTTCCTTGTGCATAGTCCATCAGAAATAATGTGGATTTTAACACGTTTAATTTTTTTAATTTATATATAAACCAAGAACTCATTTATAAGAACATAGCATCTCTAGTCATGAGAAGAATATTGCTTTTCATTTGGCACACCAGAAGCTGTGATGCACTCTCATACTCTTTTCATTTGAGTCATTTTACTTTTTCTTTTTTCATTGCTCTTGGTTTTGTAGCCTCAATAGTATGTGTGTGGATGCATGGTGTATTCTGATACTACAGGTTGAAGTTCCCAAACTCGGCAACCTCGGGACCAGCTCCGAGCCGAGTAATGGAATTTTCCGACTTTTAGAACGTAGATATATTAAGGGGAAAAAAAGCATGAAAATCACATGAAAAAATAACAGTGTACACAACTCTACAGTCACAACACCACTGAACAATAACAACAAACAAATCGGCGGGAGAAACCAAGCGGCCTAGTGTGGCACCTAGCGGCCGACCCGGCAACTACGCGCCGGGTTTTGGGTGTTCTGCCGTGTTTTGGAAAATCCGGAACCATAGCCGAGTTTTGGGTGTTGCCGAGTCTTGGGATGCCGAGTTTGGGAACTTCAACCTGTATTCATAGCTCACGCGTGTGCCCGTTTGCACCGAGCAGTGTTGAGCAGGCTAGGGGCTGTGAAGTGCATTAGAGGACTCACAGTGTTGTACGTGATGTGTTCTTGACAAAGCTTGAGGTTGTTTCACGATTTCATTCGCAATATCCTGCCCCCATCTTACTCCTGCCCGTTCCAGTTCCTTCCCTCATTTGTCCTCTCTTTCCCGACCTCCCTGTCTTGCGGACATTCTCCCGGAATCCCCCTCCTTCTCCCTGGAAAATTTAACCTCCTTCCTCCAACAAATCCACATCCTGCATCTGATCTAACCATCCTGCTGTAACATTCCGTTCTTTCCCCTTCCCTCACCGTTTCGCTATTTTTCTATAACCCTGACCCTTTTTATGCTTTGCCATAGTGCCATATGACCTCTGATGTCTGGCACATTCACCTTTTTTGGCATTAAATCAACCAATCAATCACGATTTCATTTTCTGATTCCCTATAAGGAAGGTGGTTGTTTATGTGTTGACTTATATGTGTGATTTCTGTCTTCCCTGTGTTGAGCCTATCAGCCTACTGTAGATAACACTATAGTCGCCAGTCACTCGCCACTGCACTAATGTCGCCAGGCGCCATATATTACGAATTTTAACAGCACTACAGACTTTTATGTGCCACTGAAGAGACATGCACAGTAGTTTATATTATGTACATCACACCACATGTCTTCAGTGGCACATTATATATAGTCTATAGTGATGCTAAAATTCGTAATATATTGTGCCTGGCGACATTAGTGCAGTGGCAAGTGACTGGCGACTATAGTGTTATCTAGGGTAGCCTACAGACATTATCCCTTGGTCTGACATCTTGGGCAAGGATTTCACCTCCACTCCTAGTATGAAATAAAGACTTAACCTTGAAAATGTTTATGGTTTTAGTTATGGTTTGTAACCTTTGAATTGCACAACAAAGCCATTTTGAACATTTTTAGTGATTATAATAATGATATGATAATAATGGTGACAATAATGATGATGATAATGATAATAATAATGTTGATAGTAATGGTAATGTTAATACCTACTATTACCGTAGATAACAGTATAGTCGCCAGCCGCCATACATTACGAATTATAGCCTCACTACTGAATTGTATGTGCCACTGAAGATGATGCACAGTAGTTTATATCATGACTGTATAATCTACCCTGTTTCAGCGTTGTTTTATGCTTTGTATCTGCAAGTATATACGGTTTCAAATTTCGCTACTCTTATTTTTTTCGGGCGACGACGACGGCGGAAGGACACTCATAACATAAACACTACTTGGCGACCTTATTATTGGTCGCCACTCTGGTGATATTTTTGTAATTTGTTCATTTATAGCCATAATAATTATGATACAGATGAAGACACAAAATGACACAGACTTTCCAGATAGCTTCTTCTAACTTTCCTGAAATCATGGATATAGAAATGTTAGTATTAACGCCACCAGACGTCTGTGCATCGAAAAAAAACATTGTCCTGGCGACTTTAGTGTTATCTACGGTAGAGGACTACGACTACGTAACTGTCAGGTAAACACCCATCACCTCACCCATAGACCACTGTATACCTGGACTGCGCACGGAATATTGGCCTGTCACGCAAGGGCCTGTAATCGGAGGGCCGCTCGGATTCATATATATATATATATACGGATCATATAGACTGGTTTATCAGTATATATGATATACTGTAATCTTCATAAATGTTTGTTCTATAATATCAAATAAAAAACAATAAAACACGGTAAAGAAATGCCATTACGAGACTGAAGAAATATGCATGAACTTAATTAATATTCACTTCAACTCCTCGCCAGTTAAAACTTTGAGAGTCAACTTTTATCATGAAGGGTATCAATAGAAGCGCAATTTTATTAGCTTTCCATTGCTATATTTCGTTATCTGATAAATGCATTAGAACCATGCATAAATCAGCGTTAACTAAATAAATAAAATCATCAATCGGGTAATTTTCCCGATTGATGAGGTTATTTATTTACTTATATATTTCGGTTTCTGATAAATGAATTAGTAACTTAGTATAACTTAGCGTTGACTAAATAAATAGCCTCATCAATTGGGAAAATTACCCGATTGATGATTTTATTTATTTAGTTAACGCTAATGTATGCATGGTTCTAATTAATTTATCAGATAACGAAATATAGCAATGGAAAGCTAATAAAATTGCGCTTCTATTGATACCCTTCATGATAAAAGTTGACTCGCAAAGTTTTAAATGGCGAAGAGTTGAAGTGAATATTAAGTTCATGCATATTTCTTCAGAGTCTCGTAATGGCATTTCTTTAGCGTGTTTTACTGTTTTTTATTTGATAATATTATAGAACAAACATTTACGAAGATTACAGTATATCATATATACTGATAAACCAGTCTATATGATAGTCCATAGACCACTATATCTCTTTGTCGGGCGCCCCGCAGGCCCCTATGCAGCCCCGCAATTCAAAACATTGTCTCGTGCTCAGTCCAGGTATACAGTGGTCTATGCCTCACCATAACCAAAATATTCCCAATAACGTGGGCGGACTATACACCGCAAACCACCGCAAACTACAGCAAACCACTCACAAACCACTGAAACTCCCTCACATTGCATGCAAATCAATAGCAAAACATTAATATCTTAAAGCAAACTAACCACAATCCTCCAAAAACTACCACAAACCACCAAAAACTACCACAAACCTAACCTAACCTTGTGGGTGGTTTGTGGTATTTTTTGGTGGTTTGTGGTTAGTTTGCTGAAAGATAGTAATGTTTTGCTATAGATTTGCATGCAATGTGAGGGAGTTTCAGTGTTTTGTGGGTGGTTTGCGGTGTTTAGTCCGACCGCAATAACGTGCCATGAGGTGAGTGTGGCTTATAGTAGTGTGTGTGTGGTGATGGCGTGGTGATAGGGTTACAGGGAGTTTCGTACACAAGTTGTTGCGTACCCAGGTTTTGCTAGTTGTTTCGTACACTGATTTTGAGTTTTTTCGTACGTACCTAGTGTGTCGTTTCGTAACTCTAGTAGTCAAGTTCAACTCTGAGCTGAGTGTACGAAACGACTATGGTTTCATATAGACTAAGAAACAACTTTTTGGTGTATGAATCTACTGGTGTACGAAACAACTTGTGACGTTCGTACACGTAAGCGTTGTGTAAGCGTTTTTTTGCGTTTTTTTAATGCGTTTCTGAAGTTATTTTGGTCATTTATTGAAAAGAAAGTAATTTAACATTTAATAACACCGTATATTTAACCTTTACTTATTGATAATTCTTTTTCTATATCAAATTTAAGGGATTTATGTTTGTTTTAGTTTATTCCGTATTGTTTTATATATTAGTCATGCGCCTGGTGGGTATATTTCGTTTTATAAGGGTTTTGGTCAGAGTGGGTTTTGTTTACATTTTTAGTCGGCTATAATATTCCTTCCTAGTTGCGGTGATAGGTTGTGCGTGTGTCCCTAGTTGTTCATACACACTCTATGTAGTAGTGTGTGTCTGTATGACGTGTTTTTCATGTGTTTGGTAAAGGAAAACAGATGGCTGAGTGGATTAAAATGTTACGTTAATGAAAACAAAAGTGAAACATGGCTTTTTCGTGTCTACGTTAAACTGCTATCTGTAAGTGTTTTAAAGATACATACTTCATAGCAGGATTGGCTCATATGTTTCCACAATTTATAAAGCCTTCGTTAAAAAACAGATTTTTGTCTGGGAAAAAATACGCTTTAAAATCGTCATCTGTTCACAACCAATACTTTATTAATTCACCGTTATTTATTGTTTTTCCATGGTGTACGTGTCACCTATATATTGCCATTTTACATTTTCCGTGTTAATTCATCCATCATTTTGCGTATTTAATGTGTTTAATGAAGGGAAAAAGATTGTTTAGGAATCGGCCAGTTTGTGATGACGTCACAGGCAGGCCGTGACGTCAGACGTGACGTCAAGGCCGCCGCTCATATTTCCGCTTCGCCCGGGGATCGAACCCGGGACTTCTCGGTTGTGAACCGAGCGTGCTACCACTACACTACGAAGTACCCTTACTGGGTATGTGTGTGTGTGTGACTGGCTGGTGGGCCCGAATATCATCCTGGCCAAGTGTAAGGTGTGTGTGTGTGTATGTGTGTGTAGGTAGTATTACTAAAACTAGGGATGATGTAGCAGCAAATTTATACTTAGCGGGACGATAATGAACAGAAGAATCAGGCAGACGTTCATTATGTAGGAATAGTTCTCACGGCTAGTAATCAGGGTAGGTAGAACAAGAAGTAACGGATTCAAACTGGAAAAGTAGATTTAAAAAGGAAATAGGGAAAAACTGGTTCACAAATAGGGTGGTAAATTATTGGAATGGACTCAGTAGACAGGTAGTTAGTGCGGAGTCATTAGGGAGCTTTAAAAGGAGGCTAGACAGCTTTATGGATGGGGATAAAAGGTGGATGTAGGTAGTGTTAAGTATCAGGAACTACCTCGTGTAGGTCTCGCGGCCTCTTGTAGCTTCCTTATCTTCTTATGTTCTTATATGGACTGCCTGAAGAAAAAAAACCATAAAATAATAATAATAATAATAATAATAAAATAGATATGATATTAATTAATAATAGTATATAATAGCTCTAGTAGTATATGTCAGAGATACATTCCTGGTGGTGGACTGTGTCTATAAAGATGCTTGTAACTAATGGCGGCTAATCACCGATCAGCTGACTGTGCTCAGAGCTTTGGAGCAGCGTGTCTGGCCTCCTGCAGTCGCTTCCAACATTCCATAGATTTAGTCTAGTCTCTTAGTCTTAATTGACACCGTTGGGGGATGTGCGGCGTCAAAACAAATGGATAAGAACAGGTATAAGCCATCAGGTGCCCCGTTTAGGAAAATATGAAAATAAGAGAAGGAAAATCGCGGAAGCATCTATGTTATCTGTCAGTATGTTATGTGATGCAGGTAGTAAAATAGGGTAGTATAACGCAATGGTTTGTTAGCCTGTGTTGCTGTGCTATTTCACACAGGGCGAAATTAATCCGATTAGCAACTAGCATTGCATAATTCAAACAGTGATAGCATGCATCATTGCAATTTGCAAGTGTGTGTAGCCTGCAACAAAACCATTACAACTTAACTAACCCATTACTGATTTGGTAGGTGACATCAACATGGTTTCCTTTGCTTGTATTGACTATCCTAGGTTCTGAACCCAATAAGGGAAGTTTCCAATGTTGTAGGCTAACTTAAAAGACTTCTAAATCAGGGGTGCACCCAGGAATTTTTCGGGGGGTGGGCACAATTTTTTTTTCGCTAGCCAGTCTAGTAAACCCGCTAGATTTCTCGCTAGCCTCTGGATGGTATATTTGCCGGCCATAAGCTGATTCCCTTTTCAGGTTTAATGTCTTATTTCAGCTACTGAAACAATAGTTTTGGTAGTGTTAGATGCTTGTCCAAGGCATTACATGAATCATTAGTGCGACCAAATGAAGGTAGGTGTTCGGGGTGGGGCATGGCCCGCTTGGCAAAGGGGGCTATGGGTGCCCCACCTGGGTGCGCCCCTGGTCTATATTATGCTAATATTTTGTATTATTTGTGATATGTTGAGTCTTGTGGGATACCGTGCCTTCAATTAGCCAAATATTCTGTATTGGTTTCCTTCCTATTCTGAGAGTTAAGCTATTGTGCAATTGCGTGATTTTATTGTGCAACAAATATATTCAGTCAGACTAATATAATTATTTCATTGTAAATTCAGGGGCACTTCTGAAATATTTTGAAGCACCCCCTGACACTAGTCAGATGAGGAGCCTTCTACAATTGCCTTTTCTTACAATTGTTATAATTTTTATCTAGAGTAATTTGCTTCTCTATATTATTGGTACGTATAAACTACAATTTTCTCTATTTGTTTGTTTTTGTTTTGATGCATGTATAATGTGTATATACGTAACTGAAGTAAAATTTTCATTATTTTGGTATTTATGTTGTATATTCATGGTTCTATATATATTTTTTTATAATTGTTGCATTGTTTGAAATGCTACGGATATATTTTTTTGGTTTCTAGTATCTTTATAAAAAAAAATATTTAGAGTGGAGTTTTGACTTTTTTGTGTGTAAAAGCGGAAGGGAAGGGGGGGGGGGGGGCGCCGAAGTTTGGGTTCGCCCAGGGCGCCACATAAGCCAGGACCGCCACTGTTCTTGTGTAATAACATATAAATAATCCGACGTTGGTACAACAACCCGCGTGCCCTCCCTGCACCCCGCCACCCCGTGACCCCTGGCAACAAGCCACCAAGCCATTGAATCAGCGGCCTTGAACACCTTGCCTCATAGTCACGCGTGCCAGGAAATTAACCGAGCTTGAGTTTCAGACTAAAACCTTCGTTCCCGCGCCCAGAACGCAGCTGCACTAATAAGCTGTGAGACAATAATGACGCGATAATTAAGCGTAATATAATAATGTCGTTTCATCGTGGTCGCCGTAATGAGGTTAGGGAATTACCTCCCGAGAAAGGGTTCAAAGGTGAGCGACAGCCTTAATCCGCACCGCCAAGAATCCTCCTGAGTGAAGCGGAGTCCGCCTGGGACCGGGAATGCGCTACAGCTGGATTGAAATGCCATGACCGAAGTTGTTACGTGAAAAAGAAATGAAACAATAAGGAAGTCTCATTATGATAAAGTTCCCGCCATTATAGCGAATTAATGTATTCTGCAGGGGTGTGTGAGCACTATAGTTGGGTCACAATGATGTGTGTGTGTGTGTGTGTTGAATATTGCAAAATTTATCATCCGAATGGACATCTATCTAATATACTATAGGAGTAGCCGTGTGTCTGTCTGTCTGTCTGTCTGTCTGTCTGTCTGTTTGTCTGTCTGTTTGTCTGTTTTGCGTAGTCGAAACTGTAAATTCAATTTTGATGAGAGTAGGCTCAAAAAATCGCAAATAAATCGTAGGTGGTAAGCGGCTTGGTCCCATGTCGATTGAATAATTTTGATGGGGGGTTTTGGGCTAAAAACACTTTTAGGAGTATTAGGTTACAGGAAAAACTCTGCGGTAACGTCTTGCCTCATTTCACAAACTCGGTAGACTATTGGACTTACCGTTTGCGTGCGTGTGTGAGTGTGTGTGTTGGAATCACACGGAACACAAAGGGTTGGAATCACACGGAACACAAAGGGTTGGAATCACACGGAACGTGGTCTACCCCGAGGCAGTTTGACCAGTGACAGCAACAACACGATTGGAGTTTGCAATCACATGTTGTCTAATATATACTACTACTACAAACATCAATACATGGGTCTGAAGGGCCCACAAGCACTTGTCAGACACTATTATAATTATAAAGTCAACTTTCATAAAAGGTCACGGTGGTGCTTGAGGTACTGTGCAATAAAGGCACTCCAGAACCATTACTCGGAACTAGATAATATTACTTACATAGATCACATTAATTCCACCTTTTTTATGTGCACTTAGAATATATTATAATCTAACATCTTATTGGGAGAATGAAACAAAATTGATGCAGCGGCGAATAGAGAATAGAGCGGCAAATGACTCCTTCACACAGGGCAGAAGTTCTCAGGAAGGGTTCACTTCTGCAGCAGCGCGGTGGTAATAAATCTCCCGGCCGTCAGCATTCATTCTTTATAACTCAAGATCCCTTTTGTTATATGGCACTAAATCTTGTATAATGTCTGCTTCATGCCTTTCCTTGAAGCATCACGGCCCAGTATATATATATATATGTACACCCTTCCCTCGTTCCCAAAGCCTCTCTGCTGATTCATCTACAGGAAAAAAAGAGTGCATAGTGAAGCCTTTATCTGTTTTCACAAATCCTGTATAACGTCTGCTTCATGCCTTTCCTTGAAGCATCACGGCCCAGTACTCCCTTCCCTCGTTCCCGATGCCTCTCTGCTGATTCATCTACAGGAAAAAAAGATGCATAGTAGAGCCTTTATCTGTTTCACCCTTCCATCAGCCCCACATGCAGCTTCACCCTTGCTCAAACTTGTCCCATATTTCCTTCTCTGCCCTCCCTCTTTTCTCAGCACACTGGATAACTGCGAATAACTCTCATCGGAAAAGTTGCAGAGTATTACACCGTTGCCATGAGCGTTGGTTGGGTGTTGCTGAGGGTTCAGGAATGTGGTGTTGTGTGTTGAGGAGTGAGTGACCGAGGTATACTGGTGGTGGTGGTGGAGACTTTGTGATCGTGCTATGAATGATGATGACGAGGGTTCCTGCTGGGGCTGAGGTATGTGTGGTGGTGTTGTAATAAGAGGTGATGGTGGTGTTAGGCAGGGATAGGAATAGAGAAGGTGTTGAAGGTTATGTTTCTCTCTATAGATACGAGTTTAGTATTGTTGAATGACTGTTAGTGCGTAGGTAGTTAGTGCGGAGTCATTAGAAAGCTTTAAAGGGAGGCTGGATAATTCATGGATGGGGATGAAAGGTGAATGTTAAGTGTTAAGTAACAGGAACTACCACGTGTAGATCTCACGGCCTCTTGTAGCTTCCTTATTTTCTTATGTTCTTATGTTCTATACGACTACTTCCTCCTCCTCTTTCTTCTCTTCCTTCTTCCCTTCCTCTTTTCCTCCTTTTCGCCCTCCTTCCTTCGCCACCGCCACCTAACTCTTCCTCCAACTTCTCTTCCTGTAACCCCGAGGCCACCTGATTATGTTCCTGGGTAGTTCAAGGCTTGGGTTTCTTCGGGGTCTCTTGCAGGCGTAGACAAAGGCTAAGACCTGAAGCATTTGGAAACATACGTATTTCAATCATGGGAGCTTGTGTGTGTGTGTGTTGTGTGTGTGTGTGTGTGTGTGTGTGTGGCTGATGAGACCTGTATAGGAGGTTTAGTTAAGCACAGAGAGAGAAGAGTCCCTTTAGTGTGTTATTTTTAAGGGTTAAAGTGAAGCTGCAGGTCCGCTATAGCCTCCTCTTTTCTCCTCCCCTCGCCCCCCCTCCAACACACACACACACACACACACACACACACACACACACACGCACACACACACACACACACACACACATCTGGACCATCACCATCATCATCCACACACTCGTCACCACTCACCACACGTCACAATCCACCATCTATACATCCACTTTTACAGTCCACTAAACACTTACCACATTCCCATTATTCTCCACTTGCCCAATTGCCACTTACTCGTCTAATCCACCCTTCCACACGGCGCTCAAAAGTTTGTCTCCTCTCAGAGCAACAATGATGTAAATTTTCTCGCTGTAACTATATGTATCGTCGCAAGGATGTAATACAGAGTAAAAACTGGAAAGAAAAAAGAATTCTCCGAAATTGTTTTCAGTAATACAAGACAATGTTTAGATGTTTTGCATAAGCGTATCCCTCGGGTGGTTTGAGATAACGTGTAAATAGGAAATTCAAGGCGGACAGTTTCAATATAAGGTGCGTCGGTTGTTGTAATACTCTGTTGTTGTTTTTTTACGAGGCGAAAAATCCTGCCCCCTTGCTGCTTACTGACTGATATTTGATGCCAGGATAAGGGAATACTACACTTCTTCTAAATTTCAGTTGTATTTTATCATAGTTAACCATATTATCAGGTAAACATAGGCATAATTTTAAGCATGAGATTAAGACTGAATGGAATTATTGCCTCGTAAACAAAAATAGACTATAGCTTGTTTTTGCACAACTTGAGGACGCGGGAGTATAAATTCTAAACTTGAAATTGTTAAGGCTTAATGTCTGGCCCTGCATACTGAATAAGAAAAGTCGTGGCCTGCTTTAAAGCGAGTAATTTTTACATAGTCTTTCTGAATTGCACGGCAGGAATATATGCACGCAGGCAGCATTCACCACCGCGAAGTGCGACGCCCAGGGCAAACGCAGCTATGTAAATTCGGCCGGCAGCGTCAGGCCTTACACAAACTGCCAAATCACGCCCCTGTTTGATGTGCTGGAAGGCAGAGCAGGGGGGGGGGGGGGGGCGGGGAGGGGGGGGGGGTCCATCTGGTGACCCCTTCGTAGAGGGTGTGGCTCCTGTACCGAGGGATTATACTGTTTTTGTTTTTAAGAGGTGATAAATCCTGACCCCTTGCTGCTTACTGACTGATATTCGATGCCAGGATAAGGGAATACTACGGTTCTTCTAAATTCCAGTTGCATTTTATCATAGTTAACCACATTATCAGGTAAACATAGGCATCATTTTAAGCATGAGACCTTAAAATAGAATGGAATTTTCGCCTCGTAAAAAAAAAGACCATAGTCGCTTCTAGTATCTTTGAGGTTCCTGATCTTTACTCTTTGCCAACTGCACGACGAGAAATCCATTAAAAACCTTACAATAGAATGGAATTTTCACCATGTTAAACAAAATAGACTATAAGGGAACGACACACTAGTGGGGGACGTCGTCGAGTCCCCTACAGCCACACACAATAATCTTATTGATGTTAAGAAAACTGTAAACTCCCTTGTATTGGTTGGTATTCATCAACTCATTCTCCCCATCTGCGAAACTATTAACATGCATATGGCAGCTGAGAAAGTTGTCGTAAACTCGCCCTTTGTTTAGGAATACACGTCTATTGCAAGCAAGTCGGTGGTGGAGAGAGAGAGAGAGAGAGAGGAGAGAGAGAGGAGAGAGAGAGAGAGAGAGAGAGAGAGAGAGAGAGAAGCATTCAGTCAGTAGTCAGTAGTTTGGTTGTATTCAGGACTAGAAAATGAGAGAGAGAGGAGAGGAGAGAGAGAAGAGAGGAGAGAGAGAGAGAGAAGAGAGAGAGAGAGAGAGAGAGAGAGAGAGAGAGAGAGGAGAGAAGAGAGAGAGAAGAAAAAAAGCATTCAGTCAGTAGTTTGGTTGTATTCAGGACTAGAAAATGAGAGAGAGAGAGAGAGAGAGAGAGAGAGAGAGAGAAGAGAAGAGAGGAGAGAGAGAGGAGAGAAGAGGAGAGAGAGAGAGAGAGAGAGAGAGAGAGAGAGAGAGAGGAGAGAGAGAGAAGCATTCAGTCAGTAGTTTGGTTGTATTCAGGACTAGAAAATGAGAGAGAGAGAGAAGAGAGAGAGAGAGAGAGGAGAGAGAGAGAGAGAGAGAGAGAGAGAGAGAGAAGAGAGAAAATCATTCCTACACGCCCTAAGTTGTCAGTCAGGAGAAAAGAAAAGTAATCTCAAAGGTGTTTAATTTTAGCCGTGACAGCCTGGCCCCGGCATAATCGGCAGGGCAACATGGATTGGCCGCTTTCCTTCCCGCCAATGGACCGTAAGAGATTAAATGTGATTACTTAAGTGCAAACAGGAACGAGAGCGCTCAATTTACGTAAAGGCGAGGTATTGTACCGACTCGCAACCAAGCTAAGAATAAGAACTCTTCGCACTAATGTACAGCTCCAAGAAACGGAAAAAAAGGAGTTTTCGCCCCCTTCTACACACACACACACACACACGCACACACACTCTCTCTCTCTCTCTCTAGCCCGTCAGGGTGGCAAGGTTGGTAGAGACGTGAGTTCGCAATGTGCAGCGTCCCTGTGCATTCGGTCAGCGGTTCGAGTCCGCCTAGTTCATGCTGACGTGGCGGCGCTTTGTATAGTCAATAACTTTGTAGTTGGTACTTGCAAAGTGTCTAGATAGGATGAAAGTCTTATCTTATCTCTCTCTCTCTCTCTCTCTCTCCTACACACAGACTTTGGATCAAGAGTCGAGGGTTCATACTGACGGAGGTTCCTGAATATCGTAATCAGGACAGACCTTCAATACGCCTGCCCCGAGAAGGTTTTCTTAGCATCAAATCAACCATTTCATATTTCAGTTCACTTGTTCACCTTTGCTACATTTCACTGTAAACACTATAGATTACTATCGCAATTCTATGAAAGGCTTGTTTGTATCAGCATGACTCACGTAACATGTGTTTTATAGAGCACCACTTAGGTCTAGAGGAATCAGTAAACCATGCATAATAAAATATATATATAAACTGTATGTGACGTGTGTGTGTGTGTGTGTGTGTGTGTGTTATACTGTATATACATAGGTAACAACATGTCACAACAAGTTGAAGGATATGGGTGTGGAGACGCAAAGGTTGTGTGTGGCGGCAGAAAACCTTGCTTTGTTATCTGGGAAAGCTTTATGAAGTACACTAACGCCAGCATTGACAAGGAAGCGTAGTAGCACTGACAGGTAAAGCAAGTAGCACTGACAGCGACAGAGTTAACTACACGAGGCAGAATGGAGCGGCCAGTTGGATGAGGCGGCGATAGGTGGCTCTGCGCGGCGGCCGTGACGTCACCACGAGCGCACATCGATTTTGTAAACAGAACTTCAGAAGGCAAGCCAGTCGTGGTATGGTCGCAGTGGTCGGAGGGTCCCTGTCCGTGGTCGTGTGGTGCAGTGCTTCCACCATGACGTGATGTGAGCGTTACTTTCTTCCTCAAGCCACTACTGCCAGACCCAGTGTCGTGAAGTCCTGTGTCGGGTGAAGAGAAGGAGGGCGACGCAACCCGGGCCATGAAACTGGGTGAGGGAGGCAGCGGTGTGGGGTCCCGTCACCCCGCCTCGCTCGTGCCGCACCGTCACTCCCGCAGCTTTGTGGACCGCAGGTTGTGGTGAACACGTCTTCCGCCACACCCAACCACACACCCACTGCCATGGAGGGTGTCTGCTGAGGGCTGGCCCCACGAGGACACACCACGCCGAGTGAGTGGCGTATCATCCTAGACTAGCCATTGCCAAGCCGCCCTGTGCCGCGAGTCGCTGGTTCACACTCACCCACGTCCCATGATACATTCTGGTCGATTGTTAGCAAGTGTCTTGATAGGTCGCGCAAACGTGTTGGAGGAGCGAGTGCGTATGTGTATGTGTACAGCCCTGAGTGATGCCTTAGTGCCGTGTGGAGTCAGTGGAACAGCTAAAGCAAGTGCCATACAATATCAATCACGACAGTAGTCATCACACGAAGCGTCTAGTCAGAGCCACAACAGGGAGGGAGTACCCAGCCCGCTACTCTACTACCTTCAGGGAGGCGGCGTGTGACGGGTCTGCATCACTGTGGGAACGGCGTGGCGGCGTCTCACACCTCTGACCTGACAGGTGACAACAACGATAAATCAGTGCAGATATACCTGTGAATTAAGTGGGAATACATTCAAGCCTTCGAATAGGAACATAGGAACGAGAGCCGTACAACTACAACTCGAGGATGGCCCTGGTGCCGACGGTGTTGTGGGCAGCCGTGGTGGCCGGGGTGGCCCTGGCCGCCCATGCTGCCTGGCACGATAGCATCTCGGCCAAGAGGACCGTCAAACTAGGTAAGTACGCTATAGTGCACCCTGTCCCTCCCCCTGGCGATGTGTGGAGCCGCGTCCTGGATGATGCATATATAGTCTTGTGAGGCAGGAATGTCCAGTACTATGCCTATCCTTGTGGCTGGTCTAGAGGTCTTGGGAGGAGGAATGTCCAGTACTATGCCTATCCTTGTGGCTGGTCTAGAGGTCTTGGAGGAGGAATGTCCAGTACTATGCCTATCCTTGTGGCTGGTCTAGAGGTCTTGGGAGGCAGGAATGTCCAGTACTATGCCTATCCTTGTGGCTGGTCTAGAGGTCTTGGGAGGAGGAATGTCCAGTACTATGCCTATCCTTGTGGCTGGTCTAGAGGTCTTGGGGGGTGTGTGGAGGGGGAAGGGGGCAGGGGACAGGATGGTGCTACATTATTGGGAGGGAGGAATGTACAATACTCTGCCTACTACGAATACGAATCTACTGGTGTACGAACTGACTGCACCCCCTATGCCTAGCCTTGTGGCTGGTCTAGAGGTCTTGGGAGAGAGGAATGTACTGTACTACTAATGTCCTATCCTTGTGGCTGTTCTAGTGGTCTTGGGGGTGTGTGGGGGGGGGGGGAGCTTTGGGGACAGATAGGCACACCAGTAAGGATCATAAGTGTATATTATAGTGTGAGTTTATAGCGAGAGATTAATTGTCGCTAATGATCCCCGGCAATTTCCGCGGTGGGACTGTTGGGTGTAGGGATTCATTACCTTGCTCGTTACCTGGCCCTGTGACGCAACTTTGGGCTACTTAACGTTCGTCGTCTGTCTGCTGATCGACTTTGCTCGTGTGTGTGTGTGTGGGGAGGACTGTGTCTGTGTCTGTGTGTGTGTTGTCTCTGTCTGTCTGTGTGTGTGTGTGTGTGACTGTGAGTGTGATTTTCTTCAAACACTTGTAAAATAGTAAGTACTCACAGAATTACTACGGTTTTACATCCTCAAATGTAAACGACCACTTTGGTAGTTATGTGGTGGGTGCGTCCTTGGGGTGGGGTGGGGGGGGGGGGGGTCGGCGTCTCCTGTCCTAGGGCGGGTGGGTGGGTGAGTTTAGGGCGAGTAGGAGGACCACCACCACCACCACGTACCACCACCACCACCACCACCTGCGCTCTCATACTCTGGGTTGCATATGAAAAGATAATAAGATAAAGAAGATTCGCTTTATCTTATTAAATTATAAGATAAAGAAGATTCGCTTTATCTTATTAAATGATAAGATAAAGAAGATTCGCTTTGCAACATTGAACAGTATTTTCCCCCGAAAGTTTACTGTTAATAATAATAATACCTAATAGTTTTATTCTCACCCGAAGGCATACATGAAAAACAACAACATAAAACATAGACATGAGGGAATGAACTTAAGTACTAAAGCAAATATAAGAGGTTTAGAGGTAGACTTTGCCGAAAGAGTAATTTTGTATAGACGCAAGTTGTGTCATAATTAATTCGACAATCTTTGTGCTGTTATATATAAGTCTTCTGCTCTTATTATGTGCTGTCTATAACTCAATGGTTCTCTTTTGTATAAGTCTTCTGCTCTTATGCTTGTTATTCTACTTTTCAAGCTTCTATACTCCTAACCCCTTGAGACCCAGAGCGTAATTTTCATTGTAATTTGGGTACCATTAGACGATTTTTAGTGAATATAAGCAATACTTTATAGATATGACCTGTTTAGTCTCCTTGTCGACTAACTAATTTGGTATATTCAGTTTCTTTTCGTGATTTTATAGCTCAACAACATACGATTTTATATAGTAAAGGAAAGATCTGGGCGTGAAGGGGTTAAGTGTTGGTATTGTCAGCGTGCCGTCAGTGCCCTGTGGTTGGGTGTTGTGGTGGGACAGCTGGGTGGGACTGGCTGGGTTGTGCGGGTTCGTCCACCAAACCGGTTTTTTTCTTTCATGTCGCGGTTTTATCAGAGTTGGGACGCGTGCCTATCAGCAGTCAGTCTGGTTTGGATGTTTTTTTCTCCTGATATATGAATTTAACCCCTTCACGTCCAGATCTTTCCTTTGCTATAAAAAATGGTCTGTTGTTAGCCATTAAACTACGAAAAGTAACTAGATATAGGTACCAAATTAGTTAGTCGGCAAGGGTACTAAGCTATTATAAGGTCATAACTATTAAATATTGCTTATAGTCACTAAAAATCGTCTATAATGGTAGCTAAATTACAATGGAAAAGACGTTCTGGGTCTCAAGGGTTAAAAGAAGGTATTGTTTATAATACTCGATCTAATATATGATTTTAAAAGAGGTATTGTTTATAATATTCGCCGATTTTTTCTCCTTTCCTGTTTCTTTTCTCTCTGGATGTGTTTTTCTTCTAAGATATGATTTTAAAAGACGAACTGTTTATAATATTCGCACTTCTTTCATTCTTTCCTTGCTTCTTTTCTCTCATGGATGTGTTTTTCTTCTAAGATATGATTTTAAAAGACGAACTGTTTATAATATTCGCACTTCTTTCATTCTTTCCTTGCTTCTTTTCTCTCCATAGTATTCTTTTCTCAAGATATGATTTACAAAGACGACTGTTTATAATATTCGCACGTCTGTCATTCTTTCACTTGCTTAATTTTCTCCCATACATACGTACATCATCCTTTCCAAGTTTCTCATGCATAAGTAAGGTAGTAGTGTAATTCATTCAGTCTGGATTGCAGCTTGTGCAAAAAGTGTCTGGGATTCAGACAGGGATCAGAGTTATTATTATAGTATAATATATATATTAAATGTGAGGCAAAAATGGAGAGGAGAGGAACTGGGAAGGGAACGGGAAAGGAGTAAATAATGGAGAGAAGAGAAGGAGAGAGAGAGGAGAGAGGAAGATGGACACGGAAGGAGATAGATAGCACTGAAGATATGAACATGATGTCGAGTAGATGGAGAACTATACTGTTACCATAACTCCTGATTTCGGTTACTGTGTTTCTGTTACTCAATGTTGCACGTAGGCTGTTCCCCCCCCCCCCCCCCCCCCCGACAGCTGGCATCTGTGAGACCTGATGTAAGGATGGTGACGGCAGGCTGGCAGTACACCTGGTGATGGCATTTACCTGAGAGAGAGATGTAGCGATAGGGCCAAATGAAGGAGTGAGGGGAGGTGATTGGGGGAGGGAAGAGAAAGAGAAAATCTGAAATAGAAAAATTAGTAGAGATGAAAGTGGGATGAAGATGGGAGTAATCGAGAGAGAGAGAGAGAGAGAGAGAGAGAGAGAGAGAGAGAGAGAGAGAGAGAGAGAGAGAGAGAGAGAGAGAGAGAGAGAGAGAGAGAGAGAGAGAGAGAAGCATTCAGTCAGTAGTTTGGTTGTATTCAGGACTAGAAAATGAGAGAGAGAGAGAGAGAGAGATTAAAACCCCTTAGCTCTCAAGTTGGCAGCAAATCATCCCTATGGAAGGTGTTAACATGAAGGGTCATCAGCAGTAATCTAAGCTTGCGTCCGACACGTTATGATTGGGCTGAATGTATCAACATGTTTACCAAATGCTGCATGGAACGCGTGTAGCTGCAACTTTTGAATCTTGCATTTGTATGGAAATGTTTGTGCCACTACACTTGTGACTAGATGAAAGCTTTTCTTGATTTTGTCCGATGCTTTCACAACACTTCTGGTCAATCCCGGACAGCCTCGGGTCAGGATCATGCAGGTCATGCATGGTCATGATGCTGCATGCAGGATCATGCAGGTCAGCCAGCAAGTCGCCCTCTGCACCAGCCTCGTGGTGGTGGTCAGATAGAAGTTCAAATGACACTGAGGCTTTGCTGCAGATTCCGGCAGATTTGCTTCATGTAAATGTGGCGGCATTACTGAGGATACCATTGCTGGATAGGTGACTGCTGTGGCGACACTTTACAAAGATTGATTGAGACAACGAGCGTGATCATTGAAAACCACATTGATTGGGGGTTTAAACGCCACATCTTTAAAAGGCTCACATACGAGCACACGTCGGTGTTTCACATCTGTTGGATAGACCCAGAGGTGTATGGTGGGGGATGATGGGCGTGCTGCTGTTTGCTTTCACGCCTTCGTAGTGTTGCCAACCTCGCCGCGGCGACACACGGCAGGTGAGTTATCACTTCGCCCAATTACCTGCAGTGGTGGGCCCACCTTGCCTTGCCTTAAAGGTGATCCTGCCTGGCGTCGCCGCCGCCCGCTGTCCGCTGCAGGGGCGCCACCACGCTAAGCTGGCGAGCCCCTGGAGGTGCAGACTTCTGCCTCACCATTCCTCCAAAAACTCTGTGCCGCCCCCCGTCCCCGCCTAACCTCTGTGCCGCCCCGTCGCCGCCTCGCCGCTCCCTCCCCTGCACTGTGCCGGGCAGCTAGTCCGGGGCGTAGCAATAGACGTGACTCCCACCCCTAAGCAGACTTTTCTGGCCGTTTAAGTATGTTACTTGCTTTCTTGGTCGTGGCGGCAATGTTGTTATGTATTGTATTTACTCGCAGCGCGCGTGTAAAGGAGATCTTAACATCTATTTATGCCCTGTTTCATAGCACGCGCGTATGTATAAGTCAGGCGATAAGGCGGCGGGCGGGAGGTGATGGTGTTTGGTGTAGCAAGGGATGTGGGTTAATCCAGTATACGTTATCATGCTCCTTCTCCCAGCCATGGGTTTGAAGAACATATTTACTTTGTCTTGGCGTCACGTCCTCTGGATTTCCCTTCATCGGAAGTTCATCCTCGTTTTGTTGTTTGTTTTTGTCGTCTGCCATTGTATTTTTACTTTAGACTTTTCTCCTCACCGTGTATTGATCTTGGCGGGACTGCATTTTCCCCCCCGGCATTTTTCTCTTCCATGTTTCCGTCAAATAAATATGTCTTATCGCGATTCCATATTTTTGTCAGTTCCAATTTTTACTTGGGTTGCGTGTGCGGGTATTGTTTTTCCTCTCCCTTCGCCTGAATCTTTTCTCACTCACCCGATAGCAGCCTTGTCACAATTGTTTATTCCCACATTTCCGCATTGGATATTCTCACCCGTCGCATAGCTCACTCACTACCGCTTTCCTACTTTCTGTTTCATTTATGTATCTTACGAGGAGGTGTGTGTGTGTGTTGGCTTGTGTGTGTGTGTGTTGGCGTATGTGTGTGTTGGCGTGTATGTGTGTGTTGGCGTATGTGTGTGTTGGCGTATGTGTGTGTTGGCGTGTGTGTTGGCGTGTGTGTGTGTGTGTTGGCGTGTGTGTGTGTTGGCGTGTGTGTGTGTGGCCGTGTGTGCGTGTTGGTGTGTGTTGGTGTGTGTGTGTGTTGTGATGGGGGAATAGGGGATTGTTGGTGGGGGAGGTGCTGTATTTCCGTTCATCCCCCCTTCCCCTCCCCTCTCCCTTCCCCTCCCCTCTCCCTTCCCCCTACCACTCCCTTCCCCTCGCCTGACCCTTTCCTCTGTCGGGGAGTAAGGGTCATGGCCGCGGCTTCCTCCTCCGCCTCTTCAACACTCGCCACAACCTCATCAAGAATCTTTCAAGGACCAGTGCAGTGTGTCGTCACACACTCTCTCTCTCTCTCTCTCTCTCTCTCTCTCTCTCTCTCTCTCTCTCTCTCTCTCTATGTTTTCCAGGTATTTGTGGCATAGAAGATGGGTAGGTAATAGGGCTCGTGTGTGTGTGTGTGTGTGTGTGTGTTTCTAGGGGTGTGTGTGTGTTTCTAGGGGTATGTGTGTGTTTCTAGGGGTATGTGTGTGTTTCTAGGGGTATGTGTGTGTTTCTAGGGGTGTGTGTGTGTTTCTAGGGGTATGTGTGTGTTTCTAGGGGTATGTGTGTGTTTCTAGGGGTATGTGTGTTTCTAGGGGTATGTGTGTGTTTCTAGGGGTATGTGTGTGTTTCTAGGGGTATGTGTGTGTTTCTAGGGGTATGTGTGTGTTTCTAGGGGTATGTATGTGTTTCTAGGGGTATGTATGTGTTTCTAGGGGTATGTATGTGTTTCTAGGGGTATGTATGTGTTTCTAGGGTGTGTATGTGTTTTCTAGGGGTGTGTTGTGTTTCTAGGGGTATGTGTGTGTTTCTAGGGTTGTTGTGTTTCTAGGGGTATGTGTGTTTCTAGGGGTATGTATGTGTTTCTAGGGGTGTGTGTGTTTCTAGGGGTGTGTGTGTTTCTAGGGGTATGTATGTGTTTCTAGGGGTATGTGTGTGTTTCTAGGGGTATGTGTGTGTTTCTAGGGGTGTGTGTGTGTTTCTAGGGGGGGTGTGTGTTTCTAGGGGTGTGTGTGTGTTTCTAGGGGTGTGTGTGTGTTTCTAGGGTGTCTGTAGGTGTGTGTGGTTCTAGGGGGTGTGTGTGTTTCTAGGGGGTGTGGTTTTTCTAGTATTGTTTTCTAGTGTTGTGTGTTTTTTGTGTGTGTGTGTGTGTGTGCGTGTGTGTGTGTGATCTGGTTAGCCTTGTATTAATGTAAGTGGCAGTTAGAAGTGTGAGTCAGTCCTTGTTTCGTAAGGGAAATAATGCAGCCTCATCACACTAATGTGGGAATAACAACACTTTCATCATCTTAATTGTTCTTCTTCTTCTTCTTCTTCTCTTCTTCTTCTTCTCTTCTTCTTCTTCTTCTTCTTCTTCTTCTTCTTCTTCTTCTTCTTCTTCTTTCTTCTCTTTTTTTTTTTCTTCTTCTTCTTCTAGCCCGTCAGGGTGGCAAGGTTGGTAGAGACGTGAGCTTGCAATGTGTAGAGTCCCTGCGCATTCGGTCAGCGGTTCGAGTCCGCCTAGTTCGTGCTGACGTGGCGGCGCTTTGTATAGTCAATAACCTTGTAGTTGGTACTTGCAAAGTGTTTAGATAGGATGAAAATCTTATCTTATCTTCTTCTTCTTCTTTCTCTTCTTCTTCTTTCTCTTCTTCTTCTTCTTCTTTCTCTTCTTCTTCTTCTTCTTCTTCTTTCTCTTCTTCTTCTTCTTTTTCTTTCTCTTCCTCCTTTTCTTTTTTTTTTTTTTCTTTTTCTTCTTCCTTTTCTTCTTCTTCTTTTTCTTCTTCTTCCTCTTCCTCTTCCTCCTCTTCTTCCTCTTCTTCTTCTTCTTCTTCTTCATTCTTTGTTGTTGGTGTTACTATTATTATTTATTATTATTATTATTATCATTATTATTATTATTTTCTACCTTTTTTTCTTATTTATTCTCTACCTTCTTATTTCCTTTACCTATTTATTACCCTTTTTTCCTAAACCTTTTTCTTATTGTATACCTTCCTTATTTATTATTATTTTCTTTCTTGTATTTGTTATTATTATTTTACAGTCATATTCTAACCTTAATTATTTTTTTTATTCGTCTCTTCCTCTCCTTTCATATTCTTAATCAGTTTTTTTCTCTTTTTTTTTCCTTCGATTTTCTCCTTTTTTCGCCTATTATCTTCTTTATTGTAGAAATTGCACCGGTCTCGTGTGGTATATATATAGTAGTCCAAATGTTTTAGAAAATAAGATTAATGGTAAATACAGAGAGAGAGAGAGAGAGAAGAGAGAGAGTGCATGTATGAAGGAGTGTTTGATATCAGCGAGACAGCTAAAGTTTCCTACACACTCTATTTTCCCTCCTTCCTTTCTTTATTCCCTTCCTTCTCTTCCCTCCATTCTTCCTAGCCATTATTCTGTCTGCTTCTCCTCACATTACTCATATCTTTCTCCTCTCTCTCTCTCTCTCTCTCTCTCTCTCTCTCTCTCTCTCTCTCTCTCTCTCTCTCTCTCTCTCTCTCTCTCTCTTACACACACACATTCACACGGGAATAAAGACTGCTTTCACAATCATCATTATCTTCTACTGTCTCCTCCTCTTCCTCCTCTTCCTCCTCCTCCTCCTCCTCCTCCCAGGGTGTCACGTGATGCCCCTGGGGGAGAATCCTTCGGTGTTTTACAAAGTTCTGCACAACTTCTCAGGGGCGTCGCCGTGGCCACTAATTGAGAGAGAGAGAGAGAGAGAGAGAGAGAGAGAGAGAGAGAGAGAGAGAGAGAGAGAGAGAGAGAGAGAAGGAAGACAAAATCGGATGGAGATAGAGAGGAGAAATATTCGGAAAGGGAGATATAAAATGAGAGAGAGAGAGAGAGAGAGAAAAAAAAAAAGACATAATCGGATGGAGATAGAGAGGGAAGTAAGGAAAAAAAGAGAAATATGAGGAATATCAAGAATAATTTCGTGCGTCTTTTATGATGATAACAACGGACATAAACATTAAAAAGAATATTCTACTTGTGATTACTTCTTTTTACGAGTCATTGGCGTATGAAATAATAAAAAAAAAGGTTGATAGCTCACGAGAAACACTCACCCACACACTCACACACGCACGCACACACTCACGCACGCACGCAGCACGCACGCACGCACGCACGCATAACAAGTCTTTTCTTTGTTAGTTGTCTTTCTTTAGTTAGCTTAGTTTAGTTAGTTGTAGTTAGTTAGTCTTTCACATGATGTTTTTAGTTACCTACACATCCTTACCCCTATTGTCTGATTCCTACACTTTTCCTACTACCCTATGTCCTAATTCCTACACTTTTCCTACTTACCAAATGTCCTAATTCCTACACTTTTCCTACTTACCAAATGTCCTAATTCCTACACTTTTCCTACTTACCCTATGTCCTAATTCCTACACTTTTCCTACTTACCCTATGTCCTAATTCCTACAATGTCCTAATTCCTACACTTTTCCTACTTAACCTATGTCCTAATTCGTACACTTTTCCTACTTACCCTATGTCCTAATTCCTACAATGTCCTAATTCCTACACTTTTCCTACTTACCCTATGTCCTAATTCATACACTTTTCCTATTTATCCTATGTCTAATTCATACACTTTTCCTATTGATCCTATGTCCTAATTCCTACACTTTTCCTACTTACCTTATGTCCTAATTCCTACACTTTTCCTACTGACCAAATGTCCTAATTCCTACACTTTTCCTACTTACCAAATGTCCTAATTCCTACACTTTTCCTACTTACCCCTATGTCCTAATTCCTACACTTTTCCTACTTACCAAATGTCCTAATTCCTACACTTTTCCTATTTACCCTATGTCCTAATTCCTACACTTTTCCTACTTACCCTATGTCCTAATTCCTACACTTTTCCTACTTACCAAATGTCCTAATTCCTACACTTTTCCTACTTACCCTATGTTCTAATTCCTACACTTTTCCTACTTACCCTATGTCCTAATTCCTACAATGTCCTAATTCCTACACTTTTCCTACTTACCCTATGTCCTAATTCCTACACTTTTCCTACTTACCCTATGTCCTAATTCCTACAATGTCTTAATTCGTACACTTTTCCTACTTACCCTATGTCCTAATTCCTACTCTTTTCCTACTTACCCTATGTCCTAATTCCTACACTTTTCCTACTTACCCTATGTCCTAATTCCTACACTGTCCTACTTCCTAACTTTCCTCACTTTCTACGTCCTATGTCCTAATTCCTACACTTTTCCTACTTACCCTATGTCCTAATTCCAACACTTTTCCTACGTCCCCTATGTCCTAATCCCTACACTTTTCCTACTTACCCTATGTCCTAATTCCTACACTTTTTTTTCTAGTGTAAGTGTTAGTTTTTACCTTTTTTCTAGTGTAAGTGTTAGTTTTCCCCTTTTTTTCTAGTGTAAGTGTTAGTTTTTCCCTTTTTTCTAGTGTAAGTGTTAGTTTTTCCCTTTTTTCTAGTGTAAGTGTTAGTTTTTCCCTATTTTCCTAGTGTTAAGTGTTAGTTTTTTTCCCCTTTTTTTCTAGTGTATGTGTTAGTTTTTTTCCTTTTTTTCTAGCGTGTTAGTTTTTACCTTTTTTCTAGTGTAAGTGTTAGTTTTTCCCTTTTTTTCTAGTGTAAGTGTTAGTTTTTCCCTTTTTTCTAGTGTTAGTTTTCCCTTTTATCTAGTGTGTGTTAGTTTTTCCCTTGTGTATGTTAGATTCCCTTTTTTCTAGTATACATTAAATTCCCCCTTTTTTCATCCCTAGCTTGCATGCGCCGCCGTTCATCTTGCTTTGGTTCACAATTTATTACGGTGTCTTGTTTGCTCAGTCTTGGTGCGAGAGTTACGATGAAGCTTTTTTCCCCTCGCCCCATGTTTTATCTCCCCTTGCTTCCTACTTGTCGCCATGCATCCTCCATAGAATACATTGCTTCCACGATTTATTTTTATTTTCTTGTCTTTCGTTTGCGTTCTTGTTTTGGGGGAATGACGGTGATGGTGAAGCGAGTATCTTCCATATTTTCATTGTGTGTGGGTGTTCTTTTCCACACACACACACACACACACACACACACTGCTCCACCATCACCACTACTATCACCACCTCCCTTCCACTCCACATCTCGATTCTCAAACTACCACTCCTTCCATTCCATTTCCATTCACCCCCACCACTACCACTACATTCCCTCTCTCCTTTTTCCCCCTTCTCTCCCTCCATCACCATCACTTACTTTCCCCTCCAACTCCTCCCATCACCCCTACCACCCAACCCAACCAAGTTTTCCCAGCCCATCACACCCCCACACCCCCACCCACCCACCCACCTCACCACACGCCCACCACACGCCCACCACACGCCCATTCAGGGAAGACTCTCAGCCGTATATCTTGGAGTGTAATCAACAACACATTAACGTCATACCTGAAAACCTGTGGAACCGAGAAGAGTAGAGCAATGTTGGAGGAGGAGGAGGAGGGGGAAGGGGGCTAGACATAAGACGTTCTACCCTTCTCTCTCGCTCTCTCGCTCTCTCTCCTCTCTTCTCGCTCTCTCTCTCTCGCTCCTCATCACTCTCCTATTCACGTCTCTCTATCTCTCATCGTCTCTCTCTCACTCTTACCCTCCCATCTCCTCCTCTCTCCTGCTCATCTATCTCCTCTCCTCCTCCTCTCTCCTCTCTTCCTCTCTCTCTCTCTCCTCTCATTTGTCTCGTCCCTCTCGCTTCTCAGTCTCTCAGCTCTTCTCTTCGTCGCCACGTCATACGACCTGCATGTGATGAGTGACAGAGCGGTGAGACAGTTAAAAAATACTGGAGAAGACGTAAAGTCAAAAGTATCACAGAGTTAGACCTCCACCTCGTCCCAGATACAAATGATGTTGACGTCCGAGCAAGTTAGCAGATTTTGTGAGAGAGAGATCGGGAGGGGGGAGGAGAAGAGAGAGAGAGAGAGAGAAGAGAGAGAGAGAGAGAGAGAGAGAGAGAGAGAGAGGAGAGAGGGAGAGAGGAAAGTTGAGGCAGAGTAAGTGACGTAATCCTCTCTTAGGTGATTCTTCAATATTTTCCTTCCGGTTTCTCACAAGCTCGTGGCGGGAATCTTCGTATTTTTGATCTTTTATTTATTATACCTTGATTTTTTTTATAGGGAAGGAACTCTTTTTGTACCTGTGTGTGTGTGCGTATCGTCTCTCTCTCTCTCTCTCTCTCTCTCTCTCTCTCTCTCTCTCTCTCTCTCTCTCTCTCTCTCTCTCTCTCTCTCTAGGCCGCCGCCATTGTCGTATTGATTAACCCTGTAATGGTGTCGAAGCCTGGGTCGTGGAGTCTGTTCGTCCCTTTACCACTATACCGGTCCCCTGCCTAGCCATACCAGCACCCTGCCTAGCCATACCAGCCCCCTGCCAAACCCTACCAGCCCCCTGCCAAACCCTACCAGCCCCCTGCCTAGCCATACCAGCCCCCTGTCTAACCCTACCACCCCCCTGCCTAGCCATACCAGCCCCCTGTCAAACCCTACCAGCCCCCTGCAAACCATACACCCCTGTACATACCAGCCCCCTGCCAAACCCTACCAGTCCCCTGCTAAACCATACCAGCACCCTGCCAAACCCTACCAGCCCCCTGTCAAACCATACCAGCCCCCTGTCAAACCATACCAGCCCCCTGTCAAACCATACCAGCCCCCTGTCAAACCATACCAGCCCCCTGTCAAACCATACCAGCCCCCTGTCAAACCTACCAGCCCCCTGTCAAACATACCAGTCCCCCTGTCAAACCCTACCAGCCCCTGCCAAACCCTACCAGCCCCCTGCCAAACCCTACCAGCCCCCTGCCAAACCATACCAGCCCCGTGTCAAACCATACCAGTCCCCTGTCAAACCATACCAGTCCCCTGTCAAACCATACCAGTCCCCTGTCAAACCATACCAGTCCCCTGTCAAACCATACCAGTCCCCTGTCAAACCATACCAGCCCCCTGCCTATTCTAGCACCTTAATTAAGAGTCCCAATCCTTTCCACCTCACACACAACAATCCCACAGTCCCAAAGCTCTGTTAAGTTTAGTCCCTCGCAGTCCTATCACCCACACAAACCTGTCCCATTACCTGTTAGCCCACCTTTTAGCATCCTATAACTTTACAACCCGTGTCTAATACCTCTCTAGTCCTCATTTAGTCATGCTTCCCTTGCCCCCATGCCCTTAACATCCTCCCATGCCCTCCCATGCCCCTCTGCTTGCCATGTCATGTCACTCACTACTCACTACTATTTTTCCTACTTGTCGCCTTGTCATACCTTGTTCACCAGCTCTATACTGCTGCTGCTGCTGCTGCTGCTGCTGCTGCTGCTGCTGCTGCTGCTGCTGCTGCTACTACTACTACTACTACTACTACTACTACTACTATTACTTTACTGCTACTACTGCTACTGTTACTACTACTACTGCTACTATTTCTACTACTACTACCACCACTTCTACTACTACTGTTACTACTACTGCTACTACTACCACTACCACTACCACTACCACTACCACTACCACTACTACTACTACTACTACTACTACTACTGCTCATTGGGACACGTGTGAGGATGTCAAGAGGGTGAGAGGGAGGGAAAAATGTGCTCCTTCGACACTATCTCTCTCTCTCTCTCTCTCTCTCACACACACAACACTATACACGTCACGACCTAGTTGCATCACATCACAGTTATTTATTTTACTATTAACATTTATATTAAAAACAAACGATATCATATACACATAGCCTTAAAAGCTGATAATAGGCAGTGAGTGTGTCAGAATAGCTATAAAGTTTTTTTCGATGAAGGGGAGGCTAGGAGGGGGTCCATAGCTAGGAGGGAGCAGACATATTATAGTATGTTTACTGTTTAGTGCAATCAAGAGGAAAGAGACGCTGTTCTGTATGTTATCTCTTCTTTGCTCGCCCCTTTCCCTCCTCTCCCTCTCTTCTTCCTGTTCCGCCTTCTTGTGCACATGAGAGAGGGAAAGTGGGGGGCAGGAAGGAAGGGGAGGAAGGAAATAACCCCTCTCCCCTTCCATCCCCACCCCTTACCTGCCCCCTCTCCCCCAATCCCCACCTTACCTACCTCTCCCTCCCCTCCCTCCAACCAGCCAGCCTGCCAGCCATTCGACCTTCCAGAGTCTGTGAACGAACTCAACCATGACCGCCAAGGACGATGTGGTTTCCTCCTCCTCCTCATCCACCACCTCCTCCTCCTTCTCCTCCTTCTCCTCCTCCTCCTCCCCCTCCTCTCCCCCCCTCCTCCTCCTCCTCCTCCTTGGTTGTGCCCGAACCGCTTTTTATAAACAACATTTTTCGTTGTATAATCATCTTTGTTTTCTCCTGTAACATCTCTTCCATTTATCTCCTCCTTCTACACCTCGATCAGGCTTCTCTCTCCCTGTCTATTACCTCCCATCTTTATCAGGGTCTCTCTTTGTACCCTCATCATCTCTGTTTCCCGTACCCTTTCATCCCTCCGCCCGTTCACTTCACCAGCTTTACTTGTGCGCTGCGGCTGCCACTTAGCGATATATTCTGCTCCTTTACCCGACATTCCACCACAGTAGTAGGAGGAGGGGGGGGCAGAGGAGGAGAAGGAATACATAGGAATACGAGTAGAGAATAGTAGTAGGAGGCAGAGGAAGAGGAGGAATACAAAGGAATGAGTAGTAGGAGTAGAAGAAGAGGAGGAATACAAAGGAATAATAGTAGAGAGTAGTAGCAGTAAGAGTAGAGTAAGAGGAGAAATACAAAGGAATAAGAGTAGTAGGAGTAGGAGCAGAGGAAGAGGAGGAATACAAAGGAATAAGAGTAGTAGGAGTAGGAGCAGAGGAAGAGGAGGAATACAAAGGAATACGAGTAGAGAGTAGTAGGAGTAGGAGTAGAGTAAGAGGAGGAATACAAAGGAATACGAGTAGAGAGTAGTAGGAGTAGGAGTAGAGTAAGAGGAGGAATACAAAGGAATACGAGTAGAGAGGAGTAGGAGTAGAGTAAGAGGAGGAATACAAAGGAATACGAGTAGAGAGTAGTAGCAGTAGGAGTAAGAGTAGAGGAAGAGGAGGAATACAAAGGAATACGAGTAGAGAGTAGTAGCAGTAGGAGTAAGAGTAGAGGAAGAGGACGAATACAAAGGAATAATAGTAGTCGTAGTAGTAGAGGAGGAGGAGGAGGAGGAGGAGGAGAAGAAGAAGAAGAAGAAGAAGAAGAAGAAGAAGAAGAAGAAGAGGAGGTGCGTGGAGGGAGGGTATGGGAAGGTGTTGTAGGATGGTTATAAGTTCCTCAGGTAACATAAACGATAAGGAAGGATGTTTAATGGCAAAGTTCCTACTACCCCATTAGGAACAATGGACTGGCTAGCCGGCTGGTTAGGTCCTTCGCTCCTTCAGGCTTCCCCTCCTTGTCCTTTGTCCCTCTCTACTTCTCCCTCCTCCTCCTCTCCTCCTCTCCTCCTCCTCCTCCTCCTCCTCCTCCTCCAGCCAGTCAGCCAAGGCTGCCGCACCACCCTTGAACTTCACACTGTGTTCCCACCATTACAAAACACACATAACATGACCTATCTATCAAGCACTAAACCTGCCCCCACAAACAAAGTAGTAGTTAGCCATAGATTACAGCTTTCAACTTTCCTCACAAATTCCATGCAGTTTTTCTATATTGCATGGTATCACTTCATTTCCGGCCAGTTTCGGCTGGAGGGATGGGTGGGTGGGGAGGAGCCTTCTACTTTCCTATCCTTTCTCCCTTATTATCTAGTTAGTGTAGTGTAGTTAAAGCAAACAGCCTTGTAAGGACCTATTGGTATGTTGCTGTTTGTGTTTCCTTTGTAATCCTTTGTAATCCTCCTCCTCTCCTCCCTCTCTCTCCATACCAGCAGCCTCTAGTCAACCAGCCGGCCAGCCACCCAACTGTCCCTCCTCCTCCTCCTCCTCCTTCTCCATTAACCATAGTCAGGTCATCATGAGTCAGCTTCCCAGACAACACACTGCTCATTTTGTTCTTAGTCAGTCAGTCAGTCAGAGGATGAGTCACCCTTTTCATTACTTAGTCAGTTTTTAATTTTTTGTAATTTAAGCATTTATTAAAGGCGTTATTATTTCATCAGATACATTACATTCATATTTTTATTTTATTATTATTGACAGTTATTAAATAGTTATTATTTACATCAGTTCTCTCGGTATGCGTTTGTTTAGTCAGTTAATAATTTAGACAGGTATCCGTTCTGCCTTCTCAGTCAGTCAAGTCAGTCAGTCAGTCAGTAAAGCAGAGATAGCTTCCCCATTTCGTAAGTCATTCAGTCAACTAGTTAGTCAGTAAATCAGTCAGCCAGTCAGTTTTTACATGCTTCAGTCAGTCAGTCAGTCTTATATTATGGTCTTAGGTAGAGATTGGTGTGGTATCAGAATAAGCTTCTCTCTCTCTCTCTCTCTCTTCTCTCTCTCTCTCTCTCTCTCTCTCTCTCTCTCTCTCTCCTCTCTCTCTCTCTCTCTCTCACACAGACTCTTCTTGCTCACCTTGCATCTCCCCTCTCTCCCCCCACCCCCTCCCAATACGATGTCCCGTTCCACACAGCCCCCCCATCTCTCTCTCTCTCTCTCTCTCTCTCTCTCTCTCTCTCTCTCTTCTCTCTCTCTCTCCTCGTCCTCCCTCTCTCTCTCTCTCTCTCTCTCTCTCCTTCAACATCTCCCTCCCTCTCTACCCTCTCCCTCTCCTTCTACTTCCCTCCCCTCCCTACACCTTGAAATAACGATCCCTTCCACCACCCCCCTTCCTTATTCCCTCTCCTACCCTTCCCCTCGTCCTCTTCCTACCCTTTCTCTCTCCCTAACCTCTCTACCCTTCCCTACCTCCTTCCCTCTATTTACCCTATCCTTACCCTCTTCATCCTTACCCTTACCCTTAGTACCCCTTATCCTACCCTACCCTCTACCCCGTCTCTTGTCCCCTTCCCATGCACAGACGCTTGCCTAAAACCCTTCCCTACCCTTCCTTAACCCTTCCTCCCTTAACCCTTACCCTTCCTCTTCACATCCTTCCCTATTTACCCATCCTTACCCTACCTACCTACCCTTCCCTCTTGTCCCTCTTCCCTCCAACCTGCTTACAACCCGTACCCTCCCATTCCTTACTTCCTACCTCCATCCTACCTACCTTCTCTTACTAGTACCCATCTTCCTTGCGCTCCCTTCATGCAAGACGCTGTACCCTACCTCCAGTGTCTCCTTCCTCTCATGTCCTACTCGTCCCCTTCCCATGCACAGACGACCTCACAATGTCTCGCCGTCACGTGATCCGCGGCTATTGTCAGGGTGACCGTAGGGTGATGGGCGTGAGAGCGGGTGTCATTGCAGGGTGGGGCTGGGGGCGTGAGGCGATGGGCGTGAGAGCGGGTGTCATTGCAGGGGTGGGCGTGGGGGCGTGGGGCATGGGAACAATGGGCGTGGTCGTAGGGTGACACTGTGGTTGTTAAGTGGTATAATGAACTAGAGAGAGAGAGAGAGAGAGAGAGAGAGAGAGAGAGAGAGAGAGAGAGAGAGAGAGAGAGAGAGGTCTGGGTATAATGAACAGAGTTTTTTGAGCACTTATTGCCTTAACTTATCTACCTTTTCAGCCATCTGTATGATTAATAACGAGAGAGAGAGAGAGAGAGAGAGAGAGAGGAGAGAGAGAGAGAGAGAGAGAGAGAGAGAGAGAGAGGTGGGTGAAGGTAAAAAATAGATAACTATAAAGATACCGGATTGGAGGTGGTAGGCCGTAGAGAGAGAAAAAAAAGTAAGATGATGAGATAAAGATTGGAATGGTTTAGAGTTGGTGAGGATGTGGAGGAAGGAAGGAAGGAAGGAAGGAAGGAAAAAGGAGATGGAAATAACAAGGAAGGAAGGAAAGAGAAGGAAAAGAGAAAAAGGAGAAGGAAGGGAAAAGGAGATAGCAAACAACAAGATGAAGGAAGGAAGGAAGGAAGAAAAAAGGAGATAGCAAACAACAAGATGAAGGAAGGAAAGAAGGAAGGAAGGAAGGAAAGAAGGAAGGAAGGAAGGGAGAAGGAGATAGCAAACAACAAGATGAAGGAAGGAAGGAAGGAAGGAAGGAAGGAAAAAGGAGATAGCAAACAAACAAGAGAAGGAAGGAAGGAAAGGAAAAGGAGATAGCAAACAACAAGATGAAGGAAGGAAAGAAGGAAGGAAGAAAAGAAAAGGAGGAACGGAAGGAAACTGAAAGAGGGAGAAGAAGATAGCAAACAAATAGCAAACAACAAACAAGTAGTAGATCAAAGCGTCACATGAAGGAAAGTTGAGACGCACAGTCCAGCTCGAGGCATTGGGAGGGAGGGGAGGGGAGGACGAGGGAAATACTTTCTTTCCCTCACTGCAAACTTGGCTCTGA
>JACEEZ010003827.1:197067-207067 GCA_016584305.1 Chionoecetes opilio
TATTACCACCACACAAGTAAGGCCGAAGTCAAGAGTGTCGAGCAGGGAAACGGACAGGTTGAGGTGTGAAGGATTTTTTCCCTCCGGAGGAATAACTTGGGCTTAGGATTTCGGGGGTGACCAGCCAACCGGGGGGAGGCGGGGCAGGACTTATAGGGCGGGGGGGACAGGAAGGGTGATCCGCTCTATTAATGATGAAATGTGTGTGTGTGTGTGTGTGTGTGTGTGCGCGCGCGCGCGCGGAGCTATTTTCGGGAGAAATGGAATGATCTTTATGCAAGGATATGAACGCTTCCTTTGATCTTTCCAGCCGATGAATTTATCCAGCCTCCTTTTAAAGCTCCCTAATGAGTCCGCACTAAATACCTGACGACTGAGGCCATTCTAATGAGAACGCTAGGTTAATGGAATGCACTTATAGAGGAAGGGATGTGTGTTAACAGTATATGTACATTTTATGAACAAAAATATGATGGTTGAAAAACGGGACATTACAAGCTTGGCTCAAATCCTGTACATACACAAATAGGTAAACACACATTGTGAATTGTGAATGTCATTGTGAATTGGCTGAAATAGGGAATTTTAATCCTTGTAACAGAAAACTGACTCCAGATTCGTGTTCAGCATGCCCGATAACTGCTAGGAACAAATTTTCAAGCAAATCTATTATTAAAACTTTTTGGCAAATTTTGCAAAGGGTATAAATAGGGACTTTTAATCACTAACTGAAAACTGACTCCAGATTCGTGTTCAGCATGCCCGAATACTGCTAGGAACAAATTTTCAAGCAAATCTAATTTTTTAAAAATATTGCACATTTTGCAAGGGGTATGCCTTGATTTTTTTTGAAAATCACGTTTTTTTCCATAACTAAAAAACTATGGCAGATAAGTGCAACATGAAAGAAGGAAATATGAAGTAGATCAAGGGCTATCATTTGGCGTAAAGCAAATGTATATTGATTGGTAAATAACCAAGCAAATAGCATATTAAAATTTATCCCCTTGCAAAATTTGCAATATTTTTTGAAAAATAGATTTGCTTGAAAATCTGTTCCTAGCAGTTATCGGGCATGCTGAACACGAATCTGGAGTCAGTTTTCAGTTACAATGATTAGCAGTCCTATTTAGCCAATTCACAATGACATGATACTTCCAGATATTCCTTGAAAATACAAAATGGGACAAAACTTTCTACAAGACCTAAAAATATGATAGGCATTGCTAGATTAATCATTACTTCAATACAATGATCAGTATTAGTATTTTCAGTATTAGTAATATTATTATTAATCCTATTTGAGCCACCAAATCACGTTTTTTTTCAATAACTAAAAAACTATGGCAGATACGTGCTTTTCTTTCTCTCTTATTATTACAAGTAAGTATGACAAGGGGAGCAAATACTATTACTATGGGATATATTAAATATGGGATACTCGCCCCATCACTCCCAGCCATCCGACAACATCCTGAAGACACAAGGATAGAAAAAAACTGACAACTCTGAGAAAGAGAGAGAGAGAGAGAGAGAGAGAGAGAGAGAGAGAGAGAGAGAGAGAGAGAGAGAGAGAGAGGGGAAGTAAACAAGGAATGTAATGAAAAGAGTTGGGTACCGGGCAACGCTGTAGTACGATAGTTATTAGTTTTATTATTACTGATAAGATGAGATGATACTGATGATGATGATGTTGCCGAGTGTTATTGCCAACAGAAAATGAAGTCTGCCGCCGGTATTTGGACTTTTCTCGAGGTTATTAGATTCTCGTAGGAGGAGGAGGAGGAAACTACTACTATAACTAATACTACTAGAATACTACTACTACTTATACTACTACTACTACTACTTATACTACTTACTACTACTTATACTACTACTACTACTACTACTACTACTACTTACTACTACTACTTATACTACTAATACTACTACTACTAAATACTACTTATACTACTACTGCTACTACTATACTACTACTACTACTACTTATACTACTACTACTGCTACTACTACTAATACTAATACTACTACTACTTATACTAATACTACTACTACTTATAATAATACTACTACTTATACTACTACTACTTATACTACTACTATACTACTAATACTACTAAGAGGTTTTTAAATTAGGTTAGCGGTTAGTGTTAGGAGGTGATGTGAAATTTGGTTAGGTTAGGAAGGTTAGAGTTAGATTAGGGATAAGATAAGATAAGATACTTTGATCCTATCTAGACACTTTGCAAGTACCAACTACAAGGTTATTGACTGTACAAAGCGCCACCACAACAGGACGAATTTGGTGGACTCGAACCGCTGACCGAATGGCGCAGGGACTCTGCAACACCAGTCCGTGATTCTACCAACCGCGCCACCCTGGCGGGTTAGATTAGGGAGGTTAGGGTTAGGTTATGAGGTGAGGTTAGGAATGTATGTTATGTTAAAGCGAGCTCGGTAGTGTTGGTAGGTTTAGCGATGGTCTCTGCAACTCGTCTGATGCCACGCTTCACTCCTTGGCTTCTAGAGTAGGTGTTATGAGGCGTGTGTGGTTCAAGAAAGAACTCTGTCGCTACATTTATGCGTCTGTCTCTCTCTACTCTTTGTACTCTCTCTACCTCTCTCATCTCTCTCTCTCTCTAGAAGAAATATGCTATACAAGCAAGTCCTTCCTTATGACTCTCTCTTTGACTCTCTCTCTCTCTCTCCTCTCTCTCTCTCGTCTCTCTCTCTCTCTCTCTCTCCTGAAAACTGACTATAAAAACAGCAGCCCTTTGCATTAGGGTTGCTTCTGTTATCTCTTCGTTTTTACTCACTCGGGTCTCTTTGCTCTCTTTGAGAAAATATGACTATAAGCAGGGCCCCTTCCCTTCTTACTCTGTGTTCGTCTGTCGCTCCTCTCCTTCCTCTCACATCTTATCTCTCTCTTCCTTCTCTTCTCTCTCTCTCTCTCTCTCTCTCTCTCTCTCTCTCTCTCTCTCTCTCTCTCTCTCTCTCTCTCTCTCTCTCTCTAATCTAACTTTCTCTCCCTTCCTCATTGCTCTCTCTCTCTCTCTCTCTACCTGTGTGTGTGTTAAGCCTGTCTCATCTGTGAATGCAAGATTAAGTAGTATGTTTCCTATTTGAAGGAAAAAACTATTGAAAGGAGATAATAAGAACACTAAGTACCTTAAAGCTACAAGAGGCTGGAGACCTACACGTGGATTTCCTTTACTTATTACTACCTACATCCACCTTTCATCCCCATCCTCGCTGTCTAACCCTTTTTAAAACACCTCTCTTGCCTATACTACTCCATACGCACAATCAACCTAGACTCAACTTGCATTGTTCCTCTACATACATTATTAGGGGCCTCTAGAGGTAGTGTGATAATAGTAAGAAGATGTCCATGACACCCTTGCCATGGAAAGGGTGAAATCTTTGTATAATTTGAGTTGACTTTGAAATTTGGTGACCTACTTATTGCAGACTTGGTAGTGATGGTGATGGTGGTGATGGTAGTAGTGTCAAGTCATGGTGATGGTGGTGACTATGATAGTGATTTGTATTCATTGCTAGTTGCTGTGGTGGTGATTGGCATGCATAATAATGTGGTGTGTGGTGTTTGGTGGTGATGATATAGGAGGGGTTGGCTCTATAGTAACTACACCAAATAGAGAGAGAGAGAGAGAGAGAGAGAGAGAGAGAGAGAGAGAGAGGTCGCTAGAGTGGTAGTGGTGGTGGTTGTTGTTAATAGCTTGAGGCAGTTGTGACCATCCATCTCCTCCTCCTCCTCCTCCTCCTCCTCCTCCTCTCCCATATCTATTTTCTCTTCCTTCCCGTCTTTAAATGCTTCCTTCCCACTCCCTTCTCTCTGTTCTATTTATTTTCCTCCTCCTCCTCCTCCTCCTCTTGTCATATTAGTAACAACTTCATGTATAACAGAATACCTTATTTAATCAAGCAGCCACGTAAATAGGCCTATATTCTCTGTTACAACTATATAATTCTATAGTCTTCTTCCTACATATACTCATCTCTTTATCTTCCTCCTTCTGCTCCTCTTCCCCTCCCTGAAAACTGCAATCTACAATATTATTCAATCTTTGTTGATACTACAGAAACCTACTACTACTACTACTACTACTACTACTACTACTACTACTACTACTACTTCAGCTGCTACTATACTACCACTACCACTGCTGCCTACTACTACTACTGTTACTATTACTTCTATTACCCTACTACTACTACTACTACTACTACTCCACTACTACTACTATACTACATGACCTTGATTTTCCAAGTTATTTGTTTTCCCTCGAGTGTTGTTTTAGGTCCCATGGCGGCGGTGACCTCGCTTGGATTCCTTTGTGTGGGAGGAGGTCAGCTGCTCCCCGCTGGGCTATTCAGGGGTATTAGTGACCCTCTCTCTCTCTCTCTCTCTCTCTCTCTCTCTCTCTCTCTCTCTCTCTCTCTCTCTCTCTCTCTCTCTCTCTCTCTCTCTTTCCTTTTACACTCACGAAATTATAGAAGCGCTGTTTCAGATCTTCCTTTCCATCCCTTTCCTGCCTCCTTCCTTCCCTCCCTTCCTTCCCTCTCTCCTTCCCTTCCTTCCTTCCCTCTCTTCCCCCCTCCTCCTGTACTATTTCTTCATCCTTCGCTCCCTCCTTCTCCCTCCTCCTTCCCTTCCTTGCCTCATCTTTAGGTCTTTCCTCATACTTTTTCCCACCACTATCAATTATTGTACTTTCTAATGGTAATGACGTGTGTGTGTGTGTGTGTGTGTGTGTGTGTGTGTGTGTGTGTGTATTCCATTGTGTAATAATGTATTTTTTCTTTACACAGGTAAGCTGAGACGCATCTAAGCTTGAAGTAGACAAACCAGGAGGTCAGAAGGCATAAGGTAATGATAGTAATAATGATAGTTATGATATTTTTTAGGGTTCATATATTATTGGTATCATAATAGGATTGGTATTGATGCTAGTTAAGACTCTTAGGCTAGTGTTAATATCAATAATAGTTTTTTAGTGGTCATATATTAGTGGTATCATGATAGGATTGGTATTGATGTTAGTTAAGACTCTAAGGGTAGTGTTAATATCAATGATAGTTTTTTAGTGGTCACATATATAGTGGTATCATGATAGGATTGGTATTGATGTTAGTTTAGACTCTAAGGCTAGTGTTAATATCAATAATAGTTTTTTAGTGATCACATATATAGTGGTATCATGATAGGATTGGTATTGATGTTAGTTTAGTAAGGGTAGTGTTAATATCAATAATAGTTTTTTAGTGGTCAACATATATAGTGGTATCATGATAGGATTGGTATGGATGTTAGTTAAGACTCTTAGGCTAGTGTTAATATCAATAATAGTTTTTTAGTGGTCGTAAATTAGTGGTATCATGATAGGATTGGTATTGATGTTAGTTAAGATTCTTAGGCTAGTGTTAATATCAATAATAGTTTTTTAATGATCATATGTTAATGGTATTACGATGCTGTTATTGGTGATATCTAAGACTTCAGTAAGGTCAGTAAGTGTGGTAAGGCTGGTGTTAACCCTTTGAGGCCCAGAACGTAATTTCCATTGTAATTTGGGTACTATTAGACGATTTTTAGTGAATATAAGGAATATGTAATAGTTATGAACTGTTTAGTATCCTTGTCGACTAACGAATTTGGTATGTCAAGTTACTTTTCGTTATTTTATGGCTAACAACAGACGATTTTTTTTTATAGCGAAGGAAAGATCTGGGCGTGAAAGGGTTAAGGGGTGCCCGTGGATTGCTGTCTTTATGATAACCAAACACATGCGGTAGAAGGGGGGATCAAATTCAGTTATATATGATTTTTTAGGAAATTTAACTTCATCGCAACAAAACGCTTTTTTTAACTCCTTCACGCCCAGATCTTTCCTTTCTATAAAAATATCGTCGTTAGCCAAAAATTACAAAAAGTAACTAAATAAACCAAATGAGTTAGTGGACAAGGATACTAAACAGGTCATATCTATAAAATATTGCTTATATTCACTAAAAAACGTCTAATGGTACCCAAATTACAATGTAAATTACGTTCTGGGTCTCACGGGTTAAATGTAGTAGTCAGTAGAACAAACGGGAGCAAGTACAAGGTCAATATGTAACCCCTTGAGACCCAGAACGTAATTTCCATTGTAAATTGGGTACCATTAGACGATTTTTTTGTGAATATAAGCAATAATTTATAGATATGACCTGTTTAGTATCCTTGTTCACTAACTAATTTGGTATATTCAGTTACTTTTTGTAATTTTATGGCTAACGACAGACAATTTTTTATAGCAAGGAAAGATCTGGGCGTGAAGGGGTTAAAAGGGTTTATGGAACTGTCGCCGATGGGAATTCTCGCCGAAACACCAACTTAGAACTCTCGCCGACGTGGAAATATTAACCTAACCTGGACATTGGCACCTAACTTAACCTAACTGATCAAGCTACGATAGTATTTCATCCCTGAATGCAGAAACACGGGTAAAACTTGATTAAATGTATATATTGGGTCCTAAATATCAAGAATTGGAACACTCGACGACGGCGGCGAGAGTTCCGATCGGCGACAGTTCCAGGTACCGTTAAAAGTAGTAGTACTGAACGTATAGCAAAGTTTGAAACCAGATAAGAATTAATTATTGTTGATTCTGTGCAAGGTGTGTTTACTCTTAATTAGTTGAATGTGTGAGTGGCAAAGTGGTCATTAATCTTGCTATTAATTATGCAACTTTGTGCAAGCGGAAAGAGTAATCGCCCTATTTGCTGCTGGTGTTTGTTATTTGTCTAATTAATTATTATTATTATTATTATCATTTTTATTATTATTATTATTATTATTATTTTATTATTATTATTATTTTTATTATTATATTTTTAATTATTATTATTATTTTTATTATTACTATTTGCATTATTAATATTATTATTTTTATTATTATTGTTATTATTATTGTTTACATTATTATATACATTTTTTATTATTTCTATCATCATTATTATTATTTCTATCATTATTATTATTATTTCTATCATCATTATTATTATTTCTATCATTATTATTATTATTATTATTATTATTCATCATCATTATATTATTTCTATCATCATCATTATTATTATTATTTCTATCATCATTATTATTATTATATCATCATTATTATTATTATTTCTATCATCATCATCATTTATTATTATTTCTATTCTATCATCTTTATTATTATTTCTATCATCATTCATTATTATTATTTCTATCATCATCATCATTATTATTATTTCTATCATCATCATCATCCTTATTATTATTGTGGTATTAAATGTTCACGTTATTCTCAGTCCCGGGACGGTTACTGCGGTGCGTCACGTGTGTGGTGAAGCGTCGTGTCACGTCACAAGAGCTTCCCTGCGCCGCACGTCTCCTGCCGGCACGTGCATGAGACTCCTTAAGATTACAGTATATCCGCCACACTAAGCAAGCGTAGCGACGAATCACGAATAAAAAGAAAAAAAAATCGAATTGACGTTGTAGAAAATTAAAATAAAGCGCGCTAGGAAATTCACTGTTTATTGAAAAAAACAGACTTTATTGTGTTTCATAAAATTTTGAAAACTGTAATGCGAAATAAATGTTGACTAAGAAGATCGTTACGAAATGTTTGTGTCTGTTTGTGTGTGTTGTATTGTGTGTGTTTGTGTGTGTGTTTTGTTGTTGTTTCCTCCACAGAGAAGCAAACGTAGCAACGAATCACGAATAAAGGAGAAAAAAAAATCAAATTGACGTTGTAAAAAAAAAAAATTAAGAGCGCAGGAAATTAACTTATTTAATTTTATTGAAAACTGACTTTATTGTGTTTATAGAATTTTGAAAACTGTAATACAAAATAAATGTTGACAAAAAAAAAGCGTTGCGAGATGTTTGTGTGGTGTGTGTGTGTTGTGTGTGTGTGTGTGTGTGTGTTGTATTGTGTGTGTGTGTGTGTGTGTGTGTTTGTGTGTGTGTAGTTGTTATTTCCACCATAGAGAAACAAGCGTAGTAACGAATCACGAATAAAGGAGAACAAAAATCGAATTGACGTTTTCAATATGAAATAAACGCGCAGGAAATTAACTTATTTAATTTTATTGAAAACTGACTTTATTGTGTTTATAGAATTTTGAAAACTGTAATACGAAATAAATGTTGCCAAAAAAAAAAGCGTTGCGAGATGTTTGTGTTGTGTGTGTGTGTGTGTGTGTGTGTTATTGTGTGTGTGTGTGTGTGTGTGTGTGTGTGTTGTGTGTGTGTGTGTGTTTGTGTGTGTGTGTAGTTGTTATTTCCACCATAGAGAAGCAAGCGTAATAACGAATCACGAATAAAGAACAAAAATCGAAGTGATGTTTTTAAAAATGAAATAAAGAACGCAGGAAATTTACTATTTATTGAAAAACTGATTTTATTGTGTTTATCTGAAAACTTTGTAATCCTGGAAATAAATGTTGCAAATAGAAGAGCGTTACGAGATGTTTGTGTGCGTGTGTGTGTGGTGTGTGTGTATTGTTTGTGTGTGTTTGTGTGTTTTGTTGTTTTACGCACTAGAAGGCAGATTATGTTGACAAGACCGAACGCTACTACTACTCTGCGACTTCCGGAGGAGGAGGAGGAGGAGGAGGGAGGAGGCGGAGGAGGAGGAGGGAGGGAGGAGGAGGAAGAGGAAGAGGAGGAGGAGGAGGAGGCGGCGGTACTAGAGACGCTGCAGAAACTGAACTAAATTTACTCCGAGAAACAAGAAAACAAAAAGAAAAAACGAGAAAAAAAACGAGAACAGAAATAACGAACAAAAAACGAGAACAGAAAAGAAACTATTAGGATGAGGAAAGAAGAGGAGATAAAGGAGTGATAAACAAAGGAACAGGAAGAAAATATGATAGTTAAGTGTGAAAGAAAAAATGACTTACCAAAATAAAACTAAACGAGATAGATAGAAAAAAAGGGGATAGGTATACACAAGAAGGAAGTCAGGAGGAAGAGGAAGAGGAAGACGGCAGGACACAGGGAAACAAAAGGGAATATGAGACGAAAGGGTAATTGCTGACGGAATGAAAAAGGGGAGAGTAGGGAAGGAAGGAGGAATAGGGAGAGGGATGGTGTGTAGTAGAGAGGGATGGTGTGTAGTAGAGAGGGATGGGGAGTAGTAGAGAGGGATGATGTGTAGTAGAGAGGGATGATGTGTAGTAGAGAGGGATGATGTGTAGTAGAGAGGGATGGGGAGTAGTAGAGAGGGATGATGTGTAGTAGAGAGGGATGAGTGAGAGAGAGGGATGGTGTAGTAGTAGAGAGGGATGGGGAGTAGTAGAGAGGGATGGGGAGTAGTAGAGAGGGATGGGAGTAGTAGAGAGGGCTGGAGAGTAGTAGAGAGGGTGGAGTAGTAGAGAGGGGGAGTAGTAGAGAGGGATGGAGATAGTAGAGAGGGATGGGTGTAGGAGGGTGAGTAGAAGAGGGATGGGGAGTAGTAGAGAGGGCTGGAGAGTAGTAGAGAGGGCTGGAGAGTAGTAGAGAGGGATGGAGAGTAGTAGAGAGGGATGGAGAGTAGTAGAGAGGGATGGAGAGTAGTAGAGAGGGATGGAGAGTAGTAGAGAGGGATGGAGAGTAGTAGAGAGGGATGGAGAGTAGTAGAGAGGGATGGAGAGTAGTAGAGAGGGATGGAGAGTAGTAGAGAGGGATGGGGAGTAGTAGAGAGGGATGGGGAGTAGTAGAGAGGGATGGGGAGTAGTAGAGAGGGATGGGGAGTAGTAGAGAGGGATGGGGAGTAGTAGAGAGGGATGGGGAGTAGTAGAGAGGGATGGGGAGTAGTAGAGAGGGATGGGGAGTAGTAGAGAGGGATGGGGAGTAGTAGAGAGGGATGGAGAGTAGTAGAGAGGGATGGAGAGTAGCAGAGAGGGATGGGGAGTAGCAGAGAGGGATGGAGAGTAAGTAGAGGGGATGGAGAGTAGA
>JACEEZ010003827.1:212067-222067 GCA_016584305.1 Chionoecetes opilio
TCTCTCTTCTCTCTCTCTCTCCTCTCTCTCTTCTCTCTCTCTCTCTCTCTCTCTCTCTCTCTCTCTCTCTCTCTCGTCTAGATGTCTTAAATCTTTAGTTACAACTCTTCTATGACTTCATCTTGCTATCATCTTTCATTCCTCTCTCCCCTCCTTTGCTTCATATTCTCTCTCTCTCTCTCTCTCTCTCTCTCTCTCTCTCTCTCTCTCTCTCTCTCTCTCTCTCTCTCTCTCTCTCCCTCCCCTCTTCATGGTAGCGGTGGGGCGGTGATAACCCAGATTACCCCTCTTTCCCCTCCCCTCTCCTCCCTCTTTCCCTCCCTTCCCCTCCCCTCTTCCCTCCCCTCCCCTCCCCCCCTCCCCTCCTTCCCTCTTTTCCCCCCTTCCCTCCCTTCCCCTCCCCTCCCCTCTACACCATGTATGACATTCCTTGGCCTTAACTCGTGATAGGGTAGGATTACTATCTCACCTGCCCCTCCATTCTCTCTCTCTCTCTCTCCCTCTCTCTCTCTCTCTCTCTCTCTCTCTCTCTCTCTCTCTCTCTCTCTCTCTCTCTCTCTCTCTCTCTTACACACACACACACACGAAACTAGAACTAATTTCATACTGTCTGTCATGCATAATAACACATCGCATGATCACCCTTGCAAAACCTTTAGGAGAGAGAGAGAGAGAGAGAGAGAGAGAGAGAGAGAGAGAGAGAGAGAGAGAGAGAGAGAGAGAGAGAGAGTGGTGTGTGAGTAAAAACAGTGACGGCTCAGCGTTTCTTTCACTTCAACTTTCCTCAACATAACAACAAGAGCGAGACAGGAATGCCAACACAGCACTTTTCATATCCCGACACAGCTGCTTAGATAACGTTATTTCTAGTATTATATCTGAGGAGAGACAAAAACACGTTATTTTTTGTATTATACCTAAAGAGAGACAAAAAAACGTTATTTCTAGTATTATATCTAAAGAGAGACAAAAAAACGTTATTTCTAGTATTATATCTAAAGAGAGACAAAAAACGTTATTTCTAGTATTATATCTAAAGAGAGACAAAAAACGTTATTTCTAGTATTATATCTAAAGAGAGACAAAAAAACTTTATTTCTAGTATTATTTCTAAGGAGAGACAAAAAAACGTTATATATAGTATCATATCTAAAGAGACAAAAAAACGTTATTTATAGTATTATATCTAAAGAGAGACAAAAAAACGTTATATATAGTATCATATCTAAAGAGACAAAAAAACGTTATTTACAGTATTATATCTAAAGAGAAAAAAAAACGTTATTTACAGTATTATATCTAAAGAGACAAAAAAACGTTATTTACAGTATTATATCTAAAGAGACAAAAAAACGTTATTTACAGTATTATATCTAAAGAGACAAAAAACGTTATTTATTACACGTTACTTCTTAGCTAATCTTTTGTTTTCTATATCTATGTACTTACTAAATTACTGTTGAGTCATGTATTAGTCAAGTGTTTTTACGTGTTGTCCATCTCTTCTTTATGGATGCAGTAAAAGAGTGTCAGTAAGCCACCCACCTCTCTCTCATAGCTCCTCCCTTTTGACTATTATTTATTTACTTAAACAGTTCTCAATCACAGTTACGCAACAGTTACAGATGGCTTAAAAGGTAGACGAAAGAAGGCAGTCAGTGTTCAGACCTCAGCGTTGCGCCACCATCGCCTTGCCTTATACAGCAATGGCTCCTCTCTCTTTCCAGCTAAAAATCCTTGTTGAAACCACCTAAAAAAATAGTGACGCAATCCTCCCAAATCGAAGGTCATCATTATATGCGAAGTCGATGGACACATATAATATACATAAGTTAACTGTTCATGTCGTTTTATCATCAAAAATGGAAATCGTTTTTGGGTGAGTGAGTGAGTGATTTGTATAGTAGTTGAGGCAGGATAGTACCAGGATAGTACAAGATAGTACATAATATACGTAAGATACATGATATACATAAGATACTATAAGTTAAGATAGTACATAATATACATAATATTCTATAAGTTAAGATACACGAGTTATATTTGCCTTTTGAATATTACTTCGCGGTTGTTGATGGGAAAGTGTGACTGTCCGTGTGTCATAGGTGGTTATTCAGGGGAGTGATAATTACTATTAGTGTATATTATATTAGTGTATATTAATTATATTATTATTAGTGTTATTCACCGTGAGTTACTATAGGATAGCCAGAACAGGTGTTAGGGGAATGAGTGAAAGTTCCTCACAGCCACCACCTCCCCGAGCCCTCTCTCCCTCCCTTTCTCTATCTGCAGACCTCGATGCTTGACCGGCAACCTCAAGGCCACGCGCACACACACACGCACACGCACACGCACACGCACACGCACACGCACACGCACACACAGCATACAAAAGTGCAAAATACATGTACTGCCTCAACTACTACAAATCACTCACTCACTCAAAAACAATTTCTTTTTTTGATGATAAATCGACATGAACAGTTAAAAAAATTGCTATCATTCTTGAAAACACACACAGCATACAAAAGTGCGAAATAGATCTACTACTTCAACTACTACCACTACAATTTCTATTTCTGGTGCTAAATCGAAATCAACAGTAAAGAAAAAGGCTTTCATTGTTGAACACACACACACCATACAAAAGTACAAAATATATGTACTACTTCAACTACGTCTACTACTACTACCACTACAATTTCTATTTCATTTTTTACATCAACCGTAAAAAAAAAAGATATTAATATTGACCTTTGTAGTGAGGCAATGCAGTAGGGCAGACAGGTGGCGGTAACACTAATAGCATCCCAAGAAACCTGCAGGGAAGGACTTAGCTGCCCCGCTCTTGTCGGCTTATAGCAGGGATACCAACTGTTGCCTGGCTATCCCTATGTCCTTGCTATCTCTTAGGGCGTGGCGTGTTAAGACTGGAAAGGAAAGGTGGAAAGGGAGTAGGGAAGTGTGTGTGTATTCATCTAGTTGTATTCATCTAGTTGTATTTTACAGGGCCAGAGCAACGCTCGTATGGCCCCGTCTCCATATCAACATTTATTTTTTTCATTCATCCTTAAGTGTTGGCCGAAACCACCACCCCGGGAGGCGGGTCACAAACCCCCGGCTAACACTCGGTACCCATTCACTGCTGGGTGGACAGGGGCTCGGGTTATAAGAAGACAGCCCGTCTGTCTTCGCTCCGCCCGGGGATCGAACCCGGGACTACTCGGTTGTGAGCCGAGCGTGCTAACCCTTACACTACGGATTTCCCTTGTGTGTGTATGTGTGTATGTGTGTCATTCACCCATGGTCTTTGTCCACGCGAGCTGGCTCGCGATCGCCAGTTTCACCCTCTCAGTGCGAGCTTGGAGCTCATTATTACCGATCTTTGGGCAATGCTGGGACCTCACACACCACACACCCCCATCCCCTTGCTCAAGGGGGACAGTAATCGCCCGAATTTGTTTAGTGAAAAATCCCCGGGAGCGCGAGGATTCGAGTGTGTGTGTGTGTGTGTGGGTTGTGATAAATGCTTGAATTAGTTCTTCCATTTCTGCCTTACATCACGGTAGAGAGAGAGTAGGGATGTGTGTGTGTGTGTGTGTGTGTGTGTGTGTGTCGTGAGAAAGAAATTACAGTCCCGTTTCGTTGTAGCAATGTACGATAATGCTCCTCACTCAACATTTCCTGTCTTCCCCCTCCCCCTCCCCCTCCCCCTCCCCCAGACATCATGCCAGTCCCCCTTCCCTCTCCTTACTTACCCAGCCTTCCCCTTCCCCCCATTGTCTTCCCCTCTCCCATGCCCCTCCCCCTCCCTGTAACCCCTTTCTAATTATCCTAACTCTGCCTCCCTCTTATCTCTCATTGCTAACCCCTTACTCACACACACACTCTCTCTCTCTCTCTCTCTCTCTCTCTCTCTCTCTCTTCTCTCTCTCTCTCTCTCTCTCTCTCTCTCTCTCTCTCTCTCTCTTCTCTCTCTCTCTCTCTCTCTCTCTCTCTCCCCTCTCTCTCTCTCTCTCTCTCTCTCTCTCCCCTCTCTCTCTCTCTCTCTCTCCTCTCTCTCTCTCTCTCTCTCTCTCTCTCTCTCTCTCTCCATCACATAGAGAGAGAGAGAGAGAGAGAGACATGGATATTTCGCAATTAATCTGATTTGAATCTCGTGTCCGAAATTAATTCTTTATTGAAAAAAGAGAAAAAAATGGTGCAATTTAACAAAAAATCCTCATGTTATTAATTTTGTCCGGGTCACAATCTGCCAACGATTTAGATTTTCGACATATCCGGTTGTAAGTGGGTTTTAATTACTTACTATACAATTAATTATATGTGTGTGTGTGTGTATGTGTGTGTGCTCTCTCTCTCTCTCTCTCTCTCTCTCTCTCTCTCTCTCTCTCTCCCCTCTCTCTCTCTCTCTCTCTCTCTCCCCTCTCTCTCCTCTCTCTCTCTCTTTTTTTTTTTCTTTCTCTCTTCTCCTCTCTCTCTCTCTCTCTCTCCTCTCTCTCTCTCTCTCTCTCTCTCTCTCTGTCTCTCTCTCTCTCTCTCTGTCTCTCTCTCTCTCTCTCTCTCTCTCTCTCTCTCCTCTCTCTCTCTCCTCTCTCTCTCTCTCTCTCTCTCTCTCTCTCTCTCTCTCCTCTGAAGGTTTTCTAAGCGCAAGGACGATCATGCAATGTGTTATACAATGCAAGACAGCCGGTGTGAAATGCATTCTAGCTTCGTGTGTGTGTGTGTGTGTGGTGTGTGTGTGTGTGTGTGTGTGTGTATGTATGTATGTGTGTGTATGTGTGTGTGTGTGTGTGTGTGTGTGTGTGTGTGTGTGTGTGTGTGTGTGAAGCCTGTTTTTTTCTGATACCCGACGCGCCGCCACGAGTCGACCACCAAGTAACCTGGTCTGTCCCTGGGAACAATTAGAGCCAGGTGACTCGCGCCGCTCACCTGTCATTCGATACACACGGCTGCCCTTCACGTCCCGCGCCGCTACCGGGGAGGTTAACCCCTTAAGGCCCATAACGTAATTTCCATAGTAATTAGGCTACCATTAGTCGATTTTTAGGTCATATAAGCAACAATTTATAGATATGACCTGTTTAGTATCGTCCCCACTAACTAATTTGGTATATTCAGTTACTTTTCGATAATTTATGGCTCGACAATATATATTTTTTTTCAAAGGAAAGACCTGCGTGTGAAGGGGTTAAGGTCTTTGCTGGGGGAGGAAGGGGCTTATTACTACATACGAGAGAGAGAGAGAGAGAGAGAGAGAGAGAGAGAGAGAGAGAGAGAGAGAGAGAGAGAGAGGATGGGAAAGTAACTGGCAAACAGGAAACTAACAAGTGAAGAAAAGGAATGTAGACGAAAAGAGAACTAATTGCTTCAAGTATTATGGATTTTTAACACACAGACCACACACACACACACCCACACACCACACACACACACACACACACACACACACACACACACACACACACACACACACACACACACACACACACACGTACACACTTTTATGTCCCCAAAATTACGCCAGTTGAACATTTTATGCAATTTAACTTGTTGCTAAGCTGTCAAGAGAGAGAAGAGAGAGAGAGAGAGAGAGAGAGGAGAGAGAGGGGAGAAGAGAGAGAGAGGAGAGAGAGAGAGAGAGCGAGAGAGAGAGAGAAAAAAAAGGATTTACATATCCATGGTGGTGGTGGTGGTGGTGGTGGTAAGAGTGGTGGTGACGGCAAGAGTAGTAGTGGTGGTGGACGGAGCGGCAATGGCAACAGTAGTAGTGGTGGTAGTAATTATAGTAGTGGTGGTGGTGGTGGTGGTGAGGAAGCGAAGCAACAGCTGGGGACAGCTGCTCTCCCACGGCGGAGAGGGGGAGGGGAGGGCGGGGGCTGGATGTGCGGGGGAGGGGAGGGGGGAGGGGAGGGGAGGGGCGTCGTTATGAAGCAGACGAGTGGGAGATAAAACATGTGTCTGGAGTAGGGAAGCCCGCGCCTCCTGCTGACGAGGAGGAGGAGGAGGAGGGGGAGGGGGAGAAGGAGGAGGAGGAGGAAGGAAGGAGGAGGAGGAGTAGGAAGGGAAGGAGGAGGAGGAGGAAGAAGGGGAGGAGGAGGAGGAGAAGGAGGAGGAAGAAGGGAAGGAGGAGGAGGAGGAGAAGGAGGAGGAAGAAGGGAAGGAGGAGGAGGAGGAGGGAGGAGGAGGAGGAGGAGGAGGAGAAGGGGGGGAGGAGGGGAGGAGGAGGAGAAGGAGGGGCATGATGACGATAATGAAAAAGCAATATCATGGTAATACAAAGGCAATATAAAACGTGTCCTTCTTTCAAGGTTGTGAGAACTACAAGAACGACTCGAGTAAATTTCCGGTAAAGTTCTGAAACAAGAAGATAAAAGAAGGAATAAAAATACAACTGGGAATGCCATGGAAAAGAAAAGGTCTTCACTTCGGTAAACTGAAAGAATTGAAAACTTTGAGGTGTGTGTCTGGTGAACCGTGGTCTGCGGGTGAGGAAAATGTGAGATCAGAATTGCTCCTACATGATCTGGTTGAGTGTTGAAAGTGTCCATAGGCTATTATAACCCCTTCACGCCCAGATCTTTCCTTTGCTATAAAAAATGGTCTGTTGTTGAGCCATAAAATAACGAAAAGTCACTGAATACACCAAATTAGTTAGTGAACAAGGACACTAAACAGGTCATATCTATAAAATATTGCTTATAGTCACTAAAAATCGTCTAATGGTACCCAAGTTACAATAGAAATTAAGTTCTGGGTCTCAAGGGGTTAATGTCTTCTTGTGTGTGTTAGGGGGGATGCGTTAGTTCTTGCCGTCTATATGTGTCATCAGAGTAGCCAGGTGTGTGTAGTAATATGATGAGTACTGTTCAACAATCATAAGCCGCCTAGTCATTGTGTGGAATGTACGTGTATTTTTTTCCCAACTAAACTTTCGTGCGAGCCGTATTCAGTATCAAAATTTCGCAGAATGAAGTATACGAGCCGTGTGTTATATATTCGTGGCTTTCATAAGGGGACTTTGGGGCAGGGATATGGTAGAGGAGTTGCAATGAAAAACATGAATGGAAATAAATGACTCTTCCTTCACTATAGCTTGCCTTTCAGGAACACTAAATTGCGTGGCAGTTTTGATTTTTTTTGCCGAAATGATAACTTGACTTTTCTCCTGACCACCCGTGTTGCAACTACTACTACTACTACTACTACTACTACTACTACTACTACTACTACTACTACTACTACTACTACTACTACTACTGCTGCTACTACTACTACTACTACTACTACTACTACTACTACTACTACTACTACTACTACTACTACTACTACTACTACTACTACTACTACTACTACTACTACTACTACTACTACTACTACTATTACTACTACCACTACCACTACTACTAACTACTACTTACTACTACTACTACTACTACTACTACTACTACTACTACACTATTCTCACCCGAGGGAAATATAACAACAATGCAATACACAGACGTGAGAGAATGAACTTCAGTAGTAAAGCAAATGTTGAGACGATCGTTACTTCCAAACATGGAATATTTTAGAAAGTAGAATAATAGTTAACACAAGAAATGACTGTTCCAGGTAATGTTGTTTTCAAAATATTCACGCCGAGTGACTGCCTGCCTATCAGCGCAAACAGGTACCTGATTGCAAGGCGTTTGGTACACTAAGTTTATTCCAGAGTGGAATTTACATTATTCCCGTAGTGATGATGACGATGCTGATGGCCTCAATAACGCCTTGATTTGTGCTCGGGAATGTGGAAAGTTATTGTTCTTTTTTATCTGAATGATGATGGAATTCAGGGCGCGGCGATCAAGGCGGCTGGCGGGCAGGCGGGGAAATTGGGGGGACGCGTGCTGAGGAATCCTTGACCAGCGATGCTTTGGGTGCGCGCTGCCTGCCAACACCATCCTTATAGTAGACCCCACTCAACCCGCCGCGAGGGATCGAGGCGAGTGGAGTGAGTGGTGGTGTCAGTGACCTCAGCCTTGTGCGGGAGGCAGCTGACTGGTGTTACTGCAGAGAGGGTGGGATAAGGTGGTACATTCAGAGGGAGGGATGAGAAAATTTAAGGAGTTGAATGAGAAGGTAGAAAGAGGGAGTGGAGGCAGGCTCGCTGGAGTTGCTATAGAACAACAGGTTAGTTATGGAGGTTAGCATGTTAGTTATAGCAGGTTACTATGGGGTTACAGAAGGTTATACAGAAGGGAGAGGTTGGGATAGAGGTGGTAAATTCAGAGAAAGGAAGGTGGAGAGGGAGGGATGAGAAAATTTAAAGAGTAAAATGAGGAGATAGAGAGAGGAAGGGAGTGGGTGAGAGAACTAAAGGAGTAGAATAAGGAGGTAGAGAGAGGAAGGGAGTGGATGAGAGAACTTAAGGAGTAGAATTATGAGGTAAAGAGAGGAAGGGAGTGGATGAGAGAACTAAAGGAGTAGAATGATGAGGTAGAAAGAGGAAGGGAGGGATGAGTGAGGTTGGGGATAAAAGAAGGTGAGGTGAAGAGGACTTTCCTGGCCCATCATTACGCCCTTCTTTGATCCTGTGACTCTTCTTGTTGTTCTTGTTCTTGTTCTTGTTCTTGTTCTTGTTCTTGTTCTTCTGCTCCTTCTTCTTTTCTGCTTCTGCTTCTGCTTCTTCTTCTTCTTCTTCTTCTGCTTCTGCTTCTGCTTCTGCTTCTTCTTTTCTGCTTCTGCTTCTGCTTCTGCTTCTTCTTCTTCTTCTTTTTCTTCTGTTTCATCTTCTTCTTCTGCTTCTGCTTCTTCTTCTTCTTCTTCTTCTTTAGTGCTGCCGATCATAAGCAGGGAAGCCAGGCGGGCGGGGCAAGGAGGGACGATCCTACCACAACCCAAAAACTCTTCAGCCTGTGAGAGTATTCGTGGACGACGGCGCACCACTGATCTTCTCTTAAGTTTTTTTTTTCTCTCGATTGTCGGATGTTAGGGAAGTCAATATTGAAAAACCGGGGCAATGCTATCCATGTATTTGTGTTTGTTTATTTAAGTACCATTATGAAAGGAGAGAGAGGAGTGAGGGGGTGAGGGGAGAGGAGGGAAGGAAGGAAGGAGAGGAGAGAGGGAGGGGAAGAAGAGAGAGTGGTATTCAGGTTTTGTTCCTCCTCCTCCTCCTCCTCCTCCTCCTCCTCCTCCCCTGTTCTCTTTCTCCTCTCCGTTCCCTCTTCTCCTCCTCCTCCTCCTCCTCCTCCTCCTCCTCCTCCTCCTCCTCCTCCTCCCTCCTCCTCCTCCTCCTCCTCCTCCCTCCTCCTCCTCCTCCTCTTCTACTCCCCAACTTTAGTCATAATATTGGCGAGTGGTTGGAGGCAATAACCAATATGTTGGCGGCCGGAAACACGTGCCGGCAAGTGCTCAACCCCCAGCCCTCGAGACCCCAACCCCCCAACCCCCCACCGCCACCACCACCTCCACACAACAACACAACAGCACACACACCACTAACACACAACACAACAACAACCCTCCTCCTCCTCTACCACCACCAAACAACACCACCACCACCACCAACAACAACAAAACACACAACAACAACCCCCCCCACCAACCTCCACCACCACCACCACCACCACCACCACCACACCACCACCACCACACCACCACCACACCACCACCACCACCACACAACAACAACAACAACAACAACAACCAACACAACAGCAAACATTCGGCTAACATAACATTCTTTTTCATGCATTTTTTATCATAAAGGGTAAAGCTTTCATATATTTTATCATATTTGTCTTATGTATCATGACACTCTCTCTCTCCTCTCTCTCTCTCTCTCTCTCTCTACATCTCTCTCTCTCTTCTCTCTCTCTCTCTCTCTCTCTCTCTCGTGTTATAATTATCTTTATTTTCTCTGCTAGTGGAGATGCAGGATCTCTCTCTCTCTCTCTCTCTCTCTCTCGCTCTCTCTCTCTCTCTCTCTCTCTCTCTCTCTCTCTCTCTC
>JACEEZ010003827.1:229567-237067 GCA_016584305.1 Chionoecetes opilio
GGGTGTCAGACATACTTTTTAACGCGGGTGCCGAAAGTTTTAGCCACCACTTACAGGCATTTTCAGAGCGCAAGGAATTCAGAGGTTAATGGAAATTGGAAAAGTACCTGTATTATGGTAGGTGTGGTGGAAACAGCAGAAGTAGTAGTAAAAGTACCTGTATTATGGTAGGTGTGGTGGAAACAGCAGAAGTAGTAGTAAAAGTACCTGTATTATGGTAGGTGTGGTGGAAACAGCAGAAGTAGTAGTAAAAGTAGTAATGGTAGTCTTAGTGGAAGTAAACGTAGTAGTAGTAGTAGTAGTAGTAGTAGTAGTAGTAGCGTTGGAGGCAGCAGCAGGAAGAGGTTTAGTACTACTACGTATACCACTACTATACTATTATTATTCTTACTAGTAATAGTGATAAGTATCAATACTAATGATAAATAAATAGTTATAACCATAATAATAATTATGATATTATTACTACTGATACAAGTAACTAACAGCAACAAGGCCACAAGGTCGCCAGGAGGGAGGCGGCCACGGCCCCGCGCCTGCCCTGGCCTGCTGTGAACCCCGCCGCAGGGGTGCCGAGGCGTCATTAGCCTGGGCGTCTCTCCTTACCGCTGCTGCCCGGCACGAGGCTGCAAACACTAATGCAGCACGAAGCATCCCGGGGCTGCCTGCCTCCTGTTTCATGAGGAGCTCAGGGGTTCTCGCGAGGCGGGAGAAATGAAGTGCGGGCAAGACCTCATCCACACGCCCGTGAGGAACCAGTGTTGGGGTCGCTCCGTGCACTGCAGGGCGGCAGGCAGGGCGTCTCCGCGACACATTGCTCAGCCCTGGCAGGGATTTTAATATCGTATAGATGGAGGGCGAGGCTGCCAGGCAGAGCCATACACGTAGGAGGGTTTCGCCGCATTTTACGGCTGGCTGCACGACTTTCCGTTTGAAATGCGAAGCTGTGGCTTTCCTCCATCTCGTTTAAAAGCCCGTGTATGCCCCCCCCCCCCTCAGCCCGAGGGAGGCCCCCCCCTGCCCCATGCCTCAACGCACCGAGCAGCGGCAGCCCGCCAAGCAGGGAGGGCCAGGGGCGCGGGTCCTCCCAGCCCCCCGGCAAGACCAGTGCTCGGCGCAGCGCGTCGTCGTCTCTATTATGATGGTAATAATAATCTGGCAGGTTTTTTGCCTGTTGAATTAGGTGGCTGGTGGTAAGCAGTATTTTGTACCTCTGAAAATATTGTAATGTGGTGAGTGATGAGGACAGAGTCCAATACTGAGGCGCCTGCCGGGACAAGGTACTCGACAAAGTGCACGACATGACAAACTTGTCCCTTGTGTGGTGTGGCAACAGCCTCCGCGTCCGTCATTCTTTGTTCAGCAGCACGGAGGGCGAGCAGCGCGGCACAGCACCGCGCCGCTGCTTCATCGCGCTGCAAGCACCAAAACATGTTTCTTCCGCTGAACCAACACGCTGTGTATACACTTTCAGGAGAAAAGGCTGGCAAATAAGATAAGAGCAAGGTTTGATAACTATTTCTGAAGCACCGTTTACCCAATAGCCATAATTAGCATGGTACAATCTTCTTGGATTTGTACACACCCCACACACAAAAACACAACACCACACACACACCCCACACACCACACCCACCCACACACACCAACAACCCACCCACCCACCCACCCCACACACACACACAAAAACACACACCCCCACACACACACACACACCTTTCTTGCTACCTCCCTCCTGTGGGTACGTCTCCCGCACCTGTGTCTCGATGTACAGGTTTCCCCTCTCAGGTTTTATGTACACTTTTCCCCTCTGTGTACTCCCTCGTCCTTGTGAACATGGCTGGGAGGCGGTAAACATCGGGGAGGGGAAAGCGTACATGGAGAGGGGAAGGAAGGGAGGGTAACGTGGAAGAGGGGAGATGAAAGAAGGGGGAATGAGGGGACGTAAGATGCACATGCAGAGACATAGGATATGCACACACGCTTTGAAAGGAGGAGGAGGGAGGAGGAGGGAGGAGGAGGAGGAGGAGGGGAGGAGGAGGAGGGAAGGGGAGGAGGAGGAGGGGAGGAGGAGGAGGAGGAGGATAAAAGAAGAAGGGGAGGAAGTAGCTAGTAGTGAGGGGATGAAAAATTAAACAAAACACCAAACAAAAGTGGGTGAGAGAGAGAGAGAGAGAGAGAGAGAGAGAGAGAGAGAGAGAGAGAGAGAGAGAGAGAGAGAGAGAGGAAATAATGATCGTGTCCACCCATTTTTCACTTGGCTTTTACCCCCTTCCCTCCCTCCCTTCCATCCCCCCTCTACAACCATCCCCCTACTCATGCCCTTCTCCCCTCCCCCCTCACACCCTCCCTTCCCCTCCCTTCCCCTCTGCGGTCGTGTCTTCTCTTTGTTAATGACGTCACCACCGCCGCTGCCGTGCTGTCGCCATGACGACCACACTGTCAACACACGACACAGACACCTCAAGACGCTACCTGGGAATGGTGGGGGATGGGGGATGGGGGAATTGATGGGGGATGATGGGGGGATGGGAGGCGGATTGATGGGGGATGTGGGAGTACGTGTGTGTGGGTCTCATTTTTCGTTGGGGATGGGTGATGGGTGAATTGATGGGGGATGGAAGGGGAATGGGAGATGATGGGGTGTGAGAGTACGCGTGTGGTAGTCTCATTTTTTGTTAGGGATGGGGGATGATGGGGGGATTGATGGGTGTTGGGGCATTGATGGGATGGGAATGGGTGGGGAAATGGAGGATGGGGGATGTTAGAGTACGTGTGTTGGGGCCTCATTTTGTGTGGGGGATGGGGTGGGGGGGATGGGAGGGGATTGATGGGGATGGGGCATTGATGGGGTGGGGAAATGGGGGATGGGGGATGTTAGAGAACGTATCCTCATCCTCATCCTCATTTTGGGTACGGCAGGTAACAAGGTTGTGGGGAGGGTAGGGTGTAAGGTAGGGTGAGTGGTTAGGGTGCTTATGGGAAGAAAATAAATGGGTTTAAAGAGATTGGAGGCTTAATGAGGTTCTTATGTGAGGTTGGGGAAGAGTGGGAAGAGTGAGGGAGGTCGTGGTAAGGATGGGGATTAAAGGGATTGCAGGGGAATGGGATGGGGACATGGGTGGTTTTTTTCTTGTGTATGGGAGAGGGCAAGTTGGGGAAGAGTAGGTAGAGTGAGGCAGGTGGTAGTAATGGGGATTGTGGGGAAATGGGATGGGGGATGTGAGTATATTTTTTCTTTGTGTGTGTGAGAGGGTGAAATTTTTCTATCAAATCTATCTTTCTATCTTTCAAAATCTTTCTACTTATTTTCTATTAACCCCTTCACGCCCAGATCTCTCTCTCTCTCTCTCTCTCTCTCTCTCTCTCTCTCTCTCTCTTCCTCTCTTCTCGCTCTCCTCTCTCTCTCTCTCTCTCTCTCTCTTTCTCTCTCTCTCTCTCTTCCCTCTTCACGCCCCGATCTTTTCCTTTTTTTAAAAATTTGTCTGTTTCCTGTCCATAAAATAACAAACGTAACTTGAATATTACCAAATAAGTTATGTGACAAGGATTACTAAAAAAGGTCATAGCTATAAAAATAACTGTAATAACTAAATACAAAAAATCGTCTAATGGCACCTAAATTACAATGAAAATTACGTTCTGGGTCTCAAGGGGTTAAACGGCGAAGCATTGATGGATTGATGGATTTTTTTAATATATATGTGTTACTTTTTTTTGGTATTATAATTATTGTTCTTTATATTTCAGTGGTTTTTTTTTTCTCTCTCTCTCTCTCTTCTCTCTTCTCTCTCTCTCTCTCTCTCTCTCTCTCTCTCTCTCTCTCCTCTCTCTCTCTCTCTCTTCTCCTCTCTCTCTCTCTCTCTCTCTCTCTCTCTCTCTCTCTCTCTCTTTTGTAATGCCGTAGCTGATTTCACACCATTATTTATTTATTTCCTCCTTTTATCCACCTCTTTATTAACCCCTTGAGACCCAGAATGAAATTTCCATAGTAATTTGGGTGCCATTAGATGAATTTTAGTGAATATAAGCAATGTTTTATAGATATAACCTGTTTAGTATCCTTGCCCACTAGCTAATTTGGTATATTCAGTGACTTTTCGTAATTTCATGTCTAACAACAGACGATTTGATATAGCAAAGGAAAGATCTGGGCTTGAAGGGGTTAAGCGGGTTATTTCTTGTCTTATAATTATTGTACCTATAGCTTTGTATATAGGTATAGGTTATAGTATGAGGAATGTCTAGGTGTGGGGTTTGTTTATAGAGGGAGTAGAGGGAAAAAAGGGGACTTGGTTGGTTGGTGTGTAGGAGAATCTCACTTTACATAGGAGGGGAGTGGAAAGAAGTAGAGGAAAAGAAGAGTTTATTGAACAGCCCGATGGAAGGTGTTAGGTAAGGGGTGGGAGGAAGGGGTACGATTTTTTTTTTTTTCTTTTTTTTTTCTCTCTTTTGGGTCGAGTTTTTTAAATTTTTTTTAATGAAGTTGGTGTTGAGAACTTTTTGGAAATATGAGGACCACTGATTTTATTGGGAGGGGGTGGAGGAAAAGTGTGTGTGTGTGTGTGTGTGTGTGTGTGTGTGTGTGTGTGTGTGTGTGTGTGTGTGTGTGTGTGTGTGTGTGTGTGTGTGTGTGTGTGTGTGTGTGTGTGTGTGTGTTAAGCTCAAATACGTTTTCTGAAAGGGCACAACCATGAAATTAGATTAGAAAGTTTTAATACATATAGCTATATCCTTTTTTTTTTTTTCTTCTAACTTTTTGTTTTTGGGTGGAGATGCTGAGTCGAGTCAGTAGTTAAGTGTTGCTTGCTCGGCAGTTAAAATGTTGGTTGTTCGGTAGTTAAGTGTCGGTCGTTGGCGGTCGTTGGCAGAGAGTGGGCAGCCGTAACTCATGCAGACAGTCGATGAATTGCTTAAATAATGCAGATTGACTTTTGTAATGTCAGATTGCATTTATTGATCGCTCCCAATGCAGTGGAGGAGGAGGAGGAGGAGAGGAGGAGAGAGGAGGAGGAGGAGGAGGAGGAGGAGGAGAGGAGGAGGAAGGAGAAGGAAGGAAGGAAGGAAGAATGAAATAATAAAGAGAGGAGGAGGAGAGTACGGGATGAAAATGTCACTTCTCATGAACCCGGTGTGTTGTGTGTGTGTGTGTGTGTGTGTGTGGTGTGTTGTGTGTGTGTGTGTGTGTGTGTGTGTGTGTGTCTGTCTGTGCCTGTGTGTGGTGTGTGTGGTGAAGGAGGTTATATAAGGTGAACTGTAATGATGCAAGAGTTAAGGTTTATTTGAGTGAGCCGATGTATATTTTCTGTTCTATTCCTTGTTTATTTGACTTAAAACTTCTAGGGGTCGAGGGGTGAAAGAAAGCTTGTTCCTCATAATTCCTCACCATGTTCCCTTCCTACACCATTATCTTGCTTCTCATTTCCTCTCTGTTGCCTCCTTTTTCCCCCTCCTTTTTCCCCTCCTTTTTCCCCTCATTTTCCCCCTCCTTTTTCCCCTCATTTCCCCCCTCATTTTTTCCCTCTTTTTTCCCCTCATTTTTTATCTTCTCTTTCGTTTTCTCCTTCTCTCCATATATTATTTCGTATTGCATCTCTTATTACTACTCTTACCTTGCCTCTTCCCCTCCTCCTCCTCCTCCTCCTCCTCCTCCTCCTCCTCCTCCTCCTCCCCTCCTCGGCGTCCTTCGGAGGATGTCCAATTTCAGTGTAATACAGGCTCTTTTGCAGGGAAAGGAGGAGGATAACGTCGAGGAACTTTTTCCTCCCTTCCTTCCCTCCACTCCTTCCCCTCTCCCTACCTGACCTCACCCTGGTCCTCTCATCCTCCTCTCCTTGCAACCTCCTCTCCTCCTCCTTCCCCTCCTCCTCGGGTACCTTTCGGGGCAATTTCAGTGTGTAATACAAGGCTTTTTTGCAGGGGAAAGGAGGGGAAAACTCGGAGGAACTTTTTCCTCCTTTTCCCATTCCCTTCCACCTATCTCCTTTTCCTCTCCTTTTCCTTCTCCTTTTCCACCTCCTTTTCTTCCTCCTTTTCCACCTTCTCCTTTTCCTCCTCCTATTCCTCCTCCTTTTCCTCCTTTTCCTTCTCCTTTTCCTTCTCCTTTTCCTCGTTTTCCTCCTCCTTTTCCACCTCCTCCTTTTCCTCCTTTTCCACCTCCTCCTTTTCCTCCTTTTCCTTCTCTTTCTTCCTCCTTTTCCACCTTCTCCTTTTCCTCCTTTTCCTTCTCCTTTTCTTCCTCCTTTTCCACCTTCTCCTTTTCCTCCTTTTCCTCCTCCTTTTCCACCTCCTCCTTTTCCTTCTCCTTTTCCTCCTTTTCCTTCTCCTTTTCCTCCTCCTTTTCCTCCTTATTTTCGTCTTTTCTTCCTTGGATGCATCATAGAAGGGAGATAAATTCAAGTGGAAGATGGAATGAGAGAGGAGAGAGAGGAGAGAGAGAAGAGGAGAGAGAGAGAGAGGAGAGAGAGAGGAGAGAGAGAGAGGAGAGAGAGAGAGAGAGAGAGAGAGAGAGAAAGAGAGAGAGGAGATGAGTTAAAAGAGGGTGGAGGGTGATGGTGGAGGAGAACTGGGAGACTAGCTTCCTGAACCAATCTTGGGTAATCTCCAGCTAAATAGAGGAGGAAGGGGGTGAAGGAAGAGGAGGGGAAGAGGGAGGGGAAGAGGGAGGGGGAGGAAGAGGATGGGAAGAGAGAGGTGGAAGAGAGAGAGGAAGAGAGAGAGGAAGAGAGAGGGGAGAGGAAGGGGAGGAGAGGGGAAGAGAGAGTGAAGAGAGAGAGGGAAGAGAGAGGAAGAGAGAGAGGAGAGAGAGAGGAAGAGAGAGTGAAGAGAGAGAGGAAGAGAGAGGGAAGAGAGAGGGGAAGAGAGAGGGGAAGAGAGAGAGGAAGAGAGAGGGGAAGAGAGAGAGGAGGAAGAGAGAGGGGAAGAGAGAGGGGAAGAGAGAGGGGAAGAGAGAGAGGAAGAGAGAGGGGAAGAGAGAGGGGAAGAGAGAGAGGAAGAGAGAGAGGAAGAGAGAGGGGAATATGAGGGGAGGGAGGGATGGGAAGAGAGAGAGGAAGAGAGAGGGGAAGAGAGAGAGGAAGAGAGAGGGGAAGAGAGAGGGGAAGAGGATAGGAAGGGGAAGAGAGGAAGAGAGGAAGAGAGAGAGGAAGAGAGAGGGAAAGAGAGAGAGGGAAAGAGAGAGGAAGAGAGAGAGGAAGAGAGAGAGGAAGAGAGAGGGAAGAGGATAGGGAGGGGAAGAGAGAGAGGAAGAGAGAGGGGAAGAGAGAGGGGAAGAGGATAGGAAGGGGATAGGGAGGGGAAGAGAGGGGAAAAGAGGGGATTGGGCAGGAAGATGGCCAGGCAAATAGATGGAAAGCGAAGAGCAGATAAATAAAGAACAAAATAGAAGAGAAAACTTGGACGAAAGAAACGACAGGGACGAAGAAAGAAGAGGAAAAGTTTGTCCATGAAAAGAAAAGTTAAAAAGAAAACGATAACATTGAAAACTCGAATTACATAAAG
>JACEEZ010003827.1:242067-299567 GCA_016584305.1 Chionoecetes opilio
CAAAGAGAGAGAGAGAGAGAGAGAGAGAGAGAGAGAGAGAGAGAGAGAGAGAGAGAGAGAGAGAGAGAGAGAGAGAGAGAGAGAGAGACTCCTACTTCCCTCCCAAATCTCCAGTGAGTGCGTCGATCAGGGTAAAAACTCTCGTCCTGTTGGTTCAGTTCTCGCGAAGCCGAAGCCACGTCAGGTAAACACCCGCAGACGCATCTAATCACCGGCGATGCTACCTGAAGAGGGACTTAGGAGCGAGACGGGAAGGAGGTGGTGGTGGATGAGGAGGTGGAGGTGGTGGAGGTGGAGGAGGAGGTGGAGGGTGGTGAAGGAGGTTGTGGTGGTGGTGGTGGAGGTGGTGGTGGTGGTGGTGGATGACGAGGTGGAGGTGGTGGATGAGGATGTGGAGGTGGTGGTGGTGGTGGTGGAGGTGGTGGAGGAGGATGAGGAGGTTGTGGTGGTGGATGAGGAGGTGGAGGTGGTGGTGGTGGATGAGGAGGTGGAGGTGGTGGTGGTGGAGGAGGAGGTGGTGAAGGAGGTTGTGGTGGTGGTGGTGGAGGAGGTGGTGAAGGATGAGGAGGTTGTGGTGGTGGTGGTGGTGGTGGAGGTGGTGGAGGAGGAGGTGGTGGTAGTGGAGTGTCATCTTTAGCTACTCCTTCATCTCCACCTTCCCACTTGTCCATCACATTCCACTTTCCTATTTCCACTTCTTTTCTTTTCGTACTCTTTTTACCATTCCCAACCTACGTTTTCCGCTTGTTTTAGACCTGACCTGTTTTATATTCACGTTCCGTTCTTGTTCCATCACTTATCATTCCTCTCCTTCTCTTAATTCCCGTCATCTTTTTATTTAACTATTTTCCTATTTTTATCATTCCCAGTCTACGTGTTCTGCCTGTATTACGGTTTTGACCTAACCTGTTTTACATACGCGTTCCATTCCTGTCCCGTTCACGTTCCCATTACCCATTTGTCTTCCCTTTCTCCTCCCCTGTTGCTAAACCTCATTCGTTCTTGATCTATCCTTTTTATTCTATCTATCTCTTCCATCATCGTCCTTTTCTTATTTCCATCATGTTTTTCCTTTGTCCCTTTTTCTTATTCAGCCCCGTCCTGCCTCGTACCCTTCCACTCCGCCCCGTACCGCTCTGCCCTGCCCCGTACCGCTCTGCCCCGCCCCGTACCGCTCTGCCCCGCCCCGTACCGCTCTGCCCCGCCCCGTACCCCTCTGCCCCGTCCCGTACCCCAATACCCCACTTCCCGTACCCTATCCCTTCAAGCCTTCATCGTGTTTTAATCAACGAGAAATCGCTTGGTGTAGAAAGCCAAGCGGTCGTGTGATTGGCTGAGACGCAAGCTATCTCGCGGCCAATAAGGATCAGCTAAAGTCTTCATCTCATGCCTGATTGGGTGTCCCGGGGTATTCTGGCCGCCTGACAGCCAATAGGAACGCACAATGGGTTGACAGCGCCTGTGGTTGGTTGCTTTGGTGGCTCTTGTCCAGGGGAAGAGTATGGTTGGGCATGTGTGGGGTTGGTAGGGGGAGAGGGGGGAGGGGGGTTGTGTGTGTTGGGGAGAGATTAGTAGTGGTGGTGTAAGAGAGAGGTATGTTTGTTCTCTTGGTATTGTGGTGGGTTTACTGTGGTGGTGTGGTGGTGGTGATGATGATGATAGTGGTGGTGGTGGTGGTAGAAGGTGGATCAATATTGAGTCTATTTTGGAAACGAATTGAAATAGAGAACTTTTTTTTTTTATTATCATTACTTTTTTTTTTTTTTTACTTACCTATGGTGGTTGTGATTGTGAGATGTTTTTTTTCTTTTCTCTCTCTCTCTCTCTCTCTCTCTCTCTCTCTCTCTCTCTCTCTCTCTCTCTCTCTCTCTCTCTCTCTCTCTCTCTCTCTCTCTCTCTCTCTCTCTCATCCATCAACTCTCCATCATTAGCGTTCATTTTCTCACCTCACTGTCTCTTCCATCTCTCTTCCTTCCTCCCATTATTCATTTCTTTCCCTTCATCTGTCTCTCCCTCCCGCCTCTCCTTCCCTTTCTCTCTCCCTTCCTTCACTAATTCATTCTTCCGTGCATCCATACATCCATTCATCCTTCCCTCCCTTTCCTTCCCCTCCCTTCCTTCCTTTCCTTCCTCTCCTTTACACCCTCCCTTTCCTTCCCCTCGCTTCCCTCCCTTTCCTTCCCTCCTCCCTTCTTCCCTCTCTTTCCTTCCTCCCTCTCTACCCTCCCTTCCTCCCTTTCCTTCTTCCTCTCCCTTTCCTTCCCCTCCCTTCCTTCTCCTTCCCCTCCCTTCCTTCCTCCTTCCCCTCCCTTCCTTCCTCCTTCCCCTCTACCCTCCCTTCTTCCCTCCTTCCTTAACGACCTCCCACCCTCGCCTTTCCTCTTCCCACGTCATTCTCCCCTCTTCCTTCCAAAGCCTATTACCTTCTTCTCTCTTTCCTCTTTCCCTCCCATCCAAAAATCCTCTCCCCTTCACTCTCTCTTCCTTCATTTCTCTGTCTATTTCATTCTCTCTCTCTCTCTCTCCTCCTCTTCTCTCTTCTCTCTCTTCCTCCTCTCTCTCTCTCTCCTCTCTCTCTCTCTCTCTCTCCTCTCTCTCTTCTCTCTCTCTCTCTCTCTCTCCTCTCTCTCCTCTCTCTCTCTCTCTCTCTTTCTCCTTTGTAATTGGTCGCACCGTCACGTTTCTCTTCCATTTCCCTTTTCCTTCTTTTTTCTTTCTCTCCTCTCTCTCTGCTTCTCTCTCCTCTCTCCTTCCCTCTTCTTCTTCTCTTCTTCTCTCTCTCTCTCTCTCGTCCCTTTTATCACCTCTATCTGTGTTATCTCGGCTTTCATTTCTCCTTCTGGTCTGTATTTCTTGCATTGTTTTGGTTTCCTTTTTAATCTCTCTTTTGCTTTATTATTCTTTACCCTCTTTGCTTTATTTTATTTCCTATTTTCTATCTCCACCACCACCACCATCATCATCATCATTACCATCATCATCACCCTCCTTTTTCATCAGTGTCATCATCATTATAATCAGCAGAGGAGGGTAGGCAGAGTGTGTGTAATAAGATTATTGACGAGGGAAGTTAGTTCTCTCTTGTGAAACTGATCCTGTAACTTAACACTTGTACATTGTCTCCCCTTATCTCCCCTTGTCTCCCCTCGGTCCTTCCCCTCACCACCAGCTAATGATAGGGGGTGATAGGGAGGGGCTGGCTGGGGAGTTAGGGCGGTAGCAGAAACAGCAGTTATAGCAGGGGGGCGGTAATTGCAGTAGTAGTTGTGGTGGTAGTTAGTATAGCGGTGTGTGTGTGTGTGTGTGTGTGTGTGTAGCAGTGTAATTGTAGTGGCAACTGTTGTAATACCTATAAATAAGATGATGGTGGGGGTGGTGGTAGGGGGAGGTTGTGGTGAGGTTATGGGGGGAGGGGGGGTTGGTAGTGGGGTTTCATATCTATTAATGAGATGATGGTGGGGGTGGTGGTAGGGGGAGGTTGTGGTGAGGTTATAGGGGGGAGGGGGGGTTGGTAGTGGGGTTTCATATCTATTAATGAGATGATGGTGGGGGAGGTGGTAGGGGGAGGGTGTGGGGGTGGTAGTGGTAGTGGGGAAGAGGTGTGGGGGTGTGAAAGGTGGTGGTGTGTGGAGGGGGGCTCGTTGGGGGGGGTTGGGGGGTTGGGGGGCATAATAATCAGCCGCTCCATAACCGTCCGTCACATCAAGCTATAATTAATAAGTATATTCAGTGTCGGGTTATCCATCGCTGTGAGCTTTGTTCGATTAATCTTTGTCGCGGTGAATTGCAGAGACTAATTACCCATGGCAGTGAGCGCCAGTCCTAATTACCCATCATAGTCGTTCGTCCATCCATTGCCGCCGCTCGACCACCACCGGGGATCGAACTCGGGGCGCGACTTTTTTTTTTTTTTTTTTTTTTTTTTACCTGCTGAATCTGCTACTTTCTGACACCTATAATATTTCAACAATCGAAAAAAAAAAAATAGAAATAAAAATCATCGGTATAAACAACAGACTCATTAATTGCAACATTCACGTCATTAAATTTGAGCCACCTACACATCAAAATAATTAACCTTACGTGTCTTAATTAGGTTAATATTAGATTGCCTCCATTGAAATTACCTGCTATTTGTTATTGTTTGACAGAGAGAAAGAGAGCAAAACGAAAAAAAAAAAATAGAAAAAAAATAGGAGAAAACCCAGACGTCCATAATTGCACCATTACGTCATTAATTGGCCTTCCTTCCCATCCAAATCATTACCTTACGTCCCCCTCCTTAGCTTTTCCTTAGATTCCTCCTTCAATTCTTTCCCCGTCCTCTTTCCCCTCCTTCTCTTAGACCGGGGCCTCTTCCTTCCTTACTTTTTCCCCCCCCTCCCTCCTCCTTCCTCCCTCCTTCCTTCTTCACTCCCTCTCCTTTCCCTCCTTCCCTCCTTCCTTCACTCCTCCCCCTCTCCTCCTCCTTCCTTCCTTCCTTCCTTCCTCCTTCCCCTCCCTCCTCCTCCCTCCTCTCCTCCCTCCCTCCCTCCTTCCTTCCTTCCTTCCCTTTCCCTTTCCCTCTCCCTCCCTCCCTCCTTCCCTCCTTCCCTCCCTTTCCCTTCCCTTCCCTCCCTCCCTCCCTCCTCCTTCCCTCTCCTTCCTTCCTTCCTTCCTTCCTTCCTTCCTCTCCCCTCCCTCCCTCCCTCCCTCCCGAAGGTACAATAGTGACGACGAACCCAAGTACTTTCCATCAGTCGCTGCCGAGTGGGAGGGACCAGGAGGAGTGGGAGAGAGGGATTAAGATATAAGTATACTGATGGGATAGGGATGAGAGAGGGATGAGAGACATGGGTGAGAGGGAAAGGAAGAAACAGTACTTTGTGAGGTCTTTGAGGAGATGAGAGGGAGGGATTAGAGGGAAGAGAGGGGAAAGAGGGGAAGGGGAGGAAAGTGTGAGAGGGGAAGAGGGAGTAAGGGAGAATAAGCAAGGGGAGGGGAAGAGGGGAAAAGAGGGAGTTAGGTATAGAGGAAAGGGAGGGGAAAGAGGGGAAGAGGGAGTAAGGGAGAATAAGCAAAGGGAGGGAAGAGGGGAAAAAAAGGGGGTTAGGTATTGAATGAAAGGGAGGGTAAGAGAGGGGAAGAGGGAGGAAGGGAGGATAAGCTAACTGAGGCTCACACATTAGTTAAAAGTCAGGGAGGAATGATGGTAGGGAAGAGAGGGGAGGGGAAGGGAAGGGAAGGGAAGGGAAGGGAAGGGAAGGGACGGGAAGAGGGAAGGAAGGAAGGGAGGGGAAGAGAGGTAAGGGAAGGAGGGAGGGTATAAGGAAAGGGAAGTAGAAATATGATGAGAGGGCAGAAATAATACGCTTTCTCAGCTTTTCTACCATCCTGTATTTTTTTTTTTTCTTTTTTTTTGCCTCCCTTCCGCTCCCTTCGTTCACCCTTCCTTCCCTCGCTCGTCTCTCTCTCTCTCTCATCTCGTCTCTCTTCTCTCTCCTCTCTCTCTCTCTTCTCTTTCTCTCTCTCTCTCTTCATCGTCCTCTCTCTCTCTCTCTCTCATCTCTCTCTCTCCTCCTCATCTCTCTCTCTCTCTCTCTCTTCTTTCATTTCTCTTTCTCCTCAGCCCAATGTTTTCTTAGGCAGGCTTTAGGGAGGCGGGCTGATGTTTTCTCGCTCTCTCTCTCTCTCTTCTTCTCTCTCTTCTCTCTCATCTCTCTCTCTCTCGATCATCTCTCTCTCTCTCTCTCGCTCTCTTTTCTCACCAATCACCTTTTTTTCCTCTTCCATTTCCCCTCTCCTCCTTTGTTATTGTCTGTTTCTCCTTTATTTCTTCTTCTGTTTGCTGACTTTACTTCCCTTGCTTATTTTGTCTTCTTCACTATTTAGTTGTTTTCTTTTAATATTCCTTCCATTCTTCCTCTTATACCTTATGTTATTTTATTCACTCTTTATTCTCTGCTTCTTTACTCTTCTTTCCCTTTTATCTCTTTATTAACTTCCTTCCACCCTTTTTTTCCTTCCTTCATTCCTTCCTTCCTTCCTTCCTTCCACCCTTTTTTTCCTTCCTTCCTTCCTTCCTTCTTTCCTTCCTTCCTTCCCTCCTTCCTTCCCTCCTTCCTTCCTACCTTCCTTCCTTCTTTCCTTCCCTCCTTCTTTCCTTCCTTCCTTCCCTCCTTCCCTCCTTCCTTCCCTCCTTCCTTCCTTCCATCCCTCCTTCGTTCCTTCCTTCCTTCCTTCCTTCCTTCCTTCCTTCCAAAAGTCTTCGTCATTCTCTTCTCAGAACACATTCTTTTCTGGCCCAGTCACTCTCATTATCTCATTTATCTAGTTTTTTGAGAGGATACTAAGCTATCTCTGGCTTCCTCTTCTCCTCCTCCTCCTCCTCCTCCTCCCCCTCCCCCTTCCTCCTCCTCCTCCTCATCCTCCTCCTCTCCTCCTCCCCTCCTCCTCCTCCTCCTCCTCCTCCTCCTCCTCCTCTCCTCCACCACCTCACATTAATCTTCATTACCCAACATCTACATTTCCTCTCTCTCCTCTCTCTCTCTCTCTCTCGTCTCTCTCGCTCTCCCTCTCTCTCTCTCCTCGTCTCTCTCGTCTCTCTCTCTTCTCTCCGCGCTCTCTCTCTCTCTCTCTCTCTCTCATCTCTCATTCCAAACACTACTTATCAAATTTTCAGTTCAAATAATATCACGAATTCGGCAATTTATCTATTTTTTACATATTAGGTATTGGAGTATTTATACCCGTGTGTCCCTCAATTATTGTTTTCATCATCCTTATCTCTTGTTTACAGGTAATGCCGCTGCACTTTTTTCCTGGCGAACCGAGGCTGTGTCGTGGCTTGGAAGAGAGGAAGGTAGGATCAGAGGAATACTAGGAATAACAGACACCAGGAGACCCTATTGGAACCATAACGAGGGGATCCGCTTGAACTACAATACTACTTTAACTGTCAACTACTGTAGAGGGACAGTTGGAAAGAGGATACCATGCCCCCTAAAGAACGATAGGAACATGGAAGTTTCGTAGTGAAGATGATAGGATATGAATATGCTAACTACAACTACCACTAACACTATCGATCCGTGACTCGGAATATAATATCAATTCGCAGGGCAGTATCAAAATCAATTTACTTTACAGTACACGTCCTAGTCTGTTTTAAAAGTTATTGTGCACTTCGACAAACCATTTTTCGACAACTTTCGAGGAAATTATTGTTTTTGTGAAAAATAAAAAGATGTTTTTCTCATTATTTACATTCTAATACTTATTTCACTATAGCTTTGAATGAAGGTCCCTTGGCCTGTTTAATTTACTATCTTATGCATTCTTTACTTGCTCTGCTCGTTTTTGAGTGTATTTGAAGAAGAACAAAATTCTTAAAAAACTCCAAAAATTCCCAATTTTCAACTCTCAGATATCTCATGAAAGTTGTCCCTAGCGCTTTGAGTCACGCTGACCACCTCCGAATCTGGACGCAGTTTTTGTGATTACTCCAACGCTAACCCCTTTTTTACCTATTATGAGAAAAGGGAGAGGGAGAGAGAGATATCGCTACCAAAATCACATATGACGAGGACATGGAGGAGGAAGAGCAAGGAGGAGGGAGGGAAGGAATGTGAGAGGAGGAGAGGAAGGAGGAGGAGGAGAGGAGGAGGAGGAGGAGGAGGCGGGAGGGAATGATGGAGGAGGAGGAGGAGGGTAGTTGATACATGTTACGTGAAACTTGAGAGATGATTTTGAAGAGTAGGAAGTGAAGGGAGGAAGTGGTGAGAGGAGGAAGGATACGAGAAGACAGGAAAACAAATCAAGATGGAGTGAATAGGGGAATAGGAGGGAATAGGGTGAGAAGGAAGAAATGGGATGGGGATGAGATGGGTAAAAAATAGGGTAGAGAGAGAAGGGAAATTAGAATATACTGATCATAAGTGAGAGAGAAGGGATAGCAACAAAGAGAAGGAAAAGGAAGTATTGAATAAGTTATAGAAAGAAAAGAAAAAGGAGTAGAAGAGGAGAAAGGAAAAGGAGAGGGAGGAAGAAGGGAATAGAAGATGAAAAAAAGGAGTAGTGAAGAATATATAATAGGAAGAAAGTAAAGAGTAGAAGAAAATAAAAAAGGAGGAGGAGTATGTTAGGAGGAAGTACAGGGGAAGGAGGGAGATTGTTAGTTTATTATCAAGTTTATGGCTGTTTTTTACTCGGTCTCATCAGCCTATTTTTGTCCTTTTCTTTCCCACGGACTCTTTCCCTGCCTATTATTTTCCTGTTTTCCCTGCCCTTCCTCCTCCTCCTCGCTCCTTCCTCCCTCCTCCTCCTCCTCCTCCTCCTCCTCCTCCTCCTCCTCCTCCTCCTCCTCCTCCTCCCTTCCTCTTCTCCTCCTCCTTCTTCTCCTCCTCCTTCTCCTCCCCTTCCCTCCTCCTCCTCCACCTCCTCCTCCTCCTCCTCCTCCGCCTCCTACCTCCTCCTCCTCCCCTTCCTCTTCCTCCTCCTCCTCCTTCATTCGCCTCCTCCTCCTCCCCTTCCTCCTCCTCCTCCTCCTCCTCCTCCTCCTCCTCCTCCTCCTCCTCCTCCTCCTCCCCCTCCTCCTCCTCCTCCTCCTCCTCCTCCTCTTCTTATAATCTTACCACTATTAGTTTAGCGATAGGGGGTTATAAAACTTGCGACATGATGTTATTTTTCCCCTTATTTTTCAACTTTATTATATTCCAGCCTTTGTATCCTTCTATTCCTCTCTTCCTTTTATCTCTTCTCTCTCCATCTCTCGTCTCTCTCTCTCTCTCTCTCAGACTCTCGCTTCTCTCGTCGTCCTCTCTTCTCTCCTCTCTCTCTCTCTCTCTCTCTGGTAGGGTCTGCGTTCTCTGGGTCTTTCTGCCTCTCTCGTCTCTCCTCTCTCTCTCTCTCTCTCTCTCCTCTTCCCCCCCCCCTTATCTCTCTCTCTCTCTCTCTCTCTCTTTTTCAACTTTATTATATTCCACCTTTATCTTTCCTATTCCTTCTCTTCCACTTTAGGTTCTTATTTTCTCTCTCTCTCTCTCTCCTCCTCTCTCATGCGTCCTCTCTCTCTCTCTCTCTACTTCTCTCTCTCTCTCTCTCTCTCTCTCAATTTGCCTCTCCGCTTTGGTCAGTTACAATGTGGATTATAATATTAAAATTAAGAGGAATGATGAGGGAGGAGCAGTATAGAGGAAGGGGGAGGAGAGTAGGAGGGAAGGAGGAGGAGAGGAAGAGAGAGGAGGAGGAGAGTAGGAGGGAGCGGCGGAGTGAGGAGGAGGAGAGGAGGAGGAGGAGGGGAGGAGAGGAGAGTCGTTATCTCACTCGTAAATGATGTACTCACAGTGGGGTTAAATTGTGAGGAAGTTTCTCAGAGAGAGAGAGAGAGAGAGAGAGAGAGAGAAGAGAGCAGAGAGAGAGGAGAGAACCGAGAGTAGTTTGATGTGAGAGAGGGGAGTAATAGACGCCATTACATTTTTTCTCCTTCTCCCCTTTGGCGAAAAGGTGAAAAATGGAAAAGAGAAAGAAAGGGAGAGAAGAGGAAAGGAAAAGAAAAGAAAATGGAAAAAATAAAAGAGATTACAAAAGTGGAAAGGTGTGGGGGGTGTGTGGGTGGGTGTGGGGGTGTGGTGTGGTGGGGGGGGGTGTGGGGGGGTGGGTGCCGGGGGTGTGGGGGTGTGGTGGGTGGGTGTGGAAAGAAGTTTATTGATTTCTGTGAAGGGAAGGAAGGAAGAGTTAGTGAAAGGATAGACAGAGGGGAAGGTAGGAAAATACTGAGTGGGAATGGAGAGGGGGAAGAGGAATGGGGATGGGGTGGAAGGGGTGGAGGGATAGGAGGTGGAGGGGTTTGGATGGGAGTTGGGGGTGCGGGAGTGGATGACCTCGATCGTGGACATTATGCTCCGATCATCAGCCTACGTCTTAGTCTATTTAGTGCGACCTCAAGAAGAATTACGAGGAAGGAAGAGGAGGAGAGGAGGAGGAGGATGGAGGAGGGGGAGGAAGGAGGAGGAAGAGATGCCGAGGACACGAAGGAGAAAGGAGTGTTGAGAAAGAATTCAGGTGGAGGAGAATATAACGATGTAAAAGTGACTAAAAGTTCATGAAAGAGAAAGTCCATAATACATATATTAGAGAAGTAAATGAGAGGAATGAAATGAGAAGGAGGAGGAGGAGAGGAGGAGGAGGAGGAAGGAGAGTGAAGGAGGAGGAAGGGGGAGGAGGAGGAGGAGGAGAATAACGGTATCAGAAATGCGAGAGCGAAAGGAGGAGGAGGAGGGGAGGAAGGAGGAGGATGAGGAAGGATGAGGGGAGGAAGCAAACTGAAAGGTCATTGGAATTTATTTGAATTGTGGTTCGGTGTGTGTGTGTGTGTGTGTTCGTGTGTGTGTGTGTGTGTGTGTGTGTGTGTGTGTGTGGGTGTGTGTGTGTGTGTTGTTGTGTGTGTGTGTGTGGGTTTTTAGATCGATAACGAAGTGTGGCCTCAACTGCTGTGGGAGGGAGGTGGAGGTGAGGGGAAAGAGGGGTAAGAGGAGAAGAGGGGAGATGGGTAGGAAGGGAGAGGAGAAGAGGCGCTAGAATAGGGAGGGAATGAAATTTGAGTTGGGGGAACAAGGAAAGAGAGGGGAGGAAAGAAAAGGGAGGGGAGAGGGGAAAGAGGGGAGAGGCGAGGGGAATGGATAAGCAGGTTGTTAGTTTGTAAAGCTTTTCCATCACTTATGTCTTCAATTTTTCTTCTCATCCTATTATTATGTATTTCATTTCTTCCTTGCAAAAAAAAAAAAAAAAAAAAAAACACCCACCACCACCTCCCAACTTCCTGCATTTGCCGCCTCTCCTCCTTCCCGCCTTCCTTCTTCCTATATTCTTTTTTTCTCCTACTTGACTTTTTTCCTTCCTTCCTCCCATCACTCAATTATTTCACTATTCCTCTTCTCGCCTTATCGCTCTTTACGGCTTTATCCTTATCGCTCTTAGTCTTTCCTTCCACTCTTCGTATAGTCCAATACCTACTTCTGCCTCCTCTCCTCTTCCACTTTACTCTATTCTTCCTCCTTTCCCTCCTTTATTCCCTCCCTTTCCCGTCATCATTTTTCTTCTCCTTCCTCTCTCTTCTCTCTGACATTCTTCTCTCCTAACACACCTTGAGGAAAGAGAAGGGAGGGAGAGAAGGAAGGGAAGGAAGGAAGGAGAGGAAGAAAATGCGTTTGTCCAGTTGTATGTGCCCATGTTACCTCCTCCTTCCTCCTTCCTCCACTTGCCTCCTCTTCTCTTCCTCCTCCTCATTCCTCCTTCCTCCTTCCTCCTCCTCCTCCTCCTCTCTCTCCTCTCCTCCTCCTCTCCCCCCTCCTCCTCCTCCCCTCCCCTCCCCTCGCAGGACAAATTAATCTAAAACGCGAGTATGAAAAATTGCAAAGGAATCCAAATCAAACCCAAAGGTTCTTAAATACGTTCGAAGAAAGAAAAACGCCCAAAACAGTATTGACCCTGAAAGATAATATAATATCTTGGAAAATGATAATAAGAGTATGGCGTTCGTACCAAATGAATACTTAAATGCGGTATTTATTAAAGAGACGAACTCCATTACCAAACCGAAAACATGAAATGCAGGACTCGACCGGTTTCCCCAAATAGGAGAGATACAGTAGACAAAATATCAAAGTATTTCTGAAACTTGACCCAGAAAAAAATTCCGTGGGGGGAACGAAATCTCGCGGCTACTTCGCGAATGTCACAGTCAACTTTCGCTCCCATTAAAGATTATTTTCATAATCGCTATGTGAAAAAAATTTTTCCTATTTGGAAATTAGCTAATGTTACAACAAATTTTCCCAGAAGGGAGTAAACCCCTCGCAAGTAATTATCCCCCAAATTTATCTAACGTCCTGATTGTTAAACCTATTGAGAAAAAATGCGGGATAAAATAGGGGTCTTTCCTCGATGAAATATAACTCTATACTAAACTCCCAGCATGATTTCGAAATAAGAGATCCTGCTTAACAACCACTGGATTTTTTTAAGGGTCATTTATTAAAACCCTTGGACGCTAAAATTCCTCGGATGTAAATACCTTGATTTTCAGAAGCTTCGATACATTTCCCACATAAGCGACTTTTTGACCAAGCTAGGGCACTGCATAGGAGAGAATTATTTCATGGATTGGCGATTGGCTTTCCAAATCGTAAACACGGGTAGTAATAAATGTGAGCATCTGATTGGTTAATGTCACTAGTGGGGTGCCTCAGGCTCGTTCTTGGGTCCTACTCTTTTTTTCCTGAAAATTTCAAATCACGATCTGGACTGCGGACTTGTTCTAAAATATCAAAATTTGCAGATGACACCAAATTAGGCGGTAAAGCATATACTAGGAAAACCTGCGAACTCATCCCAAGTGATCTCGACAAACTATCAATTGAGTGAAAAATTTGGCTATTAAAATTCAATTCCGATAAATGTAAAGTAATGCATATGGGCAACGATAACCTCAAATATACTATCAAATGCAAAATAAATCGTTAACTGAAGTACAGCAGGAAAAGGATTTAGGTGTCATCACAGTATGATCTGAAAACCAGTTCGCATTGCCCAGCTGCCAGTAAAAAAGGGAAAAATGATGTTGGGCTTTATTAACGTACTTTGACATAAAACGCCGAAGTAAGACACATTATACCGTCCGGTGGTAGGCCGCCACTTGGAATAAAGCCGTTCAATTCGGTCGCCTGTTTCGTAAAAGATCAAGCAAATTGGAATTCCCTTTCAAAGAAGAGCAAACCAAACAAATTCCATCTCTGCGAAATTTATCTTATGAGAGAGCTTTCGGAAACCTAATAGTTTTCCTTAAAGGACGTAAATCCGTGGGGACTGATGAAACCTTAAAGATTCAAAAGGTTTTGATGTCATTATCAAGAGAACCATTCGAACTTTCAAAAATCAAGTGAAAACAAGAAATAATGGTTTGAAACTAAACGGTCAACGGTTGCTTTCAAATCAACCGATCTTTTCCCTAAAATTATTTCAATGTTGAGTCCCTTGATCGATGGAACAAGTTACCAGCAAATGTTGTCGGAGCCAACCAATAACTACATTTCAAAAACAGACTTGACGCACACTGTAAAATAAATGGGTATTGATAGTGCGAATTCGTATCTAGTTCCCCCCCCTATCGATTAGTTGTAGTGGTAGTGGTAGTTTTGGGAGTTAGTATTTTTTTCATATCCTATCATTTTTTGCACTATGGAACTTCAATTTCCTATCTTCTTTTTGGGACATGGTATCTTTTCTCCACTGTTTTCCCTTACAAGTAAATTGATAGTTAGTAGTATGTAGTTCAGCAGATACCCTCGCTTATGGACCAATAGTCTCCTGGTGTCTGTTACTCCTATGTAATCCCCCATGTAAAATCCTTCCTCTTCCTCTTCCTTCCTTCTCCCCCTTCCCCCTCCTCCCCTCCCTCCCCCTCTTCCTCCCTTTCCCCTTCCTCCTTTCCTCCCCCCTCCTCCTTCCTCCCCCTTCCTCCTTTCCGCCCCTCCTTCCATCCCCTCCCCTTTTTTGCGTTCTTAAATTCTGTTACAAAATCTGTTTTTTTTCCTTTTTTTTTGTTTTTTGGGTTTAGCTTTTCGCCTGTATTCATTCCTTTTTTTCCGGTCTTCTCTAATCCACTCCGCTTGTTCCAACTGGGTTTTTCCTTTTCGTTCATTCTCTAATTCATTCTCTTCCTCTATCCCTCTATCTCTCTTCCACATTCCTTTTCCCCCCTCCCCTCTCCTCTCTCTCTCTCCTCTTCATCCTTCCCCTTCCCCTCTCTCCCCCTTCTCTCTCTCTTCTTCTCGTCTTCTCTTTCATTTCTAAATCTTCTTTTCCTTCTCTCTCTCTCTCTCTCTCCACTTTTTTCTTCCTTTCTTCTCTCCTTTCTTCTTTTCCCCTTTTGTCTTAGGAATCGGAGCAGAAGCCTGAATGTTTTTTTATAGATGCCCTCTCTCTCCTCTCTTCTCCTCTCTCTCTCTCTCCTCTTCCCTCTCTCTTTTCTCTCTCTCTCCTTTTCCCTCTCTCTCTCTCTTCCCCTCTCTCCTCTCTCTCTCTCCTCTCCTCCTCCTCTTCCCTTCTTTTTCCCCCCCCTTCTCCATTATTCACTCTCAAAGTCTTCTCTTCTTTTTTCTCTCCTCCTCCTCCTCCTCCTCCTCCTCCCTCCTCCTCCTCCTCCTCCTCTCCTCCTCCTCCTCCTCCCTGACTACCTTGAGCCCTAGTGAAGGATCGCAGTTCAGAAGATTAGCTTGCTTAGGGTCGGAGGAGGAGAGGGGAAACCAGATTACTTTGCCAGGTAGAACTGTAGTACTTTTTCTTCCCCTTCCCATTCCCCTTGGATTATCCTTAGCTCTTCTTTGATCCCCTTCTTGCTCTTAGTGACTTTCTCTGTTTGCCTGTTACTTCGTAGTTTTGTGTATTTTTTGTCGTTTTTATCGTTTTTCTCTGTCCTCGTCTGTCTTTAACCGTACCTTCGTTCCCTCATTAGTCTCTCTCTCTCTCTCTCTCTCTCTCTCTCTCTCTCTCTCTCTCTCTCTCTCTCTCTCTTCTCTGTCTCTGTCTCTCTCTCTCTCTCTCTCTCTCTTCTCTCTCTCTCTCTCTCTCTCTCTCTCTCTCGTGTCTGTCTCTGTGTCCTGTCTCTGTCTCTCTCTCTCTCTCTCTCTCTCTCTCTCTCTCTCTCTCTCTCTCTCTCTCTCTCTCTCTCTCTCTCTCTCTCTCTCTCTCTCTCTCTCTCTCAACACTCTTACACATCTTCCTTAACATATTTCATTCACCTCTCTACCTTGTCTTCCCTTCTAGCCATTCTTCTTTCTTCTTATTCTTCTTATCCTCTTCTCTATGACTCTCTTCTTATTATTATTCATTCTTTGTATTCTTCTTGCTCTCCCTCAGCAGCTACCTCCATTGCAGCTCTCATCTCCACAACTTCTTTCCTCCACTCCTCCTCCTCTATTCCACTAGTAACTTGAACCTGCTTCTGGAGTTTCCCTCTCTTCTTCCTCTTCTTCCTTTCCCTCTTCCTCTTTCTTACTTCAAAGTGGGAAGATAATGGGAAGAGTAATTCAAGAGTAAGTGAAATGCTTGTCTATGGGGAAGATGAGTAAGAGGGAGCAAGGGGTGGGGAGGCGAAGGTGGGGAGGACGTAGGAGTAGGGGAGATTGGGGGGCATTCGAGGCTTCAAAGACTAAAGCTGCAGGAGCGAGGATGTAGAGGTATCAGACGTTGTAGAGACAAAGGGAAATGAAGAAGTGTAAAGCAGATAAGGGATGGAGGTAGATGGGGAGTAGATAGATTAGGGGATTCAGTAAGGAAGGAGAGAGGATAGGTACCAAGGGGCTGTAGTGGAATTAGGTTTAGGGTTGGATAGAAGATAAAGATTTGAAGGTGGATGAATTATAGGACTTAAAGAAGAGGAAAGGAAATAAGGGATGGAGGTAGATGGGGAGTAGATAGGTTAAGGGTTTCAGTAAGGAAGGAGAGAGGATAGGTACCAAGGATCTGTAGTGGAATAGGGATTAGGGTTGGATAGAAGAGGATAAATATTGGAAGGTGGATGAACTAGAGGACTTAAAGAAGAGGAAAGCAAATAAGGGATGGAGTTAGATGGGGAGAGGATAAATTAGGGGATTCAGTAAGGAAGGATAGAGGATAGGAACCAAGGGATTGTAGTGGAATAGGGATTATAGTTGGATAGAAGAAGATAAAGATTGGAAGGTGGATCCCTCCCTACCTACATCTCCCTCTTTATTCCCCTCACTCGTCTACCCTTTTCCTTCCGTTCTGAATCCAGTCATCCAAAAGAGGAAAAAGTTGACTCGATTATTCTCTCTCTCTCTCTCTCTCTCTCTCTCTCTCTCTCTCTCTCTCTCTCTCTCTCTCTCTCTCTCTCTCTCTCTCTCTCTCTCTCATTATTATTATCACCATCATCGTTATCATCATTATTAATAATATTATTGTTTTTTGACATCATAATATTTCGTCCTTATCGCGCCTCTCCCGGGGTAACATTGGTGTCAGTACTGGGATATCAAATTATTATTATTATTATTATTATTATTATTATTCTCTCTCTCTTTCTCGCTCATTGTTGTTATCATCATCATCATCATCATCATCATTATTATTATTGTTATTGATATCATGATATTTCGTCACGCCTCTCCCGTGGTAACATTGGTGTCAGTACTGGGATATAAAATTATTATTATTATTATTATTATTATTATTCTCTTTCTCTTTCTCACTCATTGTTATCATCATCATCATCATCATCATTATTATTGTTATTGATATCATGATATTTCGTCACGCCTCTCCCGTGGTAACATTGGTGTCAGTACTGGGATATAAAATTATTATTATTATTATCATTATTATCTCTTTCTCTTTCTCGCTCATTGTTGTTATCATCATCATCATCATCATTATTATTATTGTTATTGATATCATAATATTGCGTCACGCCTCTCCCGTGGTAACATTGGTGTTCAGGAGTGGGATCCTAATTACAATGCAAATGCCGCGGTGGAAGATGAATATACAAGTGTGGTGGAGCGCACTGTTGTTCCGGGCGTGCGGGCAGTGCGTGTTTGGGTGTGTGGTTAGTATGCAGGTAAAATGTGACCTGTTTATCGATTTGCCAGGTGAGGTGAGGTGAGCAGGGGAAGAATAGGAAGAGGAGGAGGAGGAGGAGGAGGAGTTGTGTGTACCGACAGCTAAAATAACGTGCTCATAATGGAATCCTTTGTCGGTCATGTAAGTCACGCTGTATGTGTGTGTGTGTGTGTGTGTGTGTGTGTGTGTGTGTGTGTGTGTGTGTGTGTATGTGTGGTGTGTGTGTGTGTGTGTGTGTGTGTGTGTTCATTTGGACCTTAAAGCTGCCGACCATGTACTGCAGTTTCAACACACGCACGCACGCACTCGCAGACACACACACACACACCCACACACACACACACACACACACACACACACACACACACACACACACACACACACACACACACACAGTATAACCCATTTTCCTTTAAAAACAACACGGTATGAAACTTTTTTTTTAGACTTTTTATTTTAATTTCTTCAACTTTTTCTTCTATGGATGTGGTCTATTAGAGTTAGACAGTTTTGATTGGTGTGTGTGTGTGTGTGTGTGTGTGTGTGTGTGTGTGTGTGTGTGTGTGTGTGTGTGTGTGTGTGTGTGTGTGTGTGGTGTGTGTGTGTGTGTGTGTGTGTGTGTGTGTGTGTGTGTGTGCCTGACCGGGCTAGGGGGGGCAGGGGAGGTGAGGGAGGAGGGATGGAAAGATCAATAGTTGGTTAGAGTGACCGTGTGTTGCAGTCTGCTTCTTAAATAAATTACTCCTGCCTCTCTTCCTCCCTCCCCTCCATTCCCTTCCTCCTTCCCTTCCCTCCCTCCCTCCCTTCTCTTCCTCCTTCCCTTCCTTCCCTTCCCTTCCCTTCCATTCTTTCTGCAACCTAAACCATTCCTTTTCCTTCCGCCACGCTTGTTTCTCTCTCTCCTTCCTCTTCCCTTTATTCCCTTTTTACTGTTACTTGTGTATTTTACTTGTTATATCGGTTCTACATTGCTCTCTCTCTCCTCTCTCATCATCTCTGTGCTAGCACTACTCATTCATCTCGTCATCTCGATCTTCTCTACTCTCTCTCAGTCTCTCTCTCTCTCTCGATGAAGTGAGGCAGTGGTGGGAGGTAGAGGACAAGAGAAAGAAAGTGAATAGGTGGTATTTAGGAAGATGGAAGGTGGTTAAGGAAGGAGCAGGAGTGAGAAATAAGAGGGAGCTATAAGAGAAGGGAGAAATTTGAGGAAGGGGAGGGAAGGGAGGGAGAGGTTTGAGGAAGGGGAGGGAATGGAGGGAGAGGTTTGAGGAAGGGGAGGGAAGGGAGGGAGAGGTTTGAGGAAGGGGAGGAGAGGAGGGAGAGGTTTGAGGAAGGGGAGGGAATGGAGGGAGAGGTTTGAGGAAGGGGAGGGAAGGGAGGGAGAGGTGAGGGGAACATATATGTAGGAAGAATAAGAATAGGGAGGAATTGGACAAAAAAGGGATGAGAAAAGATAAATAGAGGAATAGGGGAAGAGGTTAAGGGACAATATATTTAGGAAGGATAGGTAAGGATAGGTAAGAATAGGGAAGAGAGATGTAAATAAGGGGTTAATAGGAAAGGAGAAGGAATAGGTGTTTAAAAAGAAGTGACTAAACAGGTAGTACTAATAAAAACTAGTAATTAATAAAAACCTAAAACATTATAAAACTAACTAAAAGAAACTTAAAACCTATAACTAGAAAAACTGAAAAACGAAAAAATTGAAGTATAGTAAAAAGAAGTGAGTCAAAAGAAGTGAATCAAGGTAGGTAGTAAAGGCAAAGTAGGTCTTTTGACTCACTTCTTAAGCAACTTTTTCTATTTTTTCGTTTTCCAGTTTTTCTAGTTATAGGTTTTTAGTTTCTTTTAGTTAGTTTTATTATGTTTTAGGTTTTTATTAATTACTAGTTTACTAATAAAGACTAGTGATAACTCGTAAAATCCTAAAACAAACTCAAATAACTAATAACTAAAAAACTAAAAGACTAGAAAATTATATACCTAATAACTTACTAATAAAAATTAAAAAAACAAGCTCAAAAACTAAACTCAAAAACTAAAAACTTCGAAATAAAAAACTAAAACCTACTGCTAAAAAAACAAAAAAAAAACAACTGCTAAAAAAAAAAAAAAACCTGCCTAAAAAAAATAAAAAAAAAACCAACTGCAAAAAAAAAAAAAAAAAACAAAAAAACAACTGCTAAAAAAAAAAAAAAAAAAAAAAAAAAAAAATACAACTACTAAAAAAAAAAAAAAAAAAAAAAAAAAAAAACCTGCTACTAAAAAAAAAAAAAAAAAAAGTAAGAAAAAACCCCGAATAACTTACTATAAAAAAAAATTCACAACCGTAACTTTTCCTTCTCAACGCAAAAGACGAAAAAATCTCAACGCTATTGTTATGCTGCGACAACGCGACTTTACCAGAAAGACTCCATTTTCCTTCCATTTTTCTCCGCGACTCGCACTGTGTTAAGATTACCATAAACTGTTTTCCTTATTGTCTCGAGGCACTGCATTTTTAGTTCCCCTCCCCCACTTTCCCCTCTCCATCCCCTTGCTTTCCCCTCTACCTCCTTCCCTTGCCTCTCCCTCATTCCCCTCTTCCCTTACCTTCCCTCCCTTCCTCTCTCTCCCCTTACCTGCCCTCTCTCTCCCCTCCCTTCCTCTCTCTTCCCTTACCTGCCCTCTCCCTCTCTCTCCCTTCCCTTACCTTCCCTCCTACCCTTCCCCTCCCTCTCCTCTCACTCGCCTCCCCCTTCCCTTCCTCTCTCCTCTCTTCCCCTCTCCTCCTCTTACCTACCTCCTTCCCCTTCTCCTCTCCTTCCCCTCATCCCCTTCCCCTCTCCCTCCTTCCCTCCCTTTACCTCCTGTGTCTCGAAGTCTACAGAAAAAAACCCGCTAGACTCTGTAAAATAATAATAATAATAATAATAATAATAATAATAATAATAATAAATACAAAGAATAGCATAAATAATACTAAAAAAAAGATAAAAAACCCTAAATGATAACGTTAGAGTATGTAAATGACAACCTGAAGGCATATTATTTTGTACACACACACACACACACACACACAACACACACACACACACACACACACACACACACACACACACACACACACGTACACACACTCATACGGCATTTATGTGTATATTTAGCACTGCCCAATCCCCTTCCTTCCTTCCTTCCTTCCTTCCTTCCTTCCTTCCTTCCTTCCTTCCTCTCTCTCTCTCTCCCTCTCTCTCCCTTGCAACCCTTTGACCCATTTCCCTGTATTGCATGGGGAGGAGGAGGAGGAGGAGGAGGAGGAGGAGGAGGAGGAGGAGGAGGAGGAGGAGAGGAGGAGGAGGAGGAATAGAGCTAAAGGAAGGGATAAAAGACTGATCACTTCAATCTTCCTCCTCCTCCTCCTCCTCCTCCTCCTCCTCCTCCTCCTCCTCCTCCTCCTCCTCCTCCTCCTCCTCCTCCTCCTCCACCTGCATGTAATGAGACACGAACACGGACACGAGGAGGAAGAGGAGGAGGAGGAGGAGGAGGAGGAGGAGGAGGAAGAGGAAGGGTTCTGGAGGGAAATTATATCGACCAATGAGGCTAAGGCATGGTTGTGTGTGTGTGTGTGTGTGTGTGTGTGTGTGTGTGTGTGTGTGTGTGTGTGTGTGTGTATGTGTGTGTGTGTGACGCCATGATGGAGGAGAGTGTCGCATTGTGAACTCATCTCCCTCCTCCTCCTATTATTTATCTCCTTTTCCACCTTCCTTTCTATTTTCACCTCTCTAATCGTTTATCTCCATTTTCTTATGTGTCTCGTTCGTTCCTCCTCCTCCTCTTCCTTCCTCCTCCTTCGTCTTCCTTCGCGTCCTACTCATGAAGGAAGAAGGAGGGAGGAGGGTAGTGGTGGAGTGTTTGTCTAACATTGGCTGTGGAAGACTTGATTAAAGAGAAAGAGAGAGAGAGAGAGAGAGAGAGAGAGAGAGAGAGAGAGAGAGAGAGAGAGAGAGAGAGAGAGAGAGAGAGAGATATCGTGGTATTTTGGGAAACTTTAACGCAAAACATTTTTCCTTTCCTTTTTGTTGTGTCCATATATTGTCTTTGTCTATCTATATTCCTCTTGTTTTCCCTCTTCCTCTGCCCTTCCTCCACCCTACGTCTCTCTCTCTGCTATTTTATCTCGTCTCCTGATCTCTCCTGTCTCTTATTCTTTTTCCTTTTACTTTACTACTACTACTACTATCTCCTTTTACTTTACTACTTTATCCTTTTACTTTACTACTACTTTACTACTACTCTATCCTTTTACTTTACTACTACTACTATATCCTTTTACTTTACTACTATATCCTTTTACTTTACTACTTTACTACTCTATCCTTTTACTTTACTACTACTACTATCTCCTTTTACTTTACTACTTTATCCTTTTACTTTACTACTTTACTACTATATCCTTTTACTTTACTACTACTACTATATCCTTTTACTTTACTACTATACTACTATATCCTTTTACTTTACTACTCTATCCTGTTACTTTACTACTACTACTACTATCTCCTTTTACTTTACTACTACTACTATATCCTTTTACTTTACTGCTACTACTATATCCTTTTACTTTACTACTGTACTACTATATCCTTTTACTTTACTACTACTACTATATCCTTTTACTTTACTACTACTACTATATCCTTTTACTTTACTACTTTATCCTTTTACTTTACTGCTACTACTATATCCTTTTACTTTACTACTAATACAAACTATATCCTTTTACTTACTACATACTACTATATCCTTCCTTTTACTTTACTACTATACCCTTTTTACTTACTACTACTACTACTATATCCTTTTACTTTACTACTATATCCTTTTACTTTACTACTTTATCCTTTTACTTTACTGCTACTACTATATCCTTTTACTTTACTACTACTACTACTATCTCCTTTTTTACTTTTACTACTAAAATCCTTTTATTTTACTACTACTACTACTATATCCTTTTACTTTACTACAAACCTTTATTTTACTCAAATCCTGTTACTTTACTACTACTACTACTCTATCCTTTTACTTTACTACTACTACTACTTTATCCTTTTTACTTTACTACTACTACTATCTCCTTTTACTTTACTACTACTACTCTATCATTTTACTTTACTACTGTACTACTATATCCTTTTACTTTACTACTACTACTACTATATCCTTTTACTTTACTACTACTACTACTCGATCCTTTTACTTTACTACTACTACTACTTTATCCTTTTACTTTACTACTACTACTACTATATCCTTTTACTTTACTACTACTACTACTATATCCTTTTACTTTACTACTTTATCCTTTTACTTTACTACTACTACTACTATATCCTTTTACTTTACTACTACTACTACTATATCCTTTTACTTTACTACTACTACTACTATATCCTTTTACTTTACTACTATACTACTATATCCTTTTACTTTACTACTATACTACTATATCCTTTTACTTTACTACTATACTACTATATCCTTTTACTTTACTACTACTACTACTATATCCTTTTACTTTACTACTACTACTATATCCTTTTACTTTACTACTACTACTACTATATCCTTTTACTTTACTACTACTACTACTACTACTACTACTACTACTATATCCTTTTACTTTACTACTACTACTTTACTTTACATTTACTTTCTTGTCTTTGGTATTCTCTTATTTTCATGTATTCCTATTTTTTTGTCTCCTCATGTTGGCCCTGACGTATTTTTTTTCTACTTATATTATATTTTAATGATATATTATTACTTTGATTTTATTTGATTCTATTATTACCACTTCTCTAGCCTCCTTTTCAACCTCCTCCTTAACCTCTTCCTTATTTCCCTTCCCTCTCCCCTCTTCCTTCCCTCCCTTCCTCCCTTCTTCCTCCCCTCCCTCCTCTCTCTCCCTTCTCCCCTTCTTCCTCCCCTCCCTCCTCTCTCTCCCTTCTCCCCCTTCTTCCTCCCCTCCCTCCTCTCTCTCCCTTCTCCCCCTTCTTCCTCCCCTCCCTCCTCTCTCTCCCTTCTCCCCCTTCTTCCTCCCCTCCCTCCCCTCTCTCTCCCTTCTCCCCCTTCTTCCTCCCCTCCTCCCTCCTCTCCCTTCTCCCCCTTCTTCCCTCCCTCTCTCTCCCTTCTCCCCCTTCTTCCTCCCCTCCCTCCCTCTCTCCTTCTCCCCCTTCTTCCTCCCCCCCAAAAAAAGCTTCTCTTCCTCTCTCCCAGCTCCCCTTCTCAGTTTAAAAGCGTTGACCTTATTAAATGCATATATTTTGCTTTCAGGAACCGAAGATAACTTGGTTTTTCTTTCTATCTGTTCCATTTTATTGCCTAGTTCTGTTTTATTTCTATTTTTTTTTACTTTGTCTGTTTGTATTTATTTATATTTCTCTTTCTGTGTGTTTGTGTATTTTTGTATATATATCCGTCTATCTTTTTTTGTTCTCTCTCTCTCACACACACACACGCACACGCACACGCACACGCACACACACACACACACACACACACCACACACACACACACACACCACACACACACACACACACACACACACACACACACAATAACAAAAAAAAATGCAAGAAACTCAATAAAAAGAAGTATGAAGTCCTACACCAGAGAGAGAGAGAGAGAGAGAGAGAGAGAGAGAGAGAGAGAGAGAGAGAGAGAGAGAGAGAGAGAGAGAGAGAGAGAGAGAGAGAGATCAATAGTACCCTGGTAGGCCTTTATATCTCGACCTGCGTGGTGGTGTGTGTGTGTGTGTGTGTGTGTGTGCGTGTGCGTGCGTGGGCGTTGTGCGTGTGTGCGTGCGTGGGCGTTCAGTAAGGACACGTGGGCGGGGTGAGGGTGGGAAGGGCGTGATGGTTGGTGGTGGTGGGGGTGGTTGTGGTAGTGGTGGTGGTGGTGGTGGTTGTGGTGGTGGTGGTGGTGGTGGTGGTGATGGTGGTGATGGTGGTGGTCGTGGTGGTGGTCGTAGTGGTGGTAGTGATGGTAGTTGTGGTGGTGGTGTGGTGTAGTGGTGATGGTGGTGGTGGTAGTCGTAGTGGTGATGGTGGTGGTCGTAGTGGTGATGAAGGTGTGGGTGGTGGTGGTGTAGTGGTGTGGTGGTGTGGTGTAGATATGTTGTGGTATTGGCAAGTCGGGGAAGAAAAGCCGGTGAAGAGGGCAGCGAGGTAGTTGTTGGATTGTGGTCAGGGAAGCGTGGGAGCGTTGCGAGGGGTGACGCGGGAGCAGGCGTGGGAACGGGCGTGGCTTGCTTTACCTATCCTTAACCTTTCGTTCTTCCCTGCAAAACTCTGGCCGGGAGACTGAAACACGCGTCAAGCCAAGGGGATAAAGGGTGGGAAGTTATCGACTGAGCTATAATATTAAAAAATGCCTTCTCTCTCATGCGTCTTCGCTGCTCTCTCTCTCTCTCTCTCTCTCTCTCTCTCTCTCTCTCTCTCTCTCTCTCTCTCTCTCTCTCTCTCTCTCTCTCTCTCTCTCTCTCCTGCTATATCCCCAACACTTTTCCTACTGCTCTACTAACGTCTTACTCGATCCTACTTTTTCCTCCTGCTGATTTTGTTCGCTAGTGAAGATTTCTGGTGATAATGGTTGTGGTAGTAATGGTTGTGGTGATGGTGGTGGTGGTGGTGGGGGTAATGGTGGTGGTAATGGTGGGGGTGATGGGGGTGGTTGTGGCTGTGGTGGTGGTGGTGGTGGGGGGGGGTAATGGTGGTAGTGGTGATGGTGGTGGTAGTAGTAATGGTGGTGTGGTGGTGGTAGTAATGATGGTGGTGGTGGTGGTAATGGTGGTAGTGGTGGTGGTGGTGGTGGTGGGGGTAATGGCGGTAGTGGTGATGGTGGTGGCAGTAGTAATGGTGGAGTGGAGGTGGTAGTAATGATGGTGGTGGTGGTGGTAATGGTGGTAGTGGTGGTGGTGGTGGTGATGAGCGAGAAACTCCATGAAAGAAAGTCAGGCAACTTCCTCGGCCCTCTGACTTATTCAAGAGAGAGAGAGAGAGTGAGAGGGGAAGGTGGGGAGAAAAGGTATAGTGTTCTGCTCTCTGCACTGTACACTGTGGGGGGTGGAGGTAAGGGAGGGGGTGAAAGGAGGAACAGGGGGAGGGAAAGCGAGAGATAGAGAAAGAGAGTAGGAGGGAAAGGGGTTGGGGTCAATATTGCCACTCGCAAAATACAGATAAACCCAGATAGGCACAAAAAAATACCCAGATTCCGTGAAAAAAACCCAGATAAAAAAAACCCTTAATAGTACAAAGACTTACTTAGAGTACAAAAATATCTGAAATACATGTATGCTCCTATTTAAGTCGGTTCAAACAAGACCTTCAAGCATTATATAGTTAAAAAGCCAAGTTATATAGTAATTATATAGTACTAAAGCCTAGCCAAGTCCATTTATAGATAGGGCGGGGGATGAGGGTTTGAATACCGCTTTTAATATTGAAAGGAGGTGAGTATGTACTATTCTATGTTAGGGGGAACAGAGAAAGCACAGAACCGGCCAATAACGAGACTGTCTGTATGAAGGCCCTTGACTGCAACACCCCCCTCCAGCCTCCCGCAGGGCACACCACTCACGCAGGAACGCCGCGGGAGGGAGGAAGGGGTCGTTAAGGGTGGGAGGGAGGCAGCGTCACAGAGCTCTGATAGGATTGCCGTAAAAGTGTCCTGGGAAAGGGAGTGTTTGTGTGTGTACCTCTGGCGTTCACGAAGAGCCGTAATGCCTTCACTAATTTGTCATGAGAGGATTGCGTGAGTGGGTTTAGGAACGGGATAAGGTCTTTAGTGTGTGTGTGTGTGTGTGTGTGTGTGTGTGTGTGTGTGTGTGTGTGTGTGTGTGTGTGTGTGTGGTAACTGGTGCATGAGAGACACCCCCTCCTAATCCCCCCTCCCACCCTCTGACCGCCCATCGACCTCCCTCTCTCTGGCCAAGGGAAGGTAACTGATGGACGAGACGTGGGTGAGAGATAAAAAAATAAAAAAAAAAAAAAAAAAGGGTTGTAATGTAATGTAATGTAATGTGTGTGTGTGTGTGTGTGTGTGTGTGTGTGTGTGTGTGTGTGTGTGTGTGTGTGTGTGTGTGTGTGTGTGTGTGTGTGATCATTTAGTTTTGAGGGTTGTATACGTTGCGAATTACCTATTAATTGATGGTACGAACGATTTATTTTTGGTTTGAACATGCGAGTACGCTCTTGTTGATAGTCAGATATACAAAGGACCAATCGATGAATAGGAGAATATGACATTTATTTTCAACAAGAATCAAGTCCTGTTAACTGAACCAAGAATTACATTAGTAAAAATAATCATTATAATGTCGTCACTTTACACTTCAAAATGAATATGTTGTTCTCTTTCCGATCATCACTACTACTACTACCACTACTACTACTACTATTATTACTTTTACTACTACTACTACTACTACTACCACCACCACCACCACCACCACCACCACCACCACCACCACCACCACCACCACCACCACCACCACCACCACCACCACCACCACCACCACTACTACCACCGCCACCACCACCACCATAAACCATTACCTACAGAATCACACCGAAGACCGATGCCAACACGGGGGCTGTAAATCCTCGCCTTCGTTAGCCAGCAAGTCCTCCTCCTCCTCCTCCTCCTCCTCCTCCTCCTCCTCCTCCTCTTCCTCTTCCCCCTCCTCCTCCCCGGCAAGCTGATGGACGGCGGGGTTGCAATGTTACCGGGCGAGTGTAGTGTTTGTCCAGCTTCCAGGAACTAGTCTCGCGTTGGATTAGGTTTTGGGTTAGGTTAGGTTAGGTTAGATTAGATTAGTTTTAGGTTAGGTTAGGTTAGGTTAGGTTAGGTTAGGTTAGGTTAGGTTAGGTTCAGGTTAGGTTAGGTTAGGTTAGGTTCAGGTTAGGTTAGGTTTTGGGGCACGTGGAGCGAAGGGAGTGGAACGGAAAGGGGTGGAAGGGGTGGATGTGACATTGATAAGGTGTTCTTGGGGTGACAGTGGAAAGGGAGAGAAAGAGAGGGAGGGAAAGAACCATAGGGAGGGTTGTCTCGCTGAAAGAGAAGAGAAAGGGAAGAAGTGACAGTGATAAGCGTGACACATTCCAGGGGAGGACTGCCTGGAAAGGAAGGGAAGGGAAGGGAAGGGGAGAGTGACATTGATAAGCAGAGCACGTTATAAGGGGAGGGAAGGGGGCTGTTTGGGTGGAAGGGAAGAGAGTGGAAGGGTGGAGAGGGAGGCAGGTAGGTTTTGTGGGACGGTTGGTGCCTGACTGCAAGGGAAAGGAGGAGAGGAAAGGGAGAAGGAGGGAGGTGTTTGGAGTGAAAAAGGGAGGAGAGGGAGGAGAATGAATGAAAAAGAGTGAAAAAGGGAGATGAGGGAGGGGAAGGGAGAAGAGGGAGGGGAATGGAGTAAAAAAGGGAGGAGAAAGGGAGAAGAAGGAGGGGAATGGAGTGAAAAAGGGAGGAGAGGGGAGGTGAAAGGGTAAAGAAGGGAGGGAAATTTAGTGAAAAAGGGAAAATAAGGGAGTGGAAAGGGAGACGAAGGGAAGGGAATGGGAAGGGAGGAAAGGGGGAATAGGGAGGGGATGGAGTGAAAAATAAGGATAGTGGAGGAGAAAGGGAGAAGAAGGGGAATGGGATAAAAATAGGGAGGGGAGGGGAAGAGAGGGGAGGTGAGGGGAAAAAGTGACAGGAACAAGCCGGGAACATTCCAGGGGACGGGGACCAAACCGAACAAAGGGGACACTCAAGTAAAAAAAACTGTGTACATACAACACTAGTTTGTGCCTTGATTTTATGCGTCGCGTTTCTCACCACAATGTGTAAAAAATGCGGCTGATAGACTAAACCTCCTGTATTTTTTTATTTTTTTATTTATTGATATTTTCTATTCTCAGTACGCCCCTTCAGTGCTCCGTGTTGTATGTTATGCAGTGTATTCTCAGTGTGGGTGTATGTATGATGTATTTATATGTGTATGTTGGTTTGGAGTGCTGTCCGGGATAATGAATATGTTGGTTTGGAGTGCTGTCCGGGATAATGAATATGTTGTTTTGGAGTGCTGTCCGGGATAAGAACATAAGAACATAACGAAAATAAGGAAGCTACAAGAGGCCGTGAGACCTACACGAGGTAGTTCCTGTGGTAGATGATGTGGCTAGATAGATAGATAGACATTTTATTGACCACACTATTTTATTTATACACCTGCCTCGTTGGTGAGGTGAGGGATGCGGGGGTTAGCGACAAGGGTACTCACTCAACACCCCTAAAGCGATCTGTTTGGAAAGGCTGAATGTGTCAATTGGTTTAACATTTCCGAAATTAAAGGGAGAGAGCGTGAGAAGGAGGGAAGGAGGTGGTTTAGGGGGCAATGGGGGAGGTGGGGGCAGGGGGGAGGGAAGGAGGTGGGGGGGGCAGGGGGGAGGGAAGGAGGTGGGGGGGCAGGGGCAGGTGGGAGGCTTAACGGAGAGAAGTAAAAGAGAGAGAGAGGTGGAGGATTAGCAGTGGAACTCTTGTTTATTGATCATCTGTTAAAGAGGCGAGTGTCCTGAGAGAGAGAGAGAGAGAGAGAGAGAGAGAGAGAGAGAGAGAGAGAGAGAGAGAGAGAGAGAGAGTGTGGTATGGAATAGAAGAACGAGAGAAAGAGAGAAAGTTGTGGTAGAGAGATTGTAGATACATACGAGAGAGAGAATGTAGATAGAGAAGACGAGAGAGAGAGAGAGAGAGAGAGAGAGAGAGAGAGAGAGAGAGAGAGAGAGTAGTAGTAGTAGTAGAAGTTATGGCATAGAGATACATAGCCTAACACCTGTATCAGAATGGCCTCACACCACCGTGATAACAGTAGCTGGTCGGGTCGCGGCACCCAGGAGGCGCGGGCCGCGGGGCAGGACACGGCTGGGACGCCGGCGCCTGGGGCAAGAGTGTCCCGGGCTGCGCCGACGTGAGGGGCAGATGACTCCCTTAACCCCTTGAGACCCAGAACGTAATTTCCATTGTAATTTGGCTACCATTATACGATTTTTAGTGAATATAAGCAATGTTTTATAGATAAATGACCTGTTTAGTATCCTTGTCGACTAACTAATTTGGTATATTAAGTTAGTTTTCGTAATTTTATGGGCTAACAACAGACGATTTTATATAGCAAAGGAAAGATCTGGGCTGTGAAAGGGTAATTAATTTGATGGGTCGCGCTGCCCTGCTTTGCCTCTAGTACGCCCATTATTGTACGCCCATTCCTAGATCAAAAGACTATATAATTAGTATATTCTACATTATAGTATTAGACTTTTAGATCCCCCTTTTTATACTCTTACTGTCTTCTTTATAGGAACTGGCTATTAAGCGATCTTTTTTTAAACTTTATTTTTTGCCCTTGGCCAGTTCTTTGTGATGCCAAAAAAATATTGATCTAAGCCTAAGAGTTGTGTTAGAATTTAAGGAATTTTCTGTCACTTGTACGGTACCTCCAACTAATTTCTTTGCGATATTCAATTGTCGCATTGCATTTCTTCATTCTGAGTTAGTGTCTCCATTTCTTATTCTTTGTTCCTTTCTGTGTCCTTCTGGCCTCAGCTTGCTTAATTGGTAGGACTTGAGTGATGCGTTAACCTGCCCTAATTTCTTGTCGATCTCTCCTTCTCCCTTCCCCTCTCCCCTTCTCCTCTCCCTCTCCCTTCACTCTCCTTCCCTCCTTCCCCTTCCCTCTTCCTACTCCCTCTCCTTCCCTCCCTCTCCCTTCCCCTCTCCCTTCTCCTCTCCCTTCCCCTCTCCTTCCCCTCTCCCTCTCCCAGCCCTCTCCGCCCCCAGCCCTTCTCCCATCCCCTCTCCCTCCCCTCTCTCCTCCCCCCTCTCTTCCCCTCTCCAGCTCTCCTTCACCTCTCCCTTCCCTCTCCAGCCTCTCCCTCCCCTCTCCTTCCCCTCTCCCTTCCCCTCTCCCAGCCCCTCTCCCTTCCCCTCTCCCTTCCCCTCTCCCAGCCCCTCTCCCTTCCCTTCTCCCAGCCCCTCTCCCAGCCCCTCTCCCTTCCCCTCCGGCCGGAAGGGGAAGTCCTATAAAGATATGTCAAAAATACACCAATACAATTTTCTCACTTATTTAAACTCCAAATTCATTTTGCTATGGCTAATCAGAAAGGCTCAAGCTCTTATCTTTACTCTATCCTAGAAATTTCCTGTAAACCTCATAGTTTTCGAGTTATTTTTAATTTAGAAAAAATGAATTTTTACTGAAAATTAAAGGTGTACCCCTTTTTTGAGATACCTATTATATCAATAGGTAAAACACCTCAAGCTTAACGTTGTTTGTTGTTACCCTATTAATGTTTCCTCTAGGACTAATAATTTTATTGGCAAAACAAAAAATTAAAACCTAACCTAACCTAACCTCACCAAACCTATATATAAGATCCAGGTATTTTCACATGATTTATTAAAGTATCTCTTAGGAGCTTATTAGGGGTATATTATTGTACCCCTATTAAGAGTATATCATACCCTACCTCTCTAATTATATATACTCTTAATAGGGATTATTAAATAGGGTATTAATATCATAGATAAAATTACCTTTTTTTTTGAGGTTTGACTGTGTATAAAATTGTTTCCTATTTCCTTTCCTTGCCTATTGTATCATCATTTCGATCATCTCAGTTGTCTGTTCAGCTCTTCGTTGTATCTCTCCTCTCTTTCCCGTGTTAACTCCTCAAAATGTGTTGTTTACGTATTATAAACTTATCATTACTAACTTTCACTCTTCTTGGCAAGTCTTTAACGTTTAATCTCTTTACTCCCCTTAATCCTCGTCTTTCTCCTACTTCTCTTACCATCCTTCTTAACCTTTGTGGCACTAATTAAATTTCTTAATTTATATACTCATCTCTTTTACAATATTCTAAGGGCACCAAGGACTTGTTGTTAGCTTCATAATAACTTTAATGACTAAAACCTCGTCAATTTCCACCAAGTAACAAACACTCAACATTTAATCTCATTTCGTCTCTCCCTCTGTCCCTAAGCAACTCTTCACTCACTATAAACCTTCACAAGATACAGATTATAGTTACCTTTTTTTATTTTATTTATTATCTATTTGTTTTGCCCTTCGCTAGACTTAGTGATGTAAAAAAAATAAACTCCATCATATATTAGTATTGAATCTTTCTCTTCAATATTGTCAGCTTCATGGAATCTCAAACTTTCCTCGCCTCATAAACTCGTCTACTCGTTTCCTTAACTCATATCTGGTACTCGTAGCTACTCGTACTCACTCGTAACTCGTAATATCACGTCACCATTCTATAAAATTCCATCTCTTTCTATCGCCTCTCTGTTTGAATCTATTTTATCCTCCCACTGGTCTCTATTTTTCTCCTTCCTCCTTTCCTCCTTCCCCCTTCTTCCTTCTTCTTCCTCTTCCTCTTCCTTCCTCCCTTTCTTCTTCCCCTCCCACCTTCTTCTCCCTCTCCCTTCTTCTTCCATCCTTCCCCTTTCTTCTTCCTCTCCCTTCTTCTTCCTCCTTCCCCCTTCTTCTCCTTCCCGTCCCCTCTACCTTCTTCTCCCTCTCCCTTCTTCTTCCTCCTTCCCCCTTCTCCTCCCCCTTCTTCTCCCTCCCTCCCTCCTCCTCCCCCTTCTTCTCCCTCCCTCTTCCTCCTTCCCCCATCTTCTTCCTCCTTCCCCCTTCTTCTTCCTCCTTCCCCTTCCTCCTCCTCCCTCCCCTTCCTTCCCCCTCCTCCCTTCTCCTTCATCACGTCACGGCGGCCTCGGGAAGTGATTGCGCGGGATTGCAGTCAAGTGGTCTCTCAGCAAGTGCCTAGATTTGAACTTTCAGGCGTGATGACCTTGACAAGCCGCCTCCTCTATAAGTCCTCCTCCTCCTCTCCTCCTCCTCCTCCTCCTCCTCTCTCCTCCTCTTCTCCTCCTCCTCCTCCTCCTCCTCCTCCTCCTCTTCTGTATTCTCATCCCTCTTATTTGACCTCAACTTTTTCGGCATTATTTTTGTCTTCTTGATCTTGTCCTTCTCTTCCTTGGTCTTTGTGTCTCCTCCTCCTCCTCCTCCTCTTCCTCCTCCTCCTCCTCCTCCTCCTCCTCTTCCTCCCTCTTCCTCTTCCTCCTCCTCCTCCTCCTCCTCCTCCTCCTCCTCCTCCTCCTCCTCGTCTCAAGTCCATAGTTGTAATGTCTTAAGTGTAAACTGGAACTAATGTTTTCTCGTTTGTTCTCTGAGCTGAATAGAAAATACTTAATGAGTTTCTCTCTCTCTCTCTCTCTCTCTCTCTCTCTCTCTCTCTCTCTCTCTCTCTTCTCTCTCTCTCTCTCTCTCTCTCTCTCTCTCTTCTCTCCAATTAGCAAAGAAGGAACTCATGTTTTCTCCCATCATTTATTTCTCCTCCAGCCTTTGTTCTGTATCCAGGTAAACAAACAGACAGACAAACAGACAGACAGACAGACAGACAAATATATACGTTGCCTTGGAGGAAGCAAATCATTAATGTGTGTTTTTCTCATTTCTTTACAGGTGAGTGGGTTGCAGAGAGGAAGGAAGGCACTGCTGGTCTATAGTAGCTGGTATAGTAGGTATATATAAGGAAGGTACGTACAGTATATATATAAGGAACTATATAGAAGGTGGTATTATATATGGAAGACCTGGGTACTGTTATAGGGCGATACGAGACGTGTTTATTTATTATTATTATTTTGGTAGTAGTAGCAGCAGTAGTAGTAGTAGTAGTAGTAGTAGTAGGAGTAGTAGTAGTAGTAGTAGTAGTAGTAGGAATAGTAGTAGTAGTAGTAGTAGGAGTAGTAGGAGTAGGAGTAGTAGTAGTAGTAGTAATAGCAGTAGCAGTAGTAGTAGTAGTAGTAGTAGTAGTAGTAGTAGTTTTTTTTACATCACAAAGGACTGGTCAAGGCAAAAAAATAAGAGGTAACAAAATGCCCGCCTAGTTGACAGTCCAACTAGGAAGAAGAAAAGCTAGAAGGCAGGAAACTAGGAAGAAGGAGAGCTAGAAGGCAGGAAACTAGGAAGAAGGAAGAGCTAGAAGGCAGGAAACTAGGAAGAAGGAAGAGATAGAAGGCAGGAAACTAGGAAGAAGGAAGAGATAGAAGGCAGGAAACTAGGAAGAAGGAAGTGCTAGAAGGCAGGAAACTAGGAAGAAGGAAGAGATAGAAGAGAGGAAACTAGGAAGAAGGAAGAGATAGAAGAGAGGAAACTAGGAAGAAGGAAGTGCTAGAAGGCAGGAAACTAGGAAGAAGGAAGAGATAGAAGGCAGGAAACTAGGAAGAAGGAAGAGCTAGAAGGCAGGAAACTAGGAAGAAGGAAGAGATAGAAGGCAGGAAACTAGGAAGAAGGAAGAGATAGAAGGCAGGAAACTAGGAAGAAGGAAGAGATAGAAGGCAGGAAACTAGGAAGAAGGAAGAGCTAGAAGGCAGGAAACTAGGAAGAAGGAAGAGCTAGAAGGCAGGAAACTAGGAAGAAGGAAGAGATAGAAGGCAGGAAACTAGGAAGAAGGAAGAGATAGAAGAGAGGAAACTAGGAAGAAGGAAGAGCTAGAAGAGAGGAAACTAGGAAGAAGGAAGAGCTAGAAGAGAGGAAACTAGGAAGAAGGAAGAGATAGAAGGCAGGAAACTAGGAAGAAGGAAGAGCTAGAAGGCAGAAGGAAGAAGGAGAGAAGAAAGAGAATGAAGAAGGAGGAAAGCAGAAGGAAGAAGGAAGAGCTAGAAGGCAGAAACTAGGAAGAAGGAAGAGATAGAAGGCAGGAAACTAGGAAGAAGGAAGTGAAGAAGGCAGAAACTAGGAAGAAGGAAGAGATGAAGCAGAAACTAGGAAGAAGAAGAGCTAGAGAGCAGGGAAGACGTAGGAAGAAGGAAGAGATAGAAGGCAGGAAACTAGGAAGAAGGAAGAGATAGAAGAGAGGAAACTAGGAAGAAGGAAGAGATAGAAGGCAGGAAACTAGGAAGAAGGAAGAGCTAGAAGGCATGAAACTAGGAAGAAGGAAGAGATAGAAGAGAGGAAACTAGGAAGAAGGAAGAGATAGAAGGCAGGAAACTAGGAAGAAGGAAGAGATAGAAGGCAGGAAACTAGGAAGAAGGAAGAGATAGAAGAGAGGAAACTAGGAAGAAGGAAGAGTGTACATAAAGGAATGACAATAAGAGGCTGAAGAGTTAAGAAACAGGTCAGGAAGAAAAGGAAGAAAAGGAAGAAAAGGAAGAAAAGGAAGGAAAGGAAGGAAAGAGGAACAGAAATATTAGCTGTGTATCTCAGGTTAAATGGATCCTGGCTTAATGTAGGGAGAAGAGAGGAGAGAGAGGAGAGAGAGAGAGAGAGAGAGAGAGAGAGAGAGAGAGAAGAGAGAGATTGTCGGACTAGAAATACAAAACGCGTTAAAATATTTCTCCCTCCTATCTAGAGAGAGAGAAGAGAGAGAGAGAGAGAGAGAGAGAGAGAGAGAGAGAGAGAGAGAGAGAGAGATTGTCGGGACTAGAAAATACATAAAGGGTGTTAAAATATTTTTCCCTCCTATCTAGAGAGAGAGAGAGAGAGAGAGAGAGAGAGAGAGAGAGAGAGAGAGATTGTCGGGACTAGATAATATATAAAGGGTGTTAAAATATTTCTCCCTGCTATCTCTCTTCCTTATCTCTGGACGGCGTGAGTCAGGCATTAAATAAAAGTGGCCATAAAACACACGTGGGCGCTCCGATAACCTGCTTTATGCGACGCTGTCATATAAACAAAAAAGTATTATAAGGAACAAAATATATAGCCACATCTCCATTATTTTCTGGTACGTGAATACAGCTCAAAAGTTTTATTATTTCTATAACGACGTCTTTTAATGGGTTTTAAATGAGAGTTTTTGTTCGTTTTTTAAGAGATAACCTAAAATATTACAAAATGTCATCTCTCCATTATTTTCTGGTACGTGAATGGAGCTCAAAAGTTTTATTATTTCTATGACGACGTCTTTTAATGGGTTTTAAATGAGAGTTTTTGTTCGTTTTTTAAGAGATAACCTAAAATATTACAAAAAGTCATCTCTCCATTATTTTCTGGTACGTGAATGGAGCTCAAAAGTTTTATTATTTCTATAACGACGTCTTTTAATGGGTTTTAAGTGAGTTTTTGTTCGTTTTTCTAAGAGATAACCTAAAATATTACAAAATGTCATCTCTCCATTATTTTCTGGTACGTGAATACAGCTCAAAAGTTTTATTATTTCTATAACGACGTCTTTTAATGGGTTTTAAGTGAGTTTTTTTTTTTTTTTTTTAAGAGATGGCCTAAAATATTACAAAAAGTCATCTCTCCATTATTTTCTGGTACGTGAATACAGCTCAAAAGGTTTTAATATTTTTCTATAACGACGTCTTTTAATGGGTTTTAAGTGAGTTTTTGTTCGTTTTTTAAGAGATAACCTATAATATTACAAAAAGTCACATCTCCATTATTTTCTGTCACGTGAATACAGCTCAAAAGTTTTATTATTTCTATAACGACGTCTTTTAATGGGTTTTAAATAATTTTTTTGTTCGTTTTTTAAGAGATAACCTAAAAAAATAAAAAAAGTCATCTTTCCATTATTTTCTGTCACGTGAATACAGCTCAAAAGTTTTATTATTTCTATAACGACGTCTTTTAATGGGTTTTAAGTGAGTTTTTTTTTTTTTTTTTTAAGAGATGGCCTAAAATATTACAAAAAGTCATCTCTCCATTATTTTCTGGTACGTGAATACAGCTCAAAAGTTTTATTATTTCTATAACGACGTCTTTTAATTGGTTTTAAGGGAGTTTTTGTTCGTTTTTTAAGAGATAACCTAAAATATTACAAAATGTCATCTCTCCATTATTTTCTGGTACGTGAATGGAGCTCAAAAGTTTTATTATTTCTATAACGACGTCTTTTAATGGGTTTTAAGTGAGTTTTTGTTCGTTTTTTAAGAGATAACCTAAAATATTACAAAATGTCATCTCTCCATTATTTTCTATCACGTGAATTGAGCTCAAAAGTTTTATTAAGTCTATAACTGTATTTTTTGTATGTGTTTTAGCTAATTTTTTTCTCCTATTTTCTCCTATTGTTTTATTAAATCTATAAATGTATCTCTTTTAATGTGTTTTAGCTAAGTTTTCCTCCTTTTTTTTAAGAGATAACCTAAAAAGGAGAAAATAGGCTACATCGTGAGGGAGAGAAAATAGGCTACACGTGAGGGAGAGAAATAGCTACAACGTGAGGGAGAGAAAATAGGCTACATCGTGAGGGAGAGAAAATAGGCTACATCGTGAGGGAGAGAAAATAGGCTACATCGTGAGGGAGAGAAAATAGGCTACATCGTGAGGGAGAGAAAATAGGCTACATCGTGAGGGAGAGAAAATAGGCTACATCGTGAGGGAGAGAAAATAGGCTACACCGTGAGGGAAGAAAATAGGCTACATCGTGATGGAGAGAAAATAGGTACATCGTGAGGAGAGAAAATAGGTACATCGTGAAGGGAGAGAAAATAGGCTACATCGTGAGGGAGAGAAAATAGGCTACATCGTGAGGGAGAGAAATAGGCTACATCGTGAGGGAGAGAAAATAGGCTACATCGTGAGGGAGAGAAAATAGGCTACATCGTGAAGGAAATATATAGAGGATACTGATTTTGGTGTTTTCGGCCATAAAGACGTTTTTTTATGTTGTTTGTTCATTGTTAAGAATATATTTTTCCTGTCATTAATTCTTCAATATTATAATCAATACAAGAAACAATAGTAAAAAAAAATTGATCTTCACAAATAAATACAGATGAAAAAAAAAAAAAATTGGAAAAAAAAAAAAAAAAATACAAATAGAAAATAGAAAATCACAAAAAAGCACAAAAATATAACAAAATAAATAAATAAGAGATGAAAATATTAATGACAAAAAAAAAGGTACAAATCAATAATGGATCCTCAATTATAATTTCTTGCAACGGACCAGTCGATTCGGCCATTAAATTTTTTTTATATATATCTATCTGTTCATTGTGCAGAATATATATTTTTTTCATTAATTCGCCAATATTATAAATTCTTGCAACAGACCAGTCGATTCGGCCATTAAGATTTTTTGATATATCTGTTCATTGTGTAGAATATATATATTTTTATTAATTCTTCAACAAAAGCTGGTACGTCTATATATACGCTTTCATCGCTATGCCATTACTCCTTGTTAACAATGGTGAATTTAACTTTTCCCGATATGATCAGACTAATTGATGTCGCTCTGTAAAAACTAACTAGACAAATGACTTCAAAGTGAAACGCCACGTAGGATATAATAAAATTAATGCCAATGCAGAATAATTACAGGATCTGAAAGCAATGGGTAAACAAGGATTTTTATTTTATACATTTTCCTCATAGCGATTTTTTTATTATTTTTATTATCATATTCAACATACATTTTTCAGGGATATAATTTGCCGTATGCTATCATGAACAATATATAAAACTAGGTCATCTTTGTGGTGAAATGCTAATGATAAATATGTCATGAATAAAAGTAATCTCTGGCCAGTCCTTTGTGATGTTAAAAAAAAAAAGTAATAGTATCATCATCATCATCATCATTGTATTGGTTCACATCTAACCCATTTTCCATCTTATTTCACTATATTTCTATTATTATTATTATTATTATTATTATTATATTTCACAACCTTCCCTCTTTCCCTCCTACCTTCCTTCCCTCCTTCCCTCCTTCCCCTTCCCCTTTCCCCTCCCCTCCTACCCTCCTCCTCCCTTCCTCCTATATTATACCGCGCCTCGCCCCCCCCCCCCCCCCCACAGTATTGGTATTCAGGTCTAAGAGGGCTTAACACGGGCACCAATTTGACTTGAGTGATTTCCCTTCTCCCTTCCATCTTCCCTTTCCATTCCTCTAGTATTCCTTTCTCAACCCTTTCCAGAGAGAGAGAGAGAGAGAGAGAGAGAGAGAGAGAGACTACTACTACTACTACTACTACTACTACTACTACTACTACTACTACTGCTATCTTTCCTAAATATCTATCTAACTCCTTGCCTTCCTAACAAATTTCTTCTATCTTCTTTTCCTTCCTCTCTTCCTTCACCTCTCTCTAACCTTTCCTCTCTCTCTCTCTCTCCTTCTCTCCTCTTCTCTCTCTCTCTCTCTCTCTCTCTCTCTCTCTCTCTCTCTCTCGTCTCTCTCTCTCTCTCTCTCTCTCTCTCTCTCTCTCTCTCTCTCCTCTCTCTCTCTCTCTCTCTCTCTCTCTCTCTCTCTCTCTCTCTCTCCTTCTCTCTCTCTCTCTCTCTCTCTCTCTCTCTCTCTCTCCTCTCTCTCTCTCTCTCTCTCTCTCTCTCTCTCTCTCTCTCTCCTCTCTCTCTCTCTCTCTCTCCTCTCTCTCTCTCTCTCTCATATACAGGTGCAAGATGAAGGTGGTGCATGAAATTTGGTCCATATTGCTGATGCGTCACGAAATACAACACTTCGCTCACTCTATTCCTCCGGGTAGAATCGTAGCGAGCGTTTTGCAGTGTTTCTGACGCCGCGGTGAAGCCCTTTGACAAGTACAATTGAAGCCTTGGCCTTGCGTTTATCTTTCAACATCAAAAACGTGTTCGAGAAAGGGTGCTTCTATCCCGAGGGACCCGAGAGAACCTATCGGGGTCTCAGAGGGGGTGTGGGGGGGGAGCCTTAGAGAGAGAGAGAGAGAGAGAGAGAGAGAGAGAGAGAGAGAGAGAGAGAGAGAGAGAGAGAGAGAGAGAGAGAGAGAGAGAGAGAGAGAGCATTATAGATTGCGGAATTAACTAAAGAACATCCTACCTTATATGTGTTAGCTGCATTGCCCTCTAGTCTGTCTCTAGTTATCAGGACTGTGTGTGTGTGTGTGTGTGTATGTGTGTGTGTGTGTGTGTGTATGTGTATGTGTATGTGTTGTGTGTGTGTGTGTGTGTGTGTGTGTGTGTGTGTGTGTGTTCCTGCAGAGCCACGTGTTGTTGCACTTAACGTCTTGACTCGCGATTATGGTAATTACTCCTTCGGGGACTGTGGGAAGGAGGCAGAGGGAGAAGATTAAGCCTAAGGAAACAAAACGCCTTCTTTAATTTTCATTTTCCTCCACAAATTACCTCACGAAATACCACCAACAAACTTTGAACTAACTCCCTAACGCTTTCCCTTTGTTAGTTTAGTTGCTTAGTTTCTGAATTTTTTAGTTTCTTTGTTATAGTTTCTTAGTTTAGTTTCTTAGTTAACTTAGTTTCCTTCATTTTCATACTAACCTTCGTCTCCCAAGTTCCCAACGAAAAACTAATACAAGTTCAATATTCAGAAAATCATGACTTTTTCCTACGCCTTTCAAATACCAGGTTTTTTTTTTTTAGATAGAAACACCAAATTCGGTCTCAAATATAAGGGATTTATAGTTTCCTGTGTGTTGGTTCTCGTTCCTCGCCTCCCCCCGTCCCCCTGTGTCCCCCCGTGTCCCCCTGTGTCCCCCTGTGTCCCCCCTTGTCGCCCCCATGTCTCCCTGTGTCCTCCCTGTCCCTCCTGTGTCTCCTGTGTACCCCTGTGTCCCCCCGTGTTCCCTGTGATCCCTGTGTCCCCCCCTTATCCCCCTGTGTCCCCCTATGCCCCCCTGTGTGCCTAGTATCCCCTGTGTCCCCCTGTGTCCCCCTGTGTCCCCTGAAGCCTCCTGGCGGCGTGATCCCTCGTGGTTGTGATTCCCTGACGGCCTCGGAGTCTTTGAAGGTCTCGAAGCTCATAAAAAGGCAATGAATGTGAGGATGAGTGACATGAACGCCGCTGTATCGACCACTGTTGGGGGTGGCTCGTGCTCTCTCTCTCTCTCTCTCTCTCTCTCTCTCTCTCTCTCTCTCTCTCTCTCTCTCTCTCTCCTCTCTCGCTCTCGCTCGCTCTCTCTCTCGCTCTCTCATTTTCCCCGTTTTTTTTTGGCATTACAATATCTTTTTCCCCTTTTTTGGCTTTACAATCTCTCTCTCTCTCTCTCTCTCTCTCTCTCTCTCTCTCTCTCTTCTCTCTCTCTCTCTCTCTCTCTCTCTCTCTCTCTCTCTCTCTCTCTCTCTCTCTCTCTCTCTCTCTCTCACACACACAGACACACACATATTCTCTCTCTATCTCTCTTTCTGTGTGTGTGTGTGTGCGTGTGTGTGTGTTTGTGTGATACAGAGCAAACAAAAAGTATTTACACATGGAGGAAAACTCAACAGTAATATCAGGGAGCGAGGCGCGTGTTGGTGAGAGGCAAAAATGGTGGCAGCGCATGATCAAAGGTTTGGAATAATGTGCAGGTGTGGAAGGTGTGGAAGTTTGTATTTGTTGGTCATATAGACAGATGTTACGCCCACCATCTGTATGCGGGTGTTTTTTTTATGATAAGATAAGGTGTTTGATAAGATTGTATTAGTGTATAGTGTGAGAATTATGATGTAAGTTTTGGTAATAGTTGTGGTGTTTTTTCGGTTCGTGGAGGTAATGATGGAACTGTGTGTGTGTGTGTGTGTGAGAGAGAGAGAGAGAGAGAGAGAGAGAGAGAGAGAGAGAGAGAGAGAGAGAGAGAGAGAGAGAGAGAGAGAGAAGTCTGGCGGTAAAGACAAAATATACAGACGACACGACGCTCATTTTGTGTCTGAAATCTATGTTGTAGAACTTCATGATTCGCTACTATGATATTCAAGATTGATTTTAAGTTTTTAGTGGACTGCAATCTGATTTAAAGGACAGATAAGAAACCAGAGCGAGGGTAGAAAGGCACATCTACATCGCCCCTTCCCGCAGCCTTCCTTGCATCGCCTACACCACTAACACAAGACTGCGAGGGAAAGAAACTGTAGCTTATTGGTTCCTTGTTGTACATTATTTTCTCTCCCTACAACTAGATCATAATTTCAGTTCTTTTCGTCGTTTCCCTTCTCTTCTCTCCCTTCTGTCTTTCCGATCATAATTTCAGTTCTTTTCGTCGTTTCCCTTCTCTTCTCTCCCTTCTGTCTTTCCCTGTTCCCTTACTCCCTCCATCGTCTATACCCTTCTACCCCTTCCTCTATATCTCTTATTTCAAAGGGGACGAACCTTCTACTTTCCAATCCTTTCTCTCTTATTATCTATTTAGTGTAGTGTAGTTAAATCAAACAGCCATGTAAGGACCTAATGGTATGTTGCTGTTTGTGTTTCCTTTGTATTCCTTTGTATTTCTCCATTGGTTCTCTCCTCTCCTCTCCCTCAAACACGCCGCCCCGCCTGTATCGATCGCGGCCGTGCGGAACAAGGCTGGGGAGCTCAATTCCTCGACTTGGCTCCGCTGCGTCACCAGTTTCTGAAATCCTGCAGCAGCTTTGGCGCTCACACTCTGACGTGCCTCCCTAGGTCACCTCAGGGCCAAGGGAGTCAAGGGAGTCAAGGGCCAATGGGGTTTACAGGGCCCTGAAGAACGCTAGTGTGCTTAGTGCTGCGCCGGACCCTAAGGAAAAACACCATTTTTTTGAAGCCTTTTGTTGAATCTCCTGGGGTTCTAGTCCTGGAGGAGCCTCAGCGCTCATGGAGGAATAGGAACCGAGATTCTGAGTCCCGGCGCCATGACCCGCTGGATCTCCCTGCTGGAACCCTGGAACACTCGAGGCTCTCAACTTTAGTGGGTAGAAGTCTGGAGGCAGAGGGCCCTTGAGGGGACTTGAACCCTGGTGAAGGGGAGGAGCAGGGGAGGACAGGGAGGGAGGAGCAGAGGCCTTGGAGGAAATGTTGAAGGAAGAGACGTAGACCTGACTCGACTTGTGCCCTTGTTAGAGGAGGGTTTCTTATGCTGCCTGCAACCCTTTAAAGCATAATGGCAGCCCTCGGGAAGCAAATGGCGATCCTTTAAGGGAAGCATGAGAGTCCTTTGGCGAAACACCTTGAGACTGTAACTCTTGTGGCCGCAGAGGGAGGCGCGTCCGGGGGCATTAGTGAGGGAGATAACGGAGGGAGGAAGGGCGTAATGAGGGGAGGGAGTGAAGAGCGAGGGGAAGAGGGGAAGAGCAGCGATGTAGAGAATAGAGGAAATGGGTGATAAAGAAAATAGATTGGAAAAGGAAAATAGAATAGAGGAAAAGTGAAGACAGGAAGGTGGTGCTGTAGGAATAAAGCTTAGCAGAAGGGAGAGGGAGGGAGGGAAGTAATGGAAGGGAAGGGAAAGAGAAGTGAGTTTTTAGAGAGAATGAGGCTGACTTTTTCTTTATTTCTTCTACCTTCTGTTCGCGAGCTGCTGCCGTGTCTCCTGCCTCACTCAGCCTGCCTCTCCACACTCTCCCTTGTTTTCCTGCCTCTTCTATTTCACTTTACCTGCCTCTTACTTGCTTCTATGCCTCTCTCTCTCGTTGCGTGCTTCATTCTGCCTGCTTCATCTTACTTGCCTTGCACCGATCTCACTTTTCTTACCTTTGCTACCTACTTTTCCCTCTTGCCACCTGCCTTTCTCTCCTCTCCTACTACTTGTGTTTTTTCATCTAGTCTGCCTTATACCCTGTTACCCTGCCTCCCTGCCTGTCTCACTGCCTCCCTCCCTGTCCCCCTGCCTGCCTCGTACCTTGTTACCCTGCCTCACTGCCTGTCTCCCTCCCTGTCCCCTGCCTGCCTCGTACCCTGTTCCCTGTCCTCCCTCCTCCTACTACACTCTTACCAATCACCCTATCTTTCCCTACTGTATTTTTTTTCTCATTTAGCTCGCTTTGTACCCTATCTGCCTCCCTGCCTCCTTCCCTGCCTGCCTCCCTCCCTCCCTGCCTCTCCTCCTACTACACTCTTACCAATCACCCTACCTTTCCCTACTGTATTTTTTTCATCTAGCCTTTCTTGTACCCTGTCTCCCTGCCTCTACCCTTTCCTGCCTCACTCTTACCTGCCTCGCGCCTGTCTCCTCTTCCGCCTGCCTCTCCCGGTAGTTTTATGCCTGGCTGGGTCCCGCTAATAAGGCAATTCGTTCCTTGTCATCCCTACGCCTCCCCCTGACGGCTGTGATTGGCTGGGGGGGTGCTGGCCGAGAAAATGGATTCTCATTGGTTGACGGACGGGCCGGGTAATTGACTTGTTTTGTTTTATTGATCTTGATGGAATGAATGTTCTTATTTTTGCGTGTATTGTTATTTTCAGTTTGCTTGTGTGTGTGTGTGTGTGTGGTCAGGTGGGTGGAAAGGTGTGTTAAGTGTGTTTTTTGATTTTTTTTACATTTTTTTTTTTACATTTTTGTGCCTATAGCGCCTGTAAGCAGTGGTGACCCAGGGCTCGGATGGTAGGCTCTGGAGGTTCACTTGAGGGCTATGATGGTTGGTCCTCGTCCGTGGTGGCGCAGGTAGGATTTTTATTGTGACGCCTGTGATTAGAGGCTCATGCCGCCCCCCTGTGTCCTCCGATGCACTCGCAATCGAAGGTAGAGTTGATGGGCAGGACATGTGGGTGTTCTTAGGCCACTCGACGGTGCAGAAAGGTTTTGGTTTTCTTCGGGGATCGAACTCGGGTCACCGAGAACGCCAGTCGGAGACGCTAACCACTCCGCTACCGCCTCCCCATTTGGGATTGTTTTGATTGTGTTGTTTGTTTGTAGACCGTAACAGGTGATTAGACAGGTATGGTGACGCAATCTTCGTGACGTCACACTTTAAGTAGCCAGTCAGGGCGGGTTCCTATCAGCCCAAATTAACGATACTGATGGAAAAACCTGAACATTTCTCTCTCTCTCTCTCTCTCTCTCTCTCTCTCTCCTCTCTCTCTCTCCTCTCTCTCTCTCTCCTCTCTCTCTCTCTCTCTCTCTCTCTCTCTCTCTCCTCTCTCTCTCTCTCTCTCTCTCTCTCTCTCTGGCACATTTCCCCCTTTTTTGATATTACAATCTCTCTCTCTCTCTCTCTCTCTCTCTCTCCTCTCTCTCTCTCTCTCTCTCTCTCTCTCTCTCTCCTCTCTCTCTCTCTCTCTCCACGTATTTTGCTGGAAGAACACAGTAGTTAAGTAGGAAAAAGAGAGAGAGAGAGAGAGAGAGAGAGAGAGAGAGAGGAGAAGAGAGAGAGAGAGAGAGAGAGAGAGAGAGAGTAGGGAGAGTAGGGAGCCAATTTTGAGTCCATTTCCCTCTCATTATCCAACTCTCCATTTTCATCAGTCAGGAGGTAGACATTCCCGCCCAGGTGAGATAATTAGTGAGGCAGGACGCCGCTCTCTACCTGTGGGGGGGCGAGGGGGCGAGGGGGGGAGGGGGGAGGGGGATGCTGGGGTGATTGAGAGGGGGAAGGGGGATGCTGGGGTGATTGGGAGGGGGAAGGGGGATGCTGGGGTGATTGGGAGGGGGAAGGGGGATGCTGGGGTGATGGAGAGTGGGTGGGAATGCTGAGGAGGGGGAAATTAGGGTGATGGGAACAGGGGAGGGGAGTGAGTGGGGATGCTTCGAAGAGGAGGAGGGGTGTATGGGGTAGGTAGGGAGGTGATGGGGAGGGGGAAATGAGGGCGTGATGGGTAGGGTGTGGGGGATGTTTGGGGGGGGGGTAGGGATGCTAGGGGTGATTGGGAGTGAGAAGAGGGGATGCTAAGGGGGAGGGGAAGGGGGGGGTGGGGATGTTGGGGAGGGGGAAATGAGGGCGTGATAGGTAGGGTGTGGGGGATGTTTGGGGGGGTGTAGGGATGCTTGGGGATGTTGGGGAGGGAGGGATGGGGTGCTGAATTGACTATGGGTGACAGTGGTGGGCGGTTGTGGGCGGGGGAAAGATGTGACAGGTTTGAGACACGTGGGAGGATGTTCATTAGTTTTAAAGGGAAAGTTTTGAAAGTGATTGATTATGTTTCCTTTTTTATTTCCTTATTTTTTGGTCGAATTCTAGAGGTCTTATTTTTTTTTTATTTGTGTTTATTAGTTTTAAAGGGAAAGTTGTGAAAGTGATTGATTATATTTTCTACCTTTTTTTTTTTTTTTTGGTTGAGGTCTATAGGTCTTTTTTTTTTTTTTGGTTGTAGGTCTATAGGTCTTTTTTTTTTTTTTGCGAGTCTATAGGTCTTTTTTTTTTTTGGTCGAGGTCTATAGGTCTTTTTTTTTTTTTTTTGTCGAGGTCTATAGGTCTTTTTTTTTTTTTTTTTGTCGAGGTCTATAGGTCTTTTTTTTTTTTTTTTTCGAGGTCTATAGGTCTTTTTTTTTTTTTTTGTCGAGGTCTATAGGTCTTTTTTTTTTTTTTGGGTCGAGGTCTATAGGTCTTTTTTTTTTTTTTTTTGTCGAGTCTTAGGTCTTTTTTTTTTTTTTTTTTTTGTCGAGGTCTATAGGTCTTTTTTTTTTTGTCGAGGTCTATAGTTCTTTTTTTTTCTTTTCTTTTTTCTTTTTTTTTTTTGATAGTGATTGATATAATTATTTCCCATTTTTTTTGGTCGATTTTTTTTTGGTTTTGTATTTATTTTCTTCTAACTTTTTGGATTTGATGGGTCGCGCACTTTTTCCCACCACTTCGGGCATCAAATGGTAGCAAAATACCAAAAGATGCCGGAAAATATCGCTCGTATGACACAGCCTTACCTCGCGTCCGTGGTGGTATACACTCTTAGAAAAGAAGGGTAGGAAAAGGGTAGAAAAAGGGTGTTTGTAGTGATGAAATACTGCTACCCCTTTTTAACCCTTACAAATATACCCTTTTGCAACCCTAAATATACCCTTTTCGAACCCCAAATATACCCTTTTTCAACCCTCTCGTCTAAAAAGGGTAGATAAAGGGTAGATGAAGGGTATAATCAGCAGCATCTACCCTCCAGCCTGGACATAGGGTATAAAAAGGGTAGTGATGTTGCGATGTAACAGTTCTACCCTTAATATACCCCTTATTTCTGAGTGTGTAGGCAATTTTTTTTATATAGCGATGTAATTATCTATGTGGTCCTGAGTTTTGTGAGGGAACTGCCGGTGAATTAGTTGTTTCGATTCATTAAAAGTCAGTCACAGTGGCGAAATATTTGTGTAGGCTAAGCGAGTTGGGTGTTCTCGTTGACATCAGAAGTTAACTCATTTCAACGTGTTCCCTGCTACCAAAGGGAACTTTTTAGCCACGATCGTGTCATAGGTTTTTTTCCCTAACTGTTTGATTCCCTAATGCTGTGTTTACTGTTATACCTTCATTACTATACTCAGCACTGGGGTATGCATAGGAAGGCCGCCGTGGTACCTTGTCTTGATATCTTTTTTTTTTTTTTTTCGTTCTTAGGCCAATCGACGGTGCCAATTTTGGAGCCTTTCGCGCCTATAGGCAATTTTTTTTCTTCATTTTCTATCTTGCTGTAATTCCTACACAGGCTGCTAATGAAGTACAGTAAACCCTCTATACAGTTCTCTATACATGTTGCACTTATCAACCATAGTTTTTTTAGTTATTGAAAAAAACGTGTTTTTCAAAAAAAATCTAGGTATACCCCTTGCAAAATTTGCAATATTTTTGAAAAATAGATTTGATTGAAAATCAGTTCCTAGCAGTTTTCGGGCATGCTGAACACGAATCTGAAGTCAGTTTTCAGTTACAATGATTAGAAGTCCCTATTTCAGCCAATTCACAATGACATGATACTTCCAGATATTCCTTAAAAACCACAAATTAGACAAAACTTACTACAAGACATAAAAATATGATAGGCATTGCTAGATTAATCATTACTTCAATACAATAAACGTAAATTCAGCACTCCATGTCATGTAAACACTCAATCCCCATCTGAAACACCAGTACCACAACAACACTAACTATTCTCCCCTCAACACAAGTCTACAACACACTCTATATAAGCATGGTTGTAACGTTGGCAAGTATAATTATAAGACTGTTTCAGCCCCGCGTAAAGACCAGATCGTGAGACGCGGCTGATAAACAAGTGCATGAAGGACATTTAAGTGGAAGACAGGGAAGAGAAGAGGCGGAAGAGAAAGAAGAAGAAGAAGAAGAAGAAGAAGAAGAAGAAGAAGAAGAAGAAGGGGAAGGGGAAGAGGAGGTAGTTCTTAAGCAGTTGGGTATTCAGTAGACAGTAAAGGAGAGTGCCTAGCTTTAATTTAAACTTTGCCTCCTTAAATATCCCGGATTCTCCAAAGAGTGTCTGCGCTTCCACTCTCTTTTCGGGCAACCTTACCTGAGTTACATCTCGTTATCTCGGAGCTCAGGTGTTTTTCTCCTAATTATACTGAAGATTTATACCGAGAGAGAGAGAGAGAGAGAGAGAGAGAGAGAGAGAGAGAGAGAGAGAGAGAGAGAGAGAGAGAGAGAGAGAGAGAGAGAGAGAGATTATGAGGAAAAGAAGCTCTGAATATGTAGATGTAACTTTAATGGTCGTGTTGAAAAACTTAAAATAAGGAAGAGAGAAGAGGTTATTATGATAGTGACTGATGGTTTTTGGATTGACTGACGGGTGCTGGGAGTGACTTACGAGTGCTGGGATGACTTACGAGTGCTGGGAGTGACTGACGGGTGCTGGGAGTGACTGACGGGTGCTGGGAGTGACTTACGAGTGCTGGGAGTGACTTACGAGTGCTGGGAGTGACTTACGAGTGCTGGGAGTGACTTACGAGTGCTGGGAGTGATTGACGGGTGCTGGGAGTGACTGACGGGTGCTGGGAGTGACTTATGGGTGCTGGGAGTGACTGACGGGTGCTGGGAGTGACTTATGGGTGCTGGGAGTGACTGACGGGTGCTGGGAGTGACTGACGGGTGCTGGGAGTGACTGACGGGTGCTGGGAGTGACTGACGGGTGCTGGGAGTGACTGACGGGTGCTGGGAGTGACTGACGGGTGCTGGGAGTGACTGACGGGTGCTGGGAGTGACTGACGGGTGCTGGGAGTGACTGACGGGTGCTGCAAGTGACTTACGAGTGCTGGGAGTGACTGACGGGTGCTGGGAGTGACTTACGAGTGACTTACGAGTGCTATGATAAAACGGAAGGTATATTTCAGCGGGTACAGGGTGTTACAAAAGGTGTGAGTCCATTATCGGATATCAATACTATGGCAGTGGTAATGATCTCTCTCTCTCTCTCTCTCTCTCTCTCTCTCTCTCTCTCTCTCTCTCTCTCTCTCTCTCTCTCTCTCTCATTACAGTGATTAATAAACTTTCGATTAATCAATGGAAATGAAATACACGTTTATCATTTGCATGCTATCGCTCATGTACTTAGTGAGATGAAATTACAAAAAATAATTACTTTGCTGATAACACTGATACCTAATACTAAGTCAACACCTGGTTAGCTTGTATTTGTGTGTGTGTGTGTGTGTGTGTGTGTGTGTGTGTGTGTGTGTGTGTGTGTGTGTGTGTGTGTGTGTGTGTGTGTGTGTGTGTGTGTGTGTGTGTGTGTGTGTGTGTGTGTGTGTGTGTGCAAGTGTACTAATTAGCGTGTGTACTTACCTATCCGTCAGTCAGATAAGTGTATGTGGTGTGTGTGTGTGTGTGTGTGTGTGTGTGTGTGTGTGTGTGTGTGTGTGTGTGTGTGTGTGTTGTGTGTGTGTGTGTGTGTGCGCGCGCTTCAGCCTTGAAATGTCAGTAGATCAAAGCGTCACCGGGTGTAGATTGCGTCTCCATCCTGCTTGTGCAAGACTCAAGTGGAGGGTTGGACTCCTCTCTTCCTGGAACTCTTGACAAAGGAAGCAGAGTTAATATTCTCTCTCTCTCTCTCTCTCTCTCTCTCTCTCTCTCTCTCTCTCTCTCTCTCTCTCTCTCTCTCTCTCTCTCTCTCTCTCTCTCTCTCTGAAATATGAATAGGCATGAATTTTACACTAACATTAACAGTTCACCTCAAATTCTTGGACCTTTTCCTATAATATTTATGTATATGTTCCATGTAGCCTTGTTTTACTATACATATATTACAGTTTCCAAATGGTAAAAGTAAAAGAAAGAAGTAAATGATATCCTAAAGAAGAAGAGTGAAGGAGAAGAAGGAGGAGAAGGAAAGAGAAGAAGGAGGCTGAAAAAATTTAAATACGTAGCAGACATGTTGAAATTAAAGCAAGGAGATACAAAATAATGATAGCCAAAGGAAGAAGAGAGAAGGAGAATGAGGGAAAAATATTATATGATGTGAATTAGTAGGCGAGGAAACAAGGACGACAGACTTAAGACGAAAGACAACATTATCCTCAAATGTTGAAAATAACACAAGGCGGCAAATGATGTCCAAAGGAAGAAGAGGAAAAGGAGGAGTAATTATTTTTTTGATAAGTAGCAGAGGAAACAGTGACAGACTTAAGACGAAAAACAACATTATCCTCAAATGTTGAAAAATGAGATCTGAATGTTGAAAATAAAACAAGGAGGCAAGTGATGTCCAAAGGTAGAAGAGGAAAAGGAGGAGGAGTAAAAAAAATGTTGATAAGTAGCAGAGGAAACAGTGACAGACTTAAGACGAAAGACAACATTATCCTCAAATGTTGAAAAATTATATCTAAATGTTGAAAATAAAACAAGGAGGCAAGTGATGTCCAAAGGTAGAAGAGGGAAAGGAGGAGGAGGAGGAGGAAAACATGTGAATAAGTAAGAGAGGAAACAGTGACAAAACAAAAGACAACATTATTCTCAAGTGTTTGAAGAATGTTTTCCAAAGTTCTCAAATGTTGAAAATAACGCAAGGAGGCAAATGATGTCCAAAGGAAGAAGAGGAGAATGAGATAAAATATTAATAAGTAGCAGAGGAAACAGTGACATAAGAGGAAAGACAATATTATCCCCAGGTGTTTGAAGGAGCTGCTAATTAGGAGATCACCACGTTACTGCCGCCTTGTTATATCCTTCGTGTAGGTGGCAATTAAACATTAACGTGTAGACGGTCGCCCTTTCCAGGAATCTTAAGTCTGAAATTAGTTTAAGCCTCGTATCCTTTAATTCTTAGATTCACTCACTCACTCACTCACTCACTCACTCACTCACTCACTCACTCACTCACTCACTCACTCACTCACTCACTCACTCACTCACTCACTCACTCACTCACTCACTCACTCTTTGTTCATCCAACATAACCCCTTCACGCCCAGATATTTCCTTTCCTATAAAAAAAAAAGTGTTCTTAGCCATAAATTTACGAAAAGTAACTGAATATACCAAATTAGCTAGTGGACAAGGATACTAAACAGGTCATATCTATAAAATATTGCTTATAGTCACTAAAAATCCTCTAATGGTACCCAAATTACAATAGAAATTACGTTCTGGGCCTCAAGGGTTTAAATTCACTTATAGCCCGTTCACCATTAGCACCTCTTTACATCTAAGTCATCTATAACTCACATTATTATTATATCAGCATTTGTGTTTTAATTTATTTCGATTTTTCCGTATCGTTTCAGGTATTAACCCTTCAAACCCACAACGTAATTTCCATTGTCATTTGGCTATTATTAGACTATTGTTTGTGAATATTAGCAATAGTTTATAGATATGACCTGTTTAGTATCCTTGTCCACTAACTAATTTGGTATATTTAGTTACTTTTCGTAATTTTATGGCTCGACAACATTAGATTTTTTTATAGCAAAGGAAAAATCTGGGCGTGAAGGGGTTAATCAGGCGCTTGGTGGGTATATTACTTCAATTATTATTACTCATCACCTCACCAAATAACGTCACCACACAACATCATCACCGTTCTATCATCACCACCTACTTAGTCGCCTCATCACCGCCCGGCAGGCACCTCATCACCACTTCATCACAACACTTCGCTCGATGGCGCACCTTTTGATAACCCAGCATAACACTTCACCGCCTCAGGTCATAGTTACCTCCCTCTCTCTCTCTCTCTCTCTCTCTCTCTCTCTCTCTCTCTCTCTCTCTCTCTCTCTCTCTCTCTCTCTCTCTCTCTCTCTCTCTCTCTCTCTCTCTCTCTCTCTCTCTCTCTCTCTCTCTCTCTCTCTCTCTCTCTCTCTCTCTCTCTCTCTCTCTCTCTCTCTCTCTCTCTCTCTCCTTCCAGACTAACTCATCTCTCTCCTCAATTTTCTCTCCCAATCTAAGATGTTTTCCTCCACTCCAAATTCCATTATTTTCCCCTCTGAACCCCATTCTCTCTCTCTCTCTCTCTCTCTCTCTCTCTCTCTCTCTCTCTCTCTCTCTCTCTCTCTCTCTCTCTCTCTCTCTCTCTCTCTCTCTCTCTCTCTCTCTCTCTCTCTCTCTCTCTCTCTCTCTCTCTCCTCACTGTTTTCTTCCGTGGCATGTGTTTACCTGTAAGAAAATGAGGTAATTAGCGAAGTTGGGGGAACTGGCAAGGTGTGTAGGTCAGGCCATCAAGGTGGGGGTGGGGGTAGGGGGGTTGTGGGGTTGTGAGGGGGGATTGTGGGGGGGGTGGGGGGGGTTGTGGGTGGTTGGGGGCTTAGAAGGTGTATGGAAAGTTATTATAAACGGGATTTGCTGTTAAGACATTTTTGCTTCTTATATATTCCTATTATTACTATATCTACTTTACACTACTACTACTACTACTACTACTACTACTACTACTACTACTACTACTACTACTACTACTACTACTACTATACCAAGAGTCAAGGAAGGGAGTAGGTTTAAATACCTGAATGAAAGGTTTACGAACACTTATCTTTTCACTTAATCTCAGCTCTATGGGTCCTATGAAAGGCCTCTGTGATACCAACCGTCAGCCGTGTTTATGAGGACGCCTGGAGAGTCTCACAAGGCAATAGTGACCAGGCGACACATAAGTTCACACACTAGACGTCTTACACCTAATATATCTATAAAAAAAACTGATGTGAAGCACTGAGCCTAATATACTACTACTACTTCTACTACTACTACTACTACTACTACTACTACTACTACTACTACTACTACGACGACGACGACGACGACGACGACGACGACGACGACGACGACGACGACGACGACGACGACTACTACTACGTTGACGACGACGACGACGACGACGACGACGACGACGACGACGACGACGACGACGACTACTACTACTACGACTACTACTACTACTACTACTACTACTACTACTACTTCTACTACTACTACTACTACTACGACGACGACGACGACGACGACGACGACGACGACGACGACGACGACTACGACTACTACTACTACTACGACGACGACGACGGCTACTACTACTACTACTACTACGACGACGACGACGACGACGACGACGACGACGACGACGACGACTACTACTACTACTACTACTACGACTACTACTACTACTACTACTACGACGACGACGACTACTACGACTACTACTACTACTACTACTACTACTACTACTACTATTTTTTTCTTCTTAAATTATTGTCGCAATTTTTTGTTCGCACTGCCTCAAAAAAAAAACTTGTATCTGCAAGGCAAGTTTTTTTATTGTGTTCATAAAGTCTTGTCACTGTTTCTTGCAACACAACAATACACCCAGTCTGTGATAACCGGAAGTGTTGCGAGTGTTGAGTATTCGCATTCTGTCGCTTTGTTTGATATAAATATACCCTTTTTTATGTGTATGAGCGCGTGTGTAATATTTAAAAGATTATTGTTTTTTTTTTCTGTTTGGAAGATAATTTCTTTTATATTCGTCTTCATAATATTTTCCCTCGCTTTCACGCGTATTATTTGAACAAGTGCAGCGAATTTTTATCATGCTTGTCCGCCCACCGCTCGCCTTCATCATTTTGTCCTGTTTGTTGAATACGTTTTGTGTATGTATGTATGTATGTATTATGTAATGTGCGTATTATTTCGACTGGTTGGACACACGAAAAGTTGGCAACAAATTTATTTCTTAATTTGAAGAGGAAAAAAACGTAGTGTGTGTGTGTGGTGTGTGTGTGTGTGTGTGTGTGTGTGTGTGTGTGTGTGTGTGTGTGTGTGTGTGTGTGCGCGTGCGCTCATCAAGCTAATGTGCAACTGGATAGAAAGAAGAGTTTATGTAACTTTCTCGTGTTTTCCAGACTCATGATATATTTTCAGTCGTAAAAGTTTTCGTAATTCACACACACACACACACACACACCACACACACACACACACACACACACACACACACACACACACACACACACACACACACACACACACACACACACACACACACACCACACACACACACACACACACACACACAACACACACAACAAAAAAATGGAGATTTGCAACAAAACAAGATATATAGTTAAACAACAAGACATCTCGCAACAAAACTAATTCCCACAAAGAAGTAAAGTAATAAAATGTACCGTTTGAATAAGAATAAAATCATAACACACACACACACACACACACAGACACACATACACACACACACACACACACACACACACACACACACACACACACACACACACACACACACACACACACACACACATATTATCAGAGCGACGTGTGGCCTCCCAAGCACTGATGTTCACAAAGCCGTTCTCATCGTGTCCTTATCGCTGTGTGTGTGTGTGTGTGTGTGTGGTGTGCGTGTGCGTGTGTGTGTGTGTGTGTGTGTGTGTGAGTGTGTGTGTGTTAGCGGCAGCCCTTTGGTCCGTCTCTTGCCCCAGACAACACCAGCCAGCGATAAGGAGAGAGACTTTACGTTCATACATTTCATATATATTTATGGATATTCTCTTAAATATTCCCAAAATATGCCCTTGCAATTTTTTTGGAATTTTGAAAAAGAATCTGATTTTTTTGCATAGCTCGAAAACGATGAGGCGCAGCAACATAAAAGGTTAAGCAGGCAATGACCGATCTTTTAAGCTATAGGAAAATGATTTTGGAATGTTAAGTAATTGAGAAAATTGAACTTTTTTGCTTTTTTTTTTTTACAAAACATCAATTTTCTCAAAAAGTATAAATGTCCTTTGTGATAAAAAAAAACACTTCTACGGTAAAGTTATGCTGTTGGTGCGTGTGTGTGTGTGTGTGTGTGTGTGTGTGTGTGTGTGTGTGTGTGTGTGTGTGTGTGTGTGTGTGTGTGTGTGTGTGTGTGTGTGTGTGTGTGTGTGTAGGGGTGTGGGGGGTGGATCAAAGAAATTTAGGGTATGTTAGGTGAAATGGGGCAAAGAGAGACACGTATACGAGACGTTACGGCTAATGGGAAACTGATAAATGTGAAATGAAACTCGTAGATTTAAGCGGCGAATCGTTGTAATTCACCTACACTTGACCGTAAAATCAGCGTTTACATTGGACTGCAAAGCTTTTTTTTCTTTGTGTATGTGTGTGTGTTATAGTTGTTGTTGTTGGTGTTGGTGTTGTTGTTGTTGTTGTTGTTGGTGTTGGTGTTGTTGTTGGTGTTGTGTTGGTGTTGGTGTTGTTGTTGGTGTTGGTGTTGTTGTTGGTGTTGGTGTTGGTGTTGGTGTTGTTGTTGGTGTTGTTGTTGGTGTTGGTGTTGTTGTTGGTGTTGGTGTTGTTGTTGGTGTTGGTGTTGTTGAAAGTGTTGTTGTTGTTGGTGTTGTTGTTGTTGTTGTTGGTGTTGGTGTTGGTGTTTCAGTTGTTGTATTTCGTGGTGGTGGTGGCAGTGGTGGTTTCATACAACAACAAGAACAATTATAAAGAGATAAATCAGCCACCTTTAGACTGCAATGGATTTATTGTGTGTGTGTTATAGTTGTTGTTGCAGTTGTTGTGGTGATGGTGGTGATGGTGGTGATGGTTCATATACAACACCAACACCAGTAATAAAGAGATAGATCATCCATCTTTAGACTGCAATATTTTTTTTTGTATGTGTTATAGTTGTTGTTGTTGGTGGTGTTGCAGTTGTAGTGGTAATGATGGTGGTGGTGATGGTTAATATTCAACACCAACACCAGTAATAAAGAGATAGATCATCCACTTTAACCAAACCTTGTAACACATGGTCCGGTAGGTGCAGCCAGAATTAGAGAGGAGTAGTAGTATGGGGCTATCATTATTAGCCAATTATGAACACCGTATTGAGCATTTATTAACCACCTGGCTCCTCCCTCCCTATCCACCACCCAGTACATTAACGACCATCATCACCTCCACTCCTTCATTTACCCATTCCCTATCCCTTTATTCCACCCTCCCTTCCCTTCCCTTCCCTTCCCTTCCCTTCCTTTCCATTCCCTTCCCTTCCCCTCCCTTCCCTTCCCTTCTTCCTTCCCTTCCCTTCCCTTCCCTTCCCTCTTCCTTCCCTCTCCTTCCCTTCCCTCCTCCTCCTTCCTCCTTCCCTTCCCTTCCTTCCCCTTTCCCTTCCCTTCTCCCCCCTTCCCTTCCTCCTTCCATTCCCTTTCCCTTCCCTCCTCCCTTCCCTTCCTCCCTCCCTTCCCTTCCCTTCCCTTCCCTTCCCTTCCCTTCCCTTCCCACTCCTTCCCTTCCCTTCCCTTCCCTTTACTTCCCATCCCATCCCTTCCTCATTCCCTTCCCTCCTCCTTCCCTTCCCTTCCCTTCCCTTCCCTTCCCTTCCCCTCCTTCCCTTCCTCTTCCCTTCCCTTCCCACCCCTTCCCTTCTCTTCCCTTCCCTTCCCTTTCCTTCCCTTCATCATCCTACCTCTCACACCTATAGGGAGAAAAATGAATTACAGTGGAGTTTGAACACACACAACACCACACACACACACACACACACAACACACACACACACACAACACACACACACACACACACACACACACACACACACAAACTCATATTACAGTACTAGAAGCATGAAACAGGAGCCTTACCACTAGTCTATTACTACCATCACTACTTTACTTCACTACCTCTCTTCTGAACACATGGAGAGATGAAGTGTATGTGTGTGTGTGTGTGTGTGTGTGTGTGTGTGTGTGTGTGTGTGTGTGTGTGTGTGTGTGTGTGTGTGTGTGTGTAGGAAACAAGTATGATAACAAGTATAATGCCATTGTGAATCAGCCTGTAGTGTGATTAACAACCGCGTGTCTGTCTGATGGGTTTCCTGATGCGATTCCATGAATATACAATGTTCTGTCATGCAAACTGATGCTGTTATTTATAGACGGGACGTACGGGGGTTATGAGGCAGATACAGGCGTCAGGTGGTTGGGTTTAGCGGTGATGATTGGGACACGTTTGTTGGTGTCACGATGTATTGTTATGACGAACCACAGAACAGGACTTTATGGGAATTCTGTGGGTTTTTTTGTGGGTGTGTAAACTGTGTCGTGTGTGTGTGTGTGTGTGTGTGTGTGTGTGTGTGTGTGTGTGTGTGTGTGTGTGTGTGTGTGTGTGTGTGTGTGTGTGTGTGTAGAAAGGGTGTGAGGAAGACGTAATGAGGTGTCTGTGTGGGGGATGTGCTAAATTCAGTGTATAAAGTGTTGTGTATGATTGATAGCGGGTGTATCGTTAGTCGTTATTGAAGAGTGTGCTGAGTGTGTGTGGGGGGGGGGGTTAAGGAGAGGTGCCCAAATAGAGGTCATCAAATAGACCTGTAGATTTGGTTTTTGACATCCTTGTTTTTAAATGATCTGTATGAAAACGGTATGACTTGATCGTTCTGTCCTCAACGCTGCTGCTCTACAGTGTTGTTGTTTATCTTCTTCTTCTTCTTCTTCTTGTGACCTTTTCTGCTTATTATTATCGCTTTGTAGGTCGTCTGTCAAGCTCGAGGCCGAACTTGACACATATCTTCCTTCTTTGCCACTCTGTAGCCCTTTCTTTCCCTGCCACCTGTAGGGAGAGAAGGGCACAACAGGGCAGTATAGACACAGACATAAGTCCCTCCTATCAACTACCCTCCTATATGTCTTCTACATTCCCACGCAATCTTTTTTCCCAAGCCTGCTTTAAAAACACCTTAGTTATTTCTACTATTTTCCTTCTCTTCATTACTCCCATATAGTCCTAGCACAGTAAGGATTCCCCCATCCACCTCGTATATCCTTCTATCCCATTCACCGTCTCCTATCACTCCTAATATGGACTGTATCAGCCGTATATAAGTATCATTGTATATAAGGGTGGAGGAAAGGAGCTGTGAGGGTTTGAGGTTCATGTACGTTGATGTTAGGTGATTAGAAAGAATACATCAAGAAGAAAAGGAACAGAAAAAATTAGGTTTAGTTAGGTTAGTTCAGGATTCTGTTACCTTACTGTCGATACTTCCTTGCAGTGGTGCCTTTTTTATCCCTACATTAACCCTTCACGCCCAGATTCTCTCTCTCTCTCTCTCTCTCTCTCTCTCTCTCTCTCTCTCTCTCTCTCTCTCTCTCTCTCTCTCTCTCTCTCTCTCTCTCTCTTAACCCCTTCACGCCCAGATCTTTCCTTTGCTATATAAAAATGTCTGTTAGCCATAAAATTACGAAAACTAACTGAACATACCAAATTAGTTAGTGGAATAGGATACTAAACAGGTCATAGCTATAAAACATTGCTTATAGTCACTAAAAATCATCTAATGGTACCCAAATTACAATGGAAATTACGTTCTGGGCTTCAAGGGGTTAAGGCTGCTATTGACCTCGGCTGTCTGTCTGTTACCCTGTGATGGCGGATCGTAAATGTATACTTATATTATATCATCACAAATGGCAATGTGGTAGTAAAAACAAGACACACAGCAATTACACCATAAACACTATAAACATCGATTCACACGCCACATCGTCCTTCCTTCTGTCTCGACTGCACCTCTCTCCCCCTCCTGCCCCCTAGCAATCATCTATATCCCCTGTTCCTTCCTCAACACCCAACCCAGTTTCCCCCTCCTTCCCACCCCTTCCCCACCCTTCCCACCCTTTCCCACCCTTCCCCCTCCTTCCCCACCCTTCCCCACCTCCCCACCCTCCCCCACCCTCCCATGCCCCCATATCACGTGCCAGTAGCCAGTTGTCTTGATTTCTTCACGTCACGCCTGACCTTGTTCTATTCCCAGCCTGTTTACAGATATTTTAAA
>JACEEZ010003827.1:304567-312067 GCA_016584305.1 Chionoecetes opilio
TAGCTAATTTGGTTTATTTAGTGACTTTTTCGTAGTTTTATGGCTAGTAACAGACGATTTCATATAGCAAAGGAAAGATCTGGGCGTGAAGGGGTTAATTATGCGATGTTATTGATCTTTGTTATCTGTGTTGAGGTGTCTGGTACGTATCGGCAAGTTCGTAGAAAGCTTTTATTCTCAGGCTATAGGGCGGCGGCAAACGCGTTCAGCAAATGCCCAATTATTAGATGACAGGACAAGGGTGGACAGAGAAAGATCAGACACAGTATCAGAGCGTTCGGGCGAGAGGACCAGGAATTAATTTGTGCTGAAAAATAGACTTCAGTGAAATAGAAGCAAATATTTGATAAGGCGCGGGGATGTAGGCGGCGGCAGGACACACACACACACACGCACACCCACCCACCCACCCACCCACCCACCCACCCACACACACACACACACACACACACACACACACCTGGTGGGGCGTGTGTGTGTGTCGGATCATAAGGTGTGTGTTGTGTGTGTGTGTGTGTGTGTGTGTGTGTGTGTGTGGTGTGTGTGTGTGTGTGTTAGTAAAGTAAATAGCTACTGTTTTGTATCTGCGTTCACCTCAATCACCCTAAACAAACAGCAATAATATATAATTATGTTTGAAAAAGAAGAAGTATTAGCGAATAAAACTAATTGAAAAGTATTTGTTATATACTTTCCATTAATCACTCACTAACAACAACTACATAAAGTGGACACAGGGTAGATAAAAGGTAAAACGCTGTAGTTAACGTAATTGTTTTTTCATGACCATTGATTAATTGTGCAGCCTTGTTAGAATGGATTAGCTATTGGGCCATCACCATTATTCTTTTAGCGTCATTATTTCACAGTATTGTCCGTTTGAACAATGACTGCCGGGCTATTTTTTGCCTCGTTAATATAATATATAGCGTTGGAGGAGGAGGAGGAGGAGGAGGAGGAGGAGGAGGAGGAGGAGGAGGAGGAGGAGGAGGAGGAGGAGGAGGAAGAAGAAGAAGAAGAAGAGCAGGAAGAATAATACATAGGAAGAACAGATACAGAAGAGGAAGAGGACGAGGAGGAGGAGGAGGAGGAGGAGGAGGAGGAGGAGGAGGAGGAGGAGAGAGGAGGGAAGAAGAAGGGAAGAAGAAGAAACAGAAGAAGAAGAAGAAATACATAGGAACGTACAGAACAGAAGAGACGAGAGAGGACGAGGAGGAGGAGGAGGAGGAGGAAGAAGAAGAAGAAGAGCAGGAAGAAGAATACATAGGAAGTACAGATACAGAAGAGGAGGAGGACGAGGAGGAGTTGATGCTGTTATTCTCCTTCCTTCTCCTCCTCTTCCTCCTCTTCCTCCTCTCTTCCACTCCTCAAATGCGTGTAGTAAATCTAAAACGTAATTGCTTAGTGGCAACATAGGGTCTCACAGCACACATCCATGCTCTAGATATCGTGTGTGTGTGTGTGTGTGTGTGTGTGTGTGTATGCCCATAACCAACACCCTTATCACCACCTGCCCCCCCCCCCCCTTTCCCCTCCCTTCCTCACATAACTTCCTCAACGCACACCTGTTTACATTGAGACAATAACATCGCCGTTTTCTACGAGGTAAACACTCACTACATCACCCCAAACCGAGCTAAATAATTCTAACCTCAATTTCGCTTTCACACCCACACCACCACCTCTTCCCTTCCACCACATTAGCTCCTCCTCCACCTCCTTCTACCTATCCTCCACCACCTCCACCATCGTAAATATCCCCTCCTCCACCTCCACCTCCTTCTACCTATCCTCCAGCACCTCCACCATCGTAAATATCCCCTCCTCCACCCAGTACCTTTTTAACTCTTACTCAGCGTAGAAATTGGTAATACTGGGGCGGCGGAGGGCGAGTTAGGTGTGTGGTAACAGTGGGGAAGGACGGAAGGGCGTGGCCGGGGAAGACGTAAGGCGGTTTAGCGTGCGGGGTGGTCACTGTGCCTAACGGGGGACTGATTAACGAAGGGAAGGGAAGGGGTGAGGAGGAGTTGGGATGGGAGGAGTGAGGGTATGGGAGGGGAAGGATAGAGGGAAGAGGTGAGAGGAAGGGAAGGGATGGGGTGGTTGGAAGCGATGGTAGGGGGGTTGGAAGGGGTTAGGGGAAGGGAAGGGGTGAGAGGAGGGTGGAAGGGAAGGGAAGGGAGGGAAGGGGTTGGCGCCGAGCTGTCTGCCAGGTGTGTTTACTCTCTCTCTCTCTCTCTCTCTCTCTCTCTCTCTCTCTCTCTCTCTCTCTAAATATACTCCTTTTTGCGCTTCACTCATATCTCCACACAGTTTGCATTCTATTTCATCCTCCTCCTCTTTCTTCTTCTCTCCCGCATCTCATCTTCCCCTTCCTTTCCTGCCTCCTCCTCCTCCTCCTCCTCCTCCTCCTCCTCCTCCTCCTCCTCCTCCTCCTCCTCCTCCTCCTCCTCTTCTCTCCCGCATCTCCCCTTCCTCTCCTCCCTCCCTTGCTCCTCTCTCCCTCCTCCATTCTTGCTCCCTAGCGGTGGTGAGGCAAGAGCAAACAACATCAGTCTTCACGCTCACCCAACTGGCAAATCGCGGAGCTTAGGTGAGACAGACCCGAGGAGAGAGAGAGAGAGAGAGAGAGAGAGAGAGAGAGAGAGAGAGAGAGAGAGAGAGAGAGAGAGAGAGAGAGAGAGAGAGAGAGAGAGAGAGAGGAATCTAATTAAAGGTTTTACATGCTCAGAAGCACTTAAAAGAGGGATCGAGAGAGAGACGGCTGAGCAAATATCAGTAGCAATGGTAACCTAATGGCATGGAAGTTAAATGAGGTGATGGGTCCTTCCCCTACCTACCCCTTACACCCCTCCCACCCCTCCCACACCCTTCCCACCCCTCTCTCACTCCTCTCACACCTCCTTCACCTTCACCCGGATCCATCAAACCTCTTCAACTTTCTTTTCAAATGAACACTTCCTCCTACTCATCCCCTCCTTCCCACCCCTACCCCTACCCAACACACCCCTTCTTCCCCCCCTCCTGTATTCACCCCCCTCTATCTACCTCAACTGTTATCACCCCCTCTATTATCCCCCTTCTCACCCCCAACCTATCATCACCCCCTTCCTTATACGTCGCCCCCCCAGCAGGTAAACTATAGGTATGCTAATTGCAGAGAGCCAGTTGGAGGGCGGCGGGATCAAAGACAAGCTCTTGGATCCCGGCTGGCATTGATTTGTAATTGGCAGCAGTGTGTGTGTGTGTGTGTGTGTGTGTGTGTGTCCGGTTCCCCTACCGTGCTGCATACCATTGTGTTAGTAAAGTATAATGAAGTGGTACTGTTGTAGAATGTAGTGCCAGAAATGTATGAACGGTGTTTTTTATGGTGATCACACACACACACACACACACACACACACACACACACACACACACACACACACACACACACACACACACACACACACACACACACAGACGCACACACACGTACACACACTGCCAACTTCCGGAAGGGATCGTGGAGGAAAGAGGAAGCGTAAGAGTAGGAGGAAGAGGAGGAGTAGGAATGTGAGGAAGAGAAGGAGGAATACAGAGGAATACATAGGAATAACAGACACCAGGAGACCTATTGGTCCATAGCGAGGGTATCTGTTGTACTACATACTACTAACTATCAACTACATGTAAGAGGAACAGTAGGAAAATGATACCATGTCCCTAAAGAAGATAGGAACATGGAAGTTTCGTAGTGAAGAATGATAGGATATGAAATATACTAACTACAAATACCACTAACACTAATCGATCCGGGGGACTATAATATGAATTCGCAGGGCAATATCAAAACCCATTTATTTTACAGTGCGCGTCAAGTCTGTTTTTAAATGAAGTTAGGAGGAGGAGGAATACAATACAAAGGAATACAAAGGAAACACAAACAGCAACAGACCGATAGGTCCTTACAAGACTGTTTGCTTTAACTACACTACACTAACTAGATAATAAGAGAGAAAGGATAGGAAGTAGAAGGCTCCTCCCCACCCACCCATCCCTCCAGCCGAAGCTGGCCGGAAAAGAAGTGATACCATGCAATATAGAAAAACTGCATGGAATTTGTGAGGAAAGATGAAAGCTGTTATCTATGGCTAACTACTACTAGTTTGTGGGGGTAGGTTTAGTGCTTGAGGAGGAGGAGGAGGAGGAGGAGGAGGAGGAGGAGGAGGAGGAGGGAGGAGGAGGAGAGGATTATCAAAAGGATGAGGAAGATGACCAATGGAAGAAGAGGTAGGATGAGGACACAGGAAAGGAGGAGGAGGAGGATAGCGAGGACAAGGAGGAAGACGAAGGAAACTCTCTCTCTCTCTCTCTCTCTCTCTCTCTCTCTCTCTCCTCTCTCTTCTCCTCTCTCTCTCTCTATCTCTCTCTCTCTCTCTCTCTCTCCTCTCTCTCTCTCTCTCCTCTCTCTCTCTCCCTCCTCTCCCTCTCTCCCCTCTCTCCCTCCTCTCTCTTCTTCTTTCCTTTTTTTATTCGGTAAAAAAAAGACAAAACAAGGAAGATAAGTGGTTGGTTGTAATGCGTAAAAAATGTGAATGTGATCAGTAAATGGTGGAAGTAGAGAAGCGAAAGGAGGAATGGATGCAATATATAGATCGATGAGAAGGGAAGATGGATAAAGAAAGGAAGTATAAGCCAGCTATTAAGAAAGATTGAGGAAAACACTCACTGCTCAGCCAAGTATAGGAAGAAGAGGAAGAAGAAGTCTGATGCGATGGTGTTTGGGGTGTAATGCCTTATCAACGCCACTTGAGGAAAGTAGCGAAGATATCTCCCTCAACCAATCAACTCCAACCTGTTAACTCTCTCAGCCAATCAACGGCTACCTTTAACTCCAGGTACACCTCCCGCTACATACCCAGACACGCCAGGCTGGATCTAAGAAGATTGGAACCCTTATTAGATCCAAGCAGAATGCGAAAAAAATTCATATTTTCCTTGCATGTTTTGTGTTTGCAGTGTAAAGGTAAAGATGACAGCTAGGCCACAGCAGACCTGTGTTCCCCCAATGACTTCCTCTGAAGCAACCACCAGCGAGGCCTCAACGCGTGTGGGTTCCGAGGAGGAAGAGGAAGCCCCAAGCCCCTCAGCGGTGTTTGCCGCCATGAGTGCCGTGGCGGGCCAGCCCTGGGAGGACCTTGGGATCCTGACGGCAGGCGTGGCGGCGCTGTGCCTGTGGCTGCGACGCTCTGTCCGCCAGCAGCTACAGGGAGACAACTCTCCCTCCCGCACCACGGACACTGCCGATACATGCCAAGAGAAGGACGAGGAAGGGACCATCAAGAGCTCGATCCCCAAGAATGGAGTTCTGGCCAGACTCCTCGGCTCAGGCGACACAGATTCATCAGACTCCGATGCCGAGGACGAGTCTGACAGTGCGTGGGACGAGACGAGCGAGGAGGAGGACACGTCCGCCGTGCAGGATGACGTGTGGGACCAGACGTTTGACAATGGCCTCATGATGACACCGCCCCACCGAAGCCCGCCACAAGGATGTGGCGCGCTTGTGGACCCCTCCTATAGTGGGCTGGGCTGGGCTGGCCTGGGCTTTGTTGGGCTGGGCTAGCGGAAGGCCAGGCAGGACAGGCAGGCCCAGGAGGCTTTGAAGACAGAGTGTGTCGAGGAGACTGTGCCCGTGGCCCCAGGCAGCCGTCCACCGTGTGGTGACGACTGTGTAGAAGAAGAGAATGAAGGGGATCGACCTGCCTTTAAAGGGAAGGCTGAAGAGGTTCATGACGGTGCCTCAGAGCTCCTCACACCACCTGAGCCTGCTCTCCCACAGGAGCCTGAGAGGCAGACTCCGGCCCTTCCGGCACCACCAAAGACCCGCCACGAGGATGTGGTCATGACCCCTCCTGTAGGTGGGCTGGGCTGTGGCTGGGCTGGGATTTGTTGGGCTGGGCTAGCGGAAGGCCAGGCAGAACAGGCAGGCCCAGGAGGAGAGGTGGAGTGTGGAGGTGGCGCAGGGCGTCAAGGGGAAGAGCGCCCAGCGTGTCACCTTCGGGGGCGTGACTGCCGTGCATCGCATTACCGCCTGGGCACATGCATACCAGCAGGCGCGGCGCGGCCCCTGGGAGCAGATGGCCAGGGACAGGGCCAGGTTTGTGCAGCGTGTGGCCATCCTGGAGCCCGTACTCGCCCAGGTCCTTGAGCCGGGCCACAGGGGCCATGTCTACAGCAGGCTGCAGGCACCCCCTCCCCCGTCCGAAGACCGCATCACCGAGGTCACTGCGCCTGAAGAACCGAGCGCGAAACCAAGACCCAAACCCCGCCCTGAGACTCGTCCTGTCTCGGGCAAGACTTCCCAGACAACGCCAACACCACCGAACGGCCCAGCGCGCGTCGCCTGGGCCAGACAAGCGGCGGCAGCGAGGGAGCGGCGGCAGGTACTACAACGCGTCCTCTCGTACAATGCGTCCTCTTTGACACCCAAGAAACCGACCAAGCCTTACCGCTGAGCCTTCCGAGACATCGCCACACCACCGAAAGGCCCAGCGCGTGTCGCTTGGACCAGACAAGCGGCAGCTGCGAGGGAGCGCGCAACAAGCACAGAGCAGTAAGGCAGCGGCGCCCAGCGACCCCAGCCCACTGAGGTGGCGGTGCGGCCTCCTTACACTCAGGCGCGGTAACCTCAGCGGCGCGTTTGTTCTTAGATAGACAAGGCCGAACAGAACTTCTTGAGGTTTCAGGCATCGAAGTCTATCCGAAATGAACAGTGGCGTGATAGTGGGTTCTGAGGAGGGCGACGCCCCAAGTCCCTCAATGGCAGCAGCGAGCACTGGCTCAAACAGCCAGGGTGTCTGTGTGACCCGCCTCCTGGGCTCGGGAGACTGAAAGGAGAGCGAGGAGCTCAAATTGTTAGGAATTTCTAACTAGGAGGGTTAACAAGAAGGAGCTCATTAGACAACATTAGCTGGTAATTTGTTCCACCGATTGACAACTCTGACATTGAAATGATTTTCCCGGAGATCTGTGATGCACCCGTGACCTTTCAGTGTTATACCGTTGTTTCTTGTCACGTGAGGAAAAGGCTCGAATGGATTCTCTTGATTAATTATATCGAATCCTTTAAGAATCTTAAAGGTTTCTATCAAGTCCCCACGGATTCTACGATCCTTTAAGGAAAACATTAAGTTTTCGCAACCTATCTTCATAAGTTGAATTTCGCAGAGATGAAATCAGTTTGGTTGCTCTTCTTTGAACCGATTCTAATTTGGCTGCATCTTTTACGAAACAAGGCGACCAGAACTGAACAGCATATTCTAAGTGCGGCCTATCCAAAGACGTGTATACTGTATAACGTATATACCATTACTTAAGAAGAATTACTCTGAAGAAGTGTTTTATGTTCAAAGTTGCGTTTAATGAAGCCCAACATCATATTTGCCTTTTTACTGGCAGCTAAGCAATGCGGACTGGTTTTAAGATCATTACTAATGACAGCTAAATTATTTTCCT
>JACEEZ010003827.1:317067-329567 GCA_016584305.1 Chionoecetes opilio
GTAATTTCTTTTTGGTAATTGTTGTTAATATTTTTATGTAGAAAGCTCATATTATATTTAGAGTTATTTTTCGTTGAATGGAAATGTTTCTCTTTAAAAGTATGGCGAAGTATGAATGTGTATGTGTTTGAGAGAGAGAGAGAGAGAGAGAGAGAGAGAGAGAGAGAGAGAGAGAGAGAGAGAGAGAGAGAAGAGAGAGAGAGAGAGAGAGAAGTATACGGTATTGGAGCAGTCGAATAGAAATAGTTTTTTTTATATTGACGGTACACAGTGGCCTTCATACGTACACCCATGAGCCTTAAAACCCTAACTCCAAAAGGTGAAAAAAGAAAACAGAAAAATATTAAGTCACTAGAAAAAAAAATCACCAAAAAAACACCGAGAAATAATTAAGGTGAAAAAATAAGAGTGAAAAAAAATAAGGTGAAAAAAAACCCAAAATTTGAGTCACGAAAAAAACTCACACACACAAAAAGAGAGAAATAATTAAAGTCAGAGAAAAAATGTGAGTAAAAAAACCCGCTTTACTGTATAAAACTCAGGGTCATTTTGGGTTCCCTCTATTTCTCCCTATGTATTTTTATTTTCTCTCTAGTGAAGTTTGTCGTATTTTCCTTTATCTAAATTGAATAGGGAAAAATACACACACACACAGACACACACACACACACACACAGACACACACACACACACACACAGACACACACACACACACACCCACCCACCCACCCACCCACCCACACGCACACCACCACACACACACCCACACACCACACACCACACCCACCCACCCACCACCCACCCACCACCCACCCACCCACCCCCCACCCACCCACCCCCACCCACACCACCCACCACACCCACTACACCCACACCACCCACACACCCCCACACACCACACACACCCACACACACACACACCACACACACACACACACACAACGACAGCCAATAAAGTTTGTGGTCCTGTAAACTGACTGGATTTAGTGTGAAGTATATGGATTAAATGTTTCCTTTTTTTATACACCGTTATACACGTAGTAGCAATAAAACATTTTTCATGGCAGGCAACATACCACTATTTCCATATTCAGGACAATAACAATACGTATGACCTTGTTCTCACGTGCTTCTGTGTGTTACCAGAGTTCATTGTGTACTTGTGGTCGAGTAGAATTGTTAGCTGCGTAGATAAGGATACATATAAGTAGTAGTAGATTAAATAGTGATAGTCAGTAGAATTGTTAGCTGCGTAGATAAGGATACATAATAAGTAAGTAGTATGATAAGTAGGGATATGTCTTTCCAAATTAATTAGTGATACTTGTAGTGATAAATTGTTAGCATGTAGATAGTAGATCATATATAGTAGTAGTAGATTAAGTAGTAATAGTACTAGTAAATGTAGATAATAATAGTAGATACATTATATAGTAGATAAATAGTAGAAATGATAGATAGTAGATACATTATATAGTAGATAAATAGTAGAAATGATAGATAGTAGATACATTATATAGTAGATAAATAGTAGAAATGATAGATAGTAGATTTTTTCCAAGATTCATTGATGATGATGTGATCATAAATGGTAGTCTCGTAGATAAGGATACAAAAAGTAGTATAATTATAGTGTAGCATCAAATATAAATGATAGATAGTAGATACATTATATAGTAGATAAATAGTAGAAATGATAGATAGTAGATACATTATATAGTAGATAAATAGTAGAAATGATAGATAGTAGATACATTATATAGTAGATAAATAGTAGAATGATAATAGTAGATTGATAATACATTATTAGTCTCCGTAGATAAAGGCAGAAAGGTAGAAGGGATGAATTAGTATATAGATAGATATATAGATACGGAAAAATCTATTCATGAGTAGATAAAAGTAGAAATAATGTAATTAAATATATAAACAGAAAGGTAGAAGTTGTCAATTTGAATAGCATTTGTATATAGATAGATAAATAGATATGGAAAAATCTATTCATGAGTAGATAAAAGCAGAAATAATGTTACATGATAGATACACAGAAAGATAGAAGGGGTGAAATATATGTAGATAGATAAACAACATGAAAATATCAATTCACGAGTAGATAAAAGCCGAAATAATGATACATGATAGATACACTGAAAGATTGATAGATGTATACAAATTATGTATGAGTAGATAAAAGGAAATACGGTCACAAATAGACATATGTAAATGATAAAGCGAGCAAACATTTTATATATTCACACACACACACACACACACACACACACACACACACACACACACACACACACACACACACACACACACACACACACACACACACACACACACACACACACACACACACACACACACACACACACACACACACACACACACAACATATAGGGTAATGGATTAATTGACAGAGTAAACAGAACCGTAGCAAAAAATATTACAGGTCCCAAATATGTCATAGCAGAACTGTAGCAAAAAAAAAGTATTGGCCCCAAATATTATATCGCAGCAACGTAGCAAAAAATATTACAGGGGGCAAATATTGTATAGTGAGACCCATGCAGTGCGCTGTAAGAGTCTTTATTGTAATCCTGTACGCATCAAAACATTCTATATTTTATCGAGTTCACTTCAGAATAGCCAGATGTGCGTTGCTTCCCCTCAGAATAGCCAGATGTGCGTTGCTTCCCCTCAGAATAGCCAGGTGTTTGTTGCTTCCCCTCAGAATAGCCAGATGTGCGCTGCTTCCCCTCTGAATAGCCAGATGTGCGTTGCTTCCCCTCAGAATAGCCAGGTGTTTGTTGCTTCCCCTCAGAATAGCCAGATGTGCGTTGCTTCCCCTCAGAATAGCCAGGTGTTTGTTGCTTCCCCTCAGAATAGCCAGATGTGCGTTGCTTCCCCTCAGAATAGCCAGATGTGCGTTGCTTCCCCTCAGAATAGCCAGGTGTTTGTTGCTTCCCCTCAGAATAGCCAGATGTGCGTTGCTTCCCCTCAGAATAGCCAGGATGTTGTTGCTTCCCCTCAGAATAGCCAGATGTCTTGCTTCCCCTCAGAATACCACTTGTGCGTTGCTTCCCTCAGAATAGCCAGGTTGCGTGCTTCCCTCAAATAGCCAGTGTGCGATGCTTCCCTCAGATAGCCAGGTGTTTGTTGCTCCTCAGAAAAGCAGGTATGTTTGCTCACCCCTTCACTCGGAAACATCGACCGTGCTGTATAAACGCATAAAGGAATAGGAAAATCTAGTTGATCGAAACAGAGATAGTTTATAAACTGATTTAAGATAGGAAAGTTCCATGTGTGGTTATATTGGAATGGATCTTAGGTAGTTAGTGTGGAGTCAATAGGGAGTTTTAAAAGGAGGTAGATAATTCCATGGATGGGGATGAAAGGTGGATGTAGGTAGTGTTAAGTAATAGGAACTACCACGTGTAGGTCTCACGGCTTCTTGTAGCTTCCTTATTTCCTTATATTCTTATGTTCTAAATCATAACTGAGCCACAGAGCCTAAGCCTTCCTCCTCTTAACCTTCTGTGCCTCAAAATCGTTATATTAAATGAAGCCAATTTGTTTTTATAGATTTCCAAAACGTGCCGAGTTTGCAATCTTCCACAAAACTTAATCAGCACAAAATCTCGGTGGGTAGCGGCCTCGGGTTATGATCTTAGATGGATGTAACTATTTTTCATATCATACACGGAATCTCATCAGCATTTTTGAGTGTTATTTGCGGAGCTTTTGAATATTTTTACTTTTTTTTTTTTTTTTTTTTTTTTTTTTTTTTTGGAAGGTCTGTAGAAAATGAAGACGTATGCAAGAGGGAGGTAAATACGATAGAGATTTCTGGTGAGGAAAGCGAAGGTTAAGTTTGTTTGCCTGGAGGCTGTTTACACGAGAGAGCAGCGCGGGAAGGCACTGATTATGAAGCTCTCGTTAGGTTAGCAAGAGTTGGAAAAATATAATTGGTGAGTGATGAAAGCCTGGTGAAAGGGAATTGGACGACGAGTAATTAGTGATTAGTTCATGGCGATATAGTGGAAAATAAACCATACCAGATGATTTTTTATTTATTCGTGATATTGATTAGTAGTTTTTTGTGCCCTTGAAGATATACTGAAGAAAAAATACCATCAGATTTTCTTTCATTAATGATATTGATAAGTATTTTTTGTGCCGATGAAGATATACCGAAAAAAAACCATACCAGATTATTGTTTATTTATTCGTGATATTGTTTAGTACCATGACTGTGTGTGTGTGTGTGTGTGTGTGTGTGTGTGTGTGTGTGTGTGTGTGTGTGTGTGTGTGTGCGTGCGTGTGCGTGTGCGTGTGAAAGTAGCAGGTTGTGGAAATACTGTGTCGCCTCGAGTCATGAGTTATGCAGAATGATCGATGTCTTTTTCTTTTCATAGTGATAGATCTAAATGTTGAATGTGTGTAGGTGTGTGTGTGCGTAATCCCCCCACGTAATGGGGATTCATGGCATGTTAAGTCAGCCTCGCCCTGACAGACCAGCATCGGCGGCTCAGTATCATGCAGCGCCGTAACGAGTCTCCGGCCGGCAGTGTGTCAGGGAAGCACCGCCGCCATCCCGCCAAACCCATGAGCACGCCACACACAAATTCATCCCGCGGGCGCCGTAGTCCTCGACATGCCAGTAAGATTTCCAACGTGCCGGATATTTATTCCAGGAAGAGGAAGTGGAAGATGGTACATACATACACACACACACCGACACCGACAGTCCAGCTTAACCCCTTGAGGCCCAGAACGTAATTTCCATTGTAATTTAGGTACCATTAGACAATTTTTAGTGAGTATAAGTAATATTTTATAGATATGACCTGTTTAGTATCCTTGTCCACTAACTAATTTGGTATATTGAGTTACTTTTCGTTATTTTATGGCTAACAACAGACGATTTCTTATAGCAAAGGAAAGATCTGGGCGTGAAGGGGTTACAGTTTCCTTTACGTTGTCTAAGTTTGTTGATTGTGAGTCTTATTTTTTTTCACCTTTTCAATCAAGCCTTCAATGTGTTCTTTTCTTTGTGCTTCTATGTGTTCTTTTCTTTGTTCTTCTATGTGTTCTTTTCTTTGTTCTTCTATGTGTTCTTTTCTTTGTTCTTCTATGTGTTCTTTTCTTTGTGCTTCTATGTGTTCTTTTCTTTGTGCTTCTATGTGTTCTTTTCTTTGTGCTTCTATGTGTTCTTTTCTTTGTGCTTCTATGTGTTATACGTCTCTTGTTATTTTCCTTGACTCATGTTAATTTTCTTATGTCATATATATCTGTACTTCTCGTGTTATTGTCTACTCGTCTGTCTATTTATTTATTTATCTACTCATTCATTTAGTAAAATTAAGTATTCTCGTGTGTTAGCGTAGGCGTGTCGACTTTATAATCTACTCCAGCCTGCTATAGGCTATCAACCTGCCTCATGTTCAGGGCCGCGTGGATTAAGACCGGATGCAGGGCCGTCGCTACAGGACTCAACCTCGCCTCAACAAAGTCTACCAGCCAGTGCTAAGGGCGTGATTGTCCCCTCGCGTGTACATGTTCAGTCTGTCTGCCATGTGAATAAACCTTGTTTTTATTCGATCAAAAAAAAGCTAAATATTTTACAAAACTTCAAATAATTCATCTACAAAAGTCCCTTATGTCTCTATTCATATGTTGAGAGAGAAACCCCGCCCACCTATTACTCCATATAAATAACAGTACACGTATTTTTCTGTATAGATTAACAACATAAACAATTTCTTATTATTTACTTATCTTTTATTCTGTTTCTCCTTCGCCTTCCCACTCATGTAATCCATCAAACTTATAAGCAAGATCAATCACTAATCTAGTCCACCACAACAAGGAGCTGATAAGTCAAGGGCGGGAAGAAGGGCGAGGTAGTATGGGTATCCTTGGAATAGCCTACTCGTGGTGGTCCTCAAGGCGCCACCAGAGATCCCCGCAGGAATAGGTGCGGGAGAAGGCAGTTACTTTGTTTAGTGGCCTGATGGTGATGAGTTTCTGATCCTCATGGCTGGTGTGAGGAGTGTCAACACCATTACACCACATACGTATAGTGTAAAGGTGATGATACAGGTATAGTGAAAGGAGGTTAACGATTCTCGGACCAAATAAAGGGGAAAAAAAATGTGATACAAAAATTGTTATTAAAAAAAAATGGTTGTTAAGAATATGAAAAAAATGTTGAAGTGGAATAATTCTGCACTTCAGTTTCCGTACCGATTGTATCTACATTATCTCTCTCTCTCTCTCTCTCTCTCTCTCTCTCTCTCTCTCCTCTCTCTCCTCTCTCCTCTCTCTCTCTCTCTCTCTCTCTCTCTCTCTCTCTCTCTCTCTCTCTCTCTCTCTCTCTCTCTCTCTTCTCTCTCTCTCTCTCTCTCTCTCTCTCTCTCTCTCTCTCTCTCTCTCTCTCTCTCTCTCTCTCTCCTCTCTCTCTCTCTCCTCTCCTCCTCTCTCTCTCTCTCCTCTCTCTCTCTCTCTCTCTCCTCTCTCTCTCTCTCCTCTCCTCTCTCTCTCTCTCTCTCTCTCTCTCTCATATTTTTTTCTAAGTTCAGATGATAAAAAAATTGCTGAGATCAGAGAGAGAGAGAGAGAGAGAGAGAGAGAGAGAGAGAGAGAGAGAGTATCGTGCAGACAACACAGTACAAGATCAAATAAACACTTCCTTGCCTTTTCCTTTCCTTCCTTTCCTCCGAATCGCATCCATCCATCCCTTCGCCGCCCATTTATTTCCCTTCCTTCCACAAACCTCGATCCTTTTTCGAGAATTTCTTTTACATTCCTTCTCCTTCCCTCTCTTCCTTCTCTTCAGACACCGAGAAAAAAAAAACACGCACAAAAATGTCTTAGCCACACCAGTATTCTTATGTATATATTCGGCCGTAAAGCTGCATATCTCCAATAAACTTAGGATATTTATTACTTTTATATCACACACACTCAGGCGACCGAGACACCGTAGGAAAACATATCTCACTCCTCTACCAGGTAAGTATAGTGACGGAAATGTATTACACGTTCTGTCGCCTGTATTCGGGGTGACTATTACTGCAGATCAGAAAGTTATCAATAGATCCTCACCTTTATATTCTGATTCACATAAGTAAGCTGGCACCTGATCCAAGCTTTCCTACTGCACCTCGTAAGCTTATTACACAAAGCCTGCAACAAATGTGTCTGTGATCGTGCATGGCGCCTTCTCGTAACATCAAAAATAGGATTGTCAACGAAATATTTAACTTCCAGAGACTAACGTTTTATGCTTCACATTTATTTGGCATTTCCCATCACCCAGCTATCGGTAACACAGCAATTACTAAAATAACTTATTGGCTTGGAACCTAATCTAACCTAACCTATCTCACAAACTCATTACTAAGGCTTAAATCGAATTACACTTACAAAGTTAAAGGAGTTTATAAAAAAATGAATGAAACAAAACTTATTGACTTAAGTAGGAAGCTGATAGGAAAAGTAATTCAGAGAGAGTGAAAATATATACAATTAATTATTTATGGCGCGAAGTGAATCATGTTTCGAAGTGTTCTGAAAAGTCTTAAAGAATAAATGAAAGAAAGCTACTAAAAAAATCGTCTTCTCGGCCAAGGAAATGAAGACTTCGCCAGATTCCCGCCTGAGCAATGAGGACTGAGCAGCCTTGATAAAGCGCGCCCACTCTTTCACATCCACTCTTCCACATCCACTCTTCCACATCGGGAGGCGCGTGGAGGAAGGCATGAAATGAAATTAAGCAAATTCAGAAGAAGCGTATCCGTCTAATAGGGAGAGAAAATAGCGAGATTTAATGATGCAGCGCTGCGACGGAGACTAAGAGAGGGAAGGGAGCTCGTTATAAGGAGTAGGGTGAAGGAGGTATAAGTCACCCTTGCTTAAGTCACCCTTGTTTAAGTCACCCTTGCCTGAGTCACCCTTGCCTAAGTCACCCTTGTTTAAGTCACCCTTGTTTAAGTCATCCTTGCCTAAGTCACCCTTGCCTAAGTCGCCCTTGTTTAAGTCACCCTTGCCTGAGTCACCCTTGCCTAAGTCACCCTTGCCTCGCCCTGTTTAGCATAGCAAGGCCGAGAGGGAGTCACACACACACACACCAGCTCCTCCTCTTGTCCGGCGGGGAGATGTAGAAGTGAAATGTGAGAAGTGTAGAAGTGAAGGGAATGTAGAAGAGAAGTGAATCATAGGAGAGAGTATATTGGCCTTTGTACCACCTCTTAAGTTTGTCATAGCATTTTAGTTTTGTGGTAATTAAATGAGAGAAATGAACTTGTGTTATTAGACAGCGTAAACACCTGGTGAAGACTGTGTGTGTGTGTGTGTGTGTGTGTGTGTGTGTGTGTGTGTGTGTGTGTGTGTGTGTGTGTGTGTGTGTGTGTGTGTGTGTGTGTGTGTGTGTGTTGTGTGTGTAGGTAAATTGTGGTCGAATATATTAACTATCTATCTGTGTGTGTGTGTGACATGTGTTTTCTCTCGTCATCATTAACAGGCGTTGTCTATTGCAGGTGTTTCAGATTACCAAGAGAAAAACATACATCATCAGAATTGCTGCTTTATATATATATATATATATATATATAATATATTATATATATATATATTATATAATATATATATATATATAATATATATATATATATATATATATATATTTGTACAGATCTAGTTATATTACATGCATAGAACCGCCATTGCACACACACATCCGCACTGAAGGTCAGGTATACATGCAATTAACTTCTCCTATTTTTTTTAAGGTAAATTTGAAAATGTTGAATACAGTGGTTTATGGTTGAGGGTATAAAACATGACATATAGGGGAGCCAGGTGTCATTAGGGTCATTAGGGTTACTATACCTTTAGGACAAACCTGGCAATTCTGACGCTTATGGGGAAGACTAAAAGTATATACAGTGAAAAGTATATATATAAGTAAGTACTGTGACTTACTGTGGTGTTTGTGGGGGGGTGTGGGTCCCGTCACAGACCGTTGATTTTTTTATTTTTTTATTTTTTTTATATACATCACACACGACTGGCTAAGAGAAAAAAAAAGAGAAAAAAACCCGCTTTCATATCCAGAAAAAAATTGAGGTAGGAAAGAAAGTGCAAATTTTTACATGAGGAAAGACGTAGAGTATTAGCATATTAGAAAAAGTTTGCAGTTTCTTTGGGAGGATATTAAATTGATGGATAAATTAAGTGTTCGTCAAGTATTAAGGATTCTAATAAGAGTCTCAATGCTTCAGTAAGACTCAGTAAGCTCAGTAAGGCTTGAAGGCTGGGGTAGAAAGCGATGTGTGGCAACTGAATATAACCGCTTGAATTCCTGCCAAGAAGGTCGTTTGTTGAGTGACGCAAAAAAGTGTTCAGAGAAGAGCCATGAGCGTGTGTGAATAGGCCACTGAATACCGGGAAGACCTCGCTGATGCATAATGGAGAGTGGCTGAAGGAGCGGAGGAGTTGAAGACGCCAGCATTGATAAACTGAAGTGCATATTAAAAGTAGTTCAGCTAGAATAGAAGTTGTAGAGGGATGTAATAATGAAGATTGGACTATTTCTGCTAAACTATCCATTGCTTTTAAGATATGTAAATATATGTAAAGCAATACTCAAGCAAGAGAGAGGCTAGCGAAGGTGCAATTATCAGGAGTAAACAGATCCCCATGACAGCATCAATTAATTTACTGAGAACCAGAAACAAGACGATGGAAGATTGAAAATTATAAAGGTTCCGTTTTCTTTTTGTCTAGCCTAAAGAACCACATAGAAAAGGCTACATATCAAAATTTAGGGATTATAGTGGTCACTTTTTTTGAAGCTATGTATACACACTCAGAAATAAGGGGTATATTAAGGGTAGAATTGTTACATCGCACCATCACTACCCTTTTTATACCCTATGTCCAGGCTGGAGGGTAGATGCTGCTGATTATACCCTTTATCTACCCTTTATCTACCCTTTTTAGACGAGAGGGATGAGAAAGGGTATATTTGGGGTTTGAAAAGGGTATATTTAGGGTTGCAAAAGGGTATATTTGTAAGGGTAGAAAAAGGGTAGCAGTATTTCATCACTACAAACACCCTTTTTCTACCCTTTTCCTACCCTTCTTTTCTAAGAGTGTAGGGATCAAATACTATAACTACAGAAAACGGATGAGCATATACTAAGATAATCATAACACTTCCTTCCCCTATGTAAGGAAAAATGGTTATTCTTAGGTGATACAAAAAATGAGCATACGTTTCATAACATATACTGACATAGACATAACACTTTCTTGCTTGAGTGTAAGGAAATATTTATAGGATAAGAAAGTGTCGATAAGCTTCAGAATTGTAAATGTTCCTTGAATTAGCCTAAAAATCCACCATCCAAAAAGAAAACTGTATATCAAAATTTAGGGATTAATTTGGTCACTATTTTGAAATTGTTTATGTGTAGGTGGAGTGTAAGAAAGTATTTGTAGGATTAGATAAGAAAGGATGTGTGTGGTGTGGGTAAGGGTGTGTGGTGGGGGTGAGGGTGTGTGGTGGGGTGAGGGGTGTGATGGGGTAAGGTGGGTGGTGTGTGGTGGGGGGGAGGGTGTGTGGTGGGGGATAAGGGTGGTGGTGTGTGTGGGGGTGAGGGTGGTTTGGGGGGGTGAGGGTGTGTGGTGGGGATAAGGTGGGTGGTGTGTGGTGGGGGTGAGGTGTGTGGTGGGGGTCGAGGGTGGAGAGGAGGTGTCGCAGCTCCCCAATAATCACTCTGTTTCCTTTCTCAGGTGAGTGAGTGTCCCGTCAGGAGAGAATGGAGGTAGGTCACGACATTCTCTCTCTCTCTCTCTCTCTCCCCTCTCTCTCTCTCTCTCCTCTCTCTCTCTCTCCTCTCTCTCTCTCTCTCTCTCTCTCTCTCTCTCTCTTCTCTCTCTCTCTCTCTCCTCTCTCTCTCTCTCTCTCTTCTCTCTCTCCTCTCTCTCTCTCTCTCTCTCTCTCTCTCTCTCTCTCTCTCTCTCTCTTCTCATTTAGTTATGTGGTGGTGTTTTGAATGACATATTTCTATACTTTTAATGACTTCTCTCTTCCTCTTCGTTCTTCTCAAAATTCATCTCTCCTTTTTCTACCGTAATTCTTTATTTTTCCCAGTATCCTCCTCCTCCTCCTCCTCCTCCTCCTCCTCCTCCTCCTCCTCCTCCTCCTCCTCCTCCCTCCTCCTCCTCCTCCTCCTCCTTTGCCAGCATACCACACGACCCAAGAGCGGGAGGAATGCTGGCTGAAAGAGGAGGAGGAGGAGGAGGAGGAGGAGGTGGTCACGAGTCCCCTTAGTCCTCTTTTTCATTCCAGCCTCTTCCTCTTCCTCTTCCTTCTTCCTTTTTTTTTCCAGCTGCCTTCCTTCCTTTTCTCTTTCTTTCTGTGTAACTATTTTTCTGTCTGTCATATTTTTTTTTTCTCTCTCTCTCTCTCTCTTCTCTTCTTTCTCTCTCTCTCTCTCTCTCTCTCTCTCTCTCTCTCTCTCTCTCTCTCTCTCTCTCTCTCTCTCTCTCTCTCTCTCTCTCTCTCTCTCTCTCTCTCTCTCTCTCTCTCTCTCTCTCTCTCCTATGTCCTGCTTTCTGTCTTTTCCAGTTAACTTCCATTTTTTTTTACTTTTATTTTTTCCTCTCTTTCCTTTTCCTTCTCCCTTGCACCACCACCACCACCACCACCACCACCACCACCACCACCACCACCACACCAACACACCACCACCACCACCACCACCACCACGGCCTCTTACCCTCCCTTATCCTCTCCCTTATTGCTACTTCTCCCTTCATATTTTTTGGGGCATTTTTTTGAGTTTTTTTCCAATTTCTATAAATCGTTGTCTTTTGGGTTTTTTTTCAAGGCGACCTCAAACTGCTCCTTGCACATCGACTTGGTTTCAACACTGTCCCTTTAACACCCCTAACCCCCCCCCCCTCCTTTTCCCCTCTTCCCCCTCCATGACACCCTTATAATGGTCTTCCTCCTCCTCCTCCTCTTCCTCCTCTTCTTCCTCCTCTTCTTTGTCCCCTTTCTTCTGCTTCTTCCTCATCTTTATGCTTCTGCTTTTCTTCCTCTGTTCTTTGTCTTGCTTAGGCTATTACCTTTCGTGTGGTTTTCTATTCATTTTTTCGTTTTTCTTCTGTTTACTCTTTTGTTTACTCTTTTGTTTCTCTTGTTTACTTCTTCTGATTCTTCGTCCAACATAAAAGTGACATTCATATTCTTTTTTTTTTTTTTTTTTTACTTTTCCTCGTGTCATTTTCACTTAATTCTTGTATATTCCTGTTTTTTTTCTTTCGTTAAACATAGAAGTGATATATATTCATGTTATTTTTTTATTTTTTTTACTTTTCCTCGTGTCATTTTCACTTTATTCTTGTATATATTCCTGGGTTTTTTTCTTTCGTTAAACATAGAAGTGATATTTATTCTTATTATTGTCTTTTTTCTTACT
>JACEEZ010003829.1:0-24703 GCA_016584305.1 Chionoecetes opilio
GGTTTTTATTGTTTAGGGTTTTAAATTTTTATTTTTTCAAAATGACGTTATTGTATAATAAGTAGTTTATTATTTTGCAAAACCCATAAATGTGTATTTTCAATGATTTTAGCTGTTTCAGGATATATAGCTGTTTTCCTACAAATTGAAGTATAAATACTCTTTTTAGAATAATTTGCACCTATAAGTAGCTTACATTACATTAAGCTATTAAATAAAGAGTAGAGGTTATTTATTTGATATAACGGTATATTGCATGCGTTTTTCATAGTTTATTCTAAACTGTAGCGTTATTGTATATATACAAGTATTTTTTACTTATCATATTGCTATAAACCCATAAAATGTAGTGTTTTCAATGATATTAGCTATTTTCGGTGATATATAGCTGTTTTCCTAAAAAAATTAAAGTATACCAATCCTTTTTTTAGAATAATTTGCACCTCTAAGTAGCTTTAATTACATTAAGCTAATAAATAGAAGAGTAAGAGGTTATTTTATTGTTATATAACGGTATATTGCAAGCGTTTTTCATATTTTCTTGTAAACTGTAGCGTTTTGTATTTATACAAGTAGTTTTACTTATCATATTGCTATAAACCCAAAAAATGTAGTGTTTTCAATGATATTAGCTATTTATCGGTGATATATAGCTGTTTTCCTAAAAATTTGAAGTATAAAATGCTCTTTTTAGAATAATTTGCACCTATAAGTAATTTAAAATTACATTAAGCTATTAAATAGAAGAGTAAGAGGTTATTTATTGTGATATAACGGTATATTGCAAGCGTTTTTCAAGTTTCTTGAAAAAAAACTGTAGCGTTATTGTTATATACCAGTAGTTTTACTTATCCTATTGATATAATCCCAAAAAATGTAGTGTTTTCAATGATATTAGCTATTATCGGTGATATATAGCTTTTTTTCCTACAAATTGAAGTAATAAAATCCTCTTTTTAGAAAATTTGCACCTATAAGTAACTTACATTACATTAAGCTATTAAATAGAAGAGTAAGAGGTTATTTATTGTAATTTAACGGTTTATTGCAATCGTTTTTCATAGTTTCTTGTAAACTGTAGCGTTATTGTATATATAAAAAGTAGTTTTACTTATCTTATGCTATAAACCCATAAAAATGTAGTGTTTCCAATGATTTTAGCTAGTTATCACAGAGAGTTTTTTTTCTTCTACAAATTGAAGTATATTTCCTTATATCTGTAGCTAAATAGCTTTTTATATTTGCTACAACTATATTTTACAAAATTAATACTAAAAATATGTTTTTTTTCATGAAATTTACATATCAATTTTAATCTTAAAAACATGTTTTTTCAAGTATTTTAATGTTTTTTTGAAAGGCTAAATAATGTCGAAATTTGACATTAATCAGCATTTTTACACAACTATATTTTACCATGTTTTGAGCTAAAAATAAGTATTTTTCATGAAAATTTTTGGGATCAATTTTAATCTTAAAAACAACGTTTTTCAAGTGTTTTAATGTATTTCTGAAGGGCTAGAAAATGTCGAAAATTGACATTATCCAGCCCTTTTTTTGATAGAGAAATTCTAAATGTGGAATTATAGATGTTTTCGTTAGAAATTGCTATTTTAAAAATACTGTAAGTTATAATAGGATTTGAGACTCTATATTGTGATACAATGTATATTATACGTGTTTTTTTATAGTTTTTTTCTTAATTGTAGGTTATTCATAAATAGACGGAATTTACCTTATGATAATGCATTATAACCTCAAAATGTGTTCTTTTCAATGATTTTAGCTATTTATCGAGGATATATAGCTGTTTTCCAACAAATTGAAGTATAAAACCCTCTTTTTAGAATAATTTGCCCCCTATAAGTAGCTTACATTACATTAAGCTATTAAATAGAAGAGTAGAGGTTATTTATTGTGATATAACGTATATTGCAAGCGTTTTTATAGTTTCTTCTAACTGTAGCGTTATTGTATATAACAAGTAGTATTACTTATTATATTGCTATAAACCCATAAAATGTAGTGTTTTCAATGATTTTAGCTAGTTATCAGTGATATTTAGCTGTTTTCCTACAAATTGAAGTATAAAATCCTCTTTTTAGAATAATTTGCACCTATAAGTAGCTTACATTACATTAAGCTAATAAATAGAAGAGTAAGAGGTTATTTATTGTGATATAACGGTATATTGCAAGCGTTTTTCACAGTTTCTTGTAAACTGTAGCGTTATTGTATATATACAAGTAGTTTTACTTATCATATTGCTATAAACCCATAAAATGTAGTATTTTCAATGATATTAGCTATTTATCGGTAATATATAGCTGTTTTCCTACAAATTGAAGCATAAAATCCTCTTTTTAGAATAATTTGCACCTATAAGTAGCTTACATTACATTAAGCTATTATATAGAAGAGTAAGAGGTTATTTATTGTGATATAACGGTATATTGCAAGCGTTTTCTATAGTTTCTTCTAAACTGTAGTGTTATTATATATATACAAGTAGTTTTACTTATTATATTGCTATAAACCCATAAAATGTAGTGTTTTCAATGATTTTAGCTAGTTATCAGTGATATATAGCTGTTTTCCTACAAATTGAAGTATAAAATCCTCTTTTTAGAATAATTTGCACCTATAAGTACCTTACATTACATTAAGCTATTATATAGAAGAGTAAGAGGTTATTTATTTTTAAATATAACGGTATATTGCAAGCGTTTTTCATAGTTTTTTGTAAACTGTAGCGTTATTGTATATTACAAGTAGTTTTACTTATTATATTGCTATAAACCCAAAAAAATGTAGTGTTTTCAATGATTCTAGCTAGTTATCAGTGGATATAGAGCTGTTTTCCTACTAATTGAAGTATAAAATCCTCTTTTTAGAATAATATGCACCTATAAGTAGCTTACATTACATTAAGCTATTAAATAGAAGAGTAAGAGGTTATTTATTGTGATATAACGGTATATTGCAAGCATTTTTCATAGTTTCTTGTAAACTGTTGCGTTATTGTATATATACAAATAGTTTTACTTATCATATTGCTATAAACCCATAAAATGTACTGTTTTCAATAATATTAGCTATATTTCGGTGATATATAGGTTTTTTTTCCTACAAATTGAAGTAAAAAAATCCTTTTTTTAGAATAATTTGCACCTATAAGTAGCTTACATTACATTAAGCTATTAAATAGAAGAGTAAGAGGATATTTATTGTGATATAACGGTATTTTGCTTGCGTTTTTCATAGTTTCTTCTAAACTGTAGCGTTATTGTATATATACAAGTAGTTTTACTTATTATATTGCTATAAACCCATAAAATGTAGTGTTTTCAATGATTTTAGCTAGTTATCAGTGATATATAGCTGTTTTCCTACAAATTGAAGTATAAAATCCTCTTTTTAGAATAATTTGCACCTATAAGTAGCTTACATTACGTTAAATAGAAGAGTAAGAGGTTATTTATTGTTATATAACGGTATATTGCAAGCGTTTTTCATAGTTTCTTGTAAACTGTAGCGTTATTGTATATATACAAATAGTTTTACTTATCATATTGCTATAAACCCATAAAATGTAGTGTTTTCAATGATTTCAGCTGAAAAGTTGTTTTTTTCTACAAATTGGTATATATTACTTTATATCTGTAGCTAAATAGCTTTTTATATTTGCTACAACTATATTTTACAAAATTAATAGCTAAAAATATGTATTTTTCATGAAATTTAGATATCAATTTTAATCTTAAAAACAATGTTTTTTCAAGTATTTTAATGTATTTTTGAACGGCTAAATAATGTCGAAATTTGACATTATTCAGCACTTTTACACAACTATATTTTACAATGTTATGAGCTAAAAATATGTATTTTCATGAAATTTAGGTATCAATTTTAATCTTAAAAACAACGTTTTTTCAAGTGTTTTAATGTATTTTTTAAGGCCTAAAAAATGTCGAAATTTTACATTATTCAGCACTTTTACACAACTATAATTTACAATATTATGAGCTTAAAATATGTATTTTTCATGAAATTTATGTATCAATTTTATTCCTAAAAACAACGTTTTTTTCAAGTGTTTTAATGTATTTTTGAAGGTCTAAAAAATGTCGAAAATTGACATTATTCAGCCCTTTTTTTGATAGTGAAATTCAAAATGTTTAATTATAGTTGTTTTCGTTAGAAATTGCTATTTTATACTACTGTAAGCTTATAATAGGAGTTTGAGAATCTATATTGTGATACAATTGTATATTATACGTGTTTTTCATAGTTTCTTCTTAATTGTAGTGTTATATCATTAATGGAAGGTATTTACCTTATGATAATGCATTATACCCTCAAAATGTGTTCTTTTCAATGATTTTAGCTAGTTATCGGTGATATATAGCTGTTTTCCAATAAATTGAATTATACAATCCTATTTTTAGAATAATATGCACCTATAAGTAGCTTACATTACATTAAGCTAATAAATTGAGGAGTAAGAGGTTATTTATTGTGATATAACGGTATATTGCTTGCGTTTTTCATAGTTTCTTGTAAACTGTAGCGTTATTGTATATATACAAGTAGTTTTACTTATCCTATTGCTATAAACCCATAAAATGTAGTGTTTTCAATGATATTAGCTATTTATCGGTGATATATAGCTGTTTTCCTACAAATTGAAGTATAAAATCCTCTTTTTAGAATAATTTGCACCTATAAGTAACTTACATTACATTAAGCTAGTAAATAGAAGAGTAGGAGGTTATTTATTGTGATATAACGGTATATTGCAAGCGTTTTTCATAGTTTATTCTAAAATGTAGCGTTTTTTGTATTTTATATAGTAGTTTTTTCTTATTATATTGCTATAAACCCATAAAATGTAGTATTTTCAATGATTTTAGCTAGTTATCAGTGATATATAGCTGTTTTCCTACAAATTGAAGTATAAAATACTCTTTTTAGAATAATTTGCACCTATAAGTAGCTTACATTACATTAAGCTATTAAATAAAAGAGTAAGAGGTTATTTATTGTGATATAACGGTATATTGCATGCGTTTTTCATAGTTTATTCTAAACTGTAGCGTTATTGTATATATACAAGTAGTTTTACTTATCATATTGCTATAAACCCATAAAATTTAGTGTTTTCAATGATATTAGCTATTTGTCGGTGATATATAGCTGTTTTCCTACAAATTAAAGTATACAATCCTTTTTTTAGAATAATTTGCACCTCTAAGTAGCTTTAATTACATTAACCTAATAAATAGAAGAGTAAGAGGTTATTTATTGTGATATAACGGTATTTTGCAAGCATTTTTCATAGTTTCTTGTAAACTGTAGCGTTATTGTATTTATACAAGTAGTTTTACTTATCATATTGCTATAAAACCCATAAAATGGGAGTGTTTTCAATGAATTAGCTATTTATCGGTGATATATAGCTGTTTTCCTACAAATTGAAGTTAAAAATCCTCTTTTAGAATAATTTGCACCTATAAGTAGTTACATTACATTAAACTATTAAAATAGAAGAGTAAGGGTTTTTATTGTGATATAAAAGGTATTTTGCTAGCGTTTTTCATAGTTTCTTCTAAACTGTAGCGTTATTGTATATATACAAGTAGTTTTACTTATTATATTGCTATAAACCCATAAATGTAGTGTTTTTCCCCAAAGATTTTAGCTAGTTATCAGTGATATATAGCTGTTTTCCTACAAATTGAAGTATAAATCCCTTTTTTTAGAATAATTTGCACCTATAAGTAGCTTACATTACATTTAAACTATTAAATAGAAGAGTAAGAGGGGTTTTTATTGTGATATAACGGTATATTGCAAGCGTTTTTCATAGTTTTTGTAAACTGTAGCGTTATTGTATATATACAAGGAGTTTTTTAAATTTTCATATTGCTATAAACCCCTAAATGTAGTGTTTTCAATGATATTAGCTATTTATCGGTGATATATAGCTTTTTTTCCTACAAATTGAAGTATACAATCCTTTTTTTAGAATAAATTGCACCTATAAGTAGCTTACCCTTACATTAAGCTAATAAATAGAACAGTAAGAGGTTTTTATGTGATATAATGGTATATTGCAAGCGTTTTTCATGTTCTTGTAAACTGTAGCGTTATTGTATATATACAAGTAGTTTTAAATTATCATATTGCTATAAACCTTTAAAATGTAGTGTTTTTTAATGATATTAGCTATTTTTTCGGTAATATATAGCTGTTTTTCCCCACAAATTGAAAATATAAATCCTTTTTTTAGAATAATTTGCACCTATAAGTACCTTACATTACATTAAGCTATTATATAGAAGAGTAAGAGGTTATTTATTGTGATATAACGGTATATTGCAAGCGTTTTTCATAGTTTCTTGTAAACTGTAGCGTTATTGTATATATACAAGTAGTTTTACTTATTATATTGCTATAAACCCATAAAATGTAGTGTTTTCAATGATTCTAGATAGTTATTAGTGATATAGAGCTGTTTTCCTACTAATTGAAGTATAAAATCCTCTTTTTAGAATAATTTGCACCTATAAGTAGCTTATATTACATTAAGCTATTAAATAGAAGAGTAAGAGGTTATTTATTGTGATATAACGGTATATTGCAATCGTTTTTCATAGTTTCTTGTACACAGTAGCGTTATTGTAAACATACAAGTAGTTTTACTTATCATATTGCTATAAACCCATAAAATGTGTTCTTTTCAATGATTTTAGCTAGTTATCGGTGATATATAGCTGTTTTCCTACAAATTGAAGTATACAATCCTTTTTTTGAATAATTTGCACCTATAAGTAGCCTTACATTACATTAAGCTAATAAAAAAGAAGAGTTTAAAAGGGTTTTTATTGTGATATAACGGTATATTGCAAGCGTTTTTCACAGTTTCTTGTAAACTGTAGCGTTATTGTATATATACAAGTAGTTTTACTTATCATATTGCTATAAACCCATAAAATGTAGTGGTTTCAATGATTTTAGCTAGTTATCAGTGAAGAGTTGTTTTTTTCTACAAATTGAAGTATATTTCTTTATAACTGTAGCTAAATAGCTTTTGATATTTGCTACAACTATATTTTTCAAAATTAATAGCTAAAAATATGTATTTTTCATGAAATTTAGATATCAATTTTAATTTTTAAAACAATGTTTTTACAAGTATTTTAATTTATTTTTGAAGGGCTAAAAAATGTCGAAATTTGAAATTATTCAGCACTTTTACACAACTATATTTTTCAATGTTATGAGCTAAAAATATGTATTTGTCATGAAATTTAGGTATCAATTTTAATCTTAAAAACAACGTTTTTTCAGGTATTTTAATGTATTTTTGAAAGCCTTAAAAAATTTCGAAATTTGACATTATTCAGCACTTTTACACAACTATATTTTACAATATAATGAGCTTAAAATATATATTTATCATGAAATTTATGTATCAATTTCAATCATAAAAACAACGTTTTTTCAGGTGTTTTAATGTATTTTTGAAGGGTTAAAAAATGTCGAAAATTGACATTATGCAGCCTTTTTTTTGATAGAGAAATTCAAAATGTGGTATTATAGTTGTTTTCGTTAGAAATTGCTATTTTAAACTACTGTAAGCTTATAATAGGAGTGTGAGACTCTATATTGTGATACAATTGTATATTATACGTGTTTTTCATAGTTTCTTGTTAATTGTAGTGTTATATCATTAATAGAAGGAATTTACCTTATGATAATGCTTTTTACCCTCAAAATGTGTTGTTTTCAATGTTTTTGCCAGTTATCGGTGATATATAGCTGTTTTCCTAAAAATTGAAGTATACAATCCTTTTTTTAGAATAATTTGCACATATAAGTAGCTTACATTACATTAAGCTAATAAATAGAAGAGTAAGAAGATATTTATTGTGATATAACGGTATATTGCAAGCGTTTTTCATAGTTTCTTGTAAACTATAGCGTTATAGTATATATACAAGTAGTTTTACTTTTCATATTGCTATAAACCCATAAAATGTAGTGGTTTCAATGATTTTAGCTAGTTATCAGTGAAGAGTTGTTTTTTCTACAAATTGAAGTATATTTCTGTATATCTGTAGCTAAATAGCTTTTGATATTTGCTACAACTATATTTTTCAAAATTAATAGCTGAAAATATGTATTTTTCATGAAATTTATGTATCAATTTTATTCTTAGAAACAACGTTTGTTCAAGTGTTTTAATGTATTTTTGAAGGGCTAAAAAATGTCGAAAATTGACATTATTCAGCCCTTATTTTGATAGAGAAATTCAAAATGTGGTATTATAGTTGTTTTCGTTAGAAATTGCTATTTTAAACTACTGTAAGCTTATAATAGGAGTTTGAGACTCTATATTGTGATACAATTGTATATTACACGTGTTTTTCATAGTTTATTGTTAATTGTAGTGTTATATCATTAATAGAAGGAATTTACCTCATGATAATGCTTTATACCCTCAAAATGTGTTCTTTCAATGATTTTAGCTAGTTATCAGTGATATATAGCTGTTTTCCTACAAATTGAAGTATACAATCCTTTTTAAGAATAATTTGCACCTAAAAGTAGCTTACATTACATTAAGCTAAAAAATAGATGAGTAATAGGTTATTTTTTGTGATATAAAGGTATATTGCAAGCATTTTTCATAGTTTCTTGTAAACTGTAACGTTATTGTATATATACAAGGACTTTTACTTATCATATTGCTATATACCCATTTAATTTGTAGTGTTTTCAATGATATTAGCTAGTTATTTGTGATATATAGCTGCTTTCCTACAAATTGATGTATAAAATCCTCTTTTTAGAATAATTTGCACCTATAAGTAGCTTACATTACATTAAGCTAATAAATAGAAGAGTAAGAGGTTATTCATTGTGATATAACGGTATATTGCAAGCGTTTTCATAGTGTCTTGTAAACTGTAGCGTTATTGTATATATACAAGTAGTTTTACTTATCATATTGCTATAAACCCATAAAATGTAGTGTTTTCAATGATATTAGCTAGTTATCGGTGATATATAGCTGTTTTCCTACAAATTGAAGTATAAAATCCTCTTTTTAGAATATTTTGCACCTATAAGTAGCTTACATTACATTAAGCTAATAAATAGAAGAGTAAGAGGTATTTATTGTGATATAACAATATATTGCAAGCGTTTTTCATAGTTTTTTGTAAACTGTAGCGTTATTGTATTATACAAGTAGTTTTACTTATCATAATGCTATAAAACCCATAAAATGTAGTGGTTTCAATGATTTGCCTAGTTATCAGTGAAGAGTTGTTTTTTTCTACAAATTGAAGTATTTTCTTTATAACTGTAAGCTAATGCTTTGATATTTTGCACAACTATATTTTTTTCAAAATGTAATAGCTAAAAATAATGTATTTTTCATGAAATTTGATATCAATTTTAATTTTTAAACAATGTTTTTACAGTTATTTTAATTATTTTTGAATGGCTAAAAATGTCGAATTTGAAATTATTCAGCACTTTTACACAACTATATTTTTCAATGTTAGACTAAAAATTATGTATTTTGTCATGAAATTTAGGTATCAATTTAATCTTAAACAACGTTTTTTTCAGGTAGTTTTAATGTATTTTTAAAGCCTTAAAAAATTTCGAATTTTACATTATTCAGCACTTTTTACACACTATATTACAATATCATGAGTTCTTAAAATATAGATTTACATGAATTTATGTATCAATTTCAATCATAAAAACAACGTTTTTCAGGTGTTTAATGTATTTTTGAAGGGTTAAAAAATGTCGAAATTGACATTAGGCAGCTTTTTGATAGAGACTTCAATGTGTATTATAGTTGTTTTTTCGTTCGAAATTGCTATTTTAAACTACCTGTAAAGCTTATAATAGGAGTGTGAGACTCTATATTTGAACAATTGTAATATATACGTGTTTGTCATAGTTTCTTGTTAATTGTAGTGTTATATCCATTAAATAGAAGAATTTACTTATGATATGCTTTTTTTACCCTCAATGTGTTTGTTTTTCACGGTTTTTGCCATTTATCCGTGATATATAGCTGTTTTCCCTAAAAGTGAAGTATACAATCCTTTTTTAGAATAACTGCACATATAAGTACTACATTACATTTAAGCTAATAACTAGAATAGTAAGAAGTATTTATTGTGATATAAACGGTATATTGCAAGCGTTTTTTCATAGTTTCTTGTAAACTATAGCGTATAGTATCTATACATTAGTAGTTTACTTTTCATATTGCTATAACCCATAAAATGTGAGTGGTTTCAATGATTTTAGCTAGTTATCAGTGAAGAGTTGTTTTTTCTACAAATTGAAGTATATTTCTGTATATCTGTAGCTAAATACTTTTGATATTTGCTAAACTATATTTTTCAAATTAGTAGCTGAAATATGTATTTTTTCATGAAAGTTATGTATCAATTTAATTCATAGAAACAACGTTTGTTCAAGTGTTTTAATTATTTTTTGAAGGGCTAAAAATGTCGAAAATTGACATTATTCGCCTTATTTTGATAGAGAATACAAATGGTGTATTATAGTTTTTTTCGTTTAGAAAATTGCTATTTTAAAACTACTGTAAGCTTATAATAGGAGTTTTGAGACTCTATATTGTGATACAATTGTATATTACAACGTGTTTTTTCATAGTTTATTGTTAATGTAGTGTTAATACATTTAATAGAAGAATTTACCTCAGGATAATGCTTTATACCCTCAAAATTGTTTCTTTCAATGATTTTACTAGTTATCATGATATATAGCTTTTTTTTCCTACAAATTGAAGTATACAATTCCTTTTTAAGATATTGCACCTAAAAGTAGCCTTACAAATTACTAAGCTAAAAATAGATGAGTATAGGTTTATTTTTTTTGTGATATAAAGGTAATATTGCAAGATTTTTCATAGTTTCTTGGTAAACTGTAACGTTATTGTATATTATACAAGGACTTTTACTTATCATATGCTATCTTACCCATTTAATTTGTAGTGTTTTTTTTCAATGATAGTAGCTATTATTTGTGATTATACTAGCTGCTTGGCCTACAAATTGATGTTCTAAAATCCTCTTTTTAGAATATTTGCACCTATAAGTAGCTACATTACATTAAGGCTATAATAAAGAGTAAGAGGTTAGTCAGTGTGATATCGGTATATTGCAGCGTTTGAATAGTGTCCTTGTAACTGTAGCGTTATTTGTATATATACAAGTATTTTTACTTTCATATTGCTCATAAACCTAAAATGTATGTTTTCAATGATATAGCTAGTTATCGGTGATATATACTGTTTTCCTACAATTGAAAGTATAAAATTCCTCTTTTTTAGAATATTTTGCACCTATAAGTAGCTTACATTACATAAGCTATAAATAGAAGAGTAAGAGGTATTTATTGTGATATAACATTATATTGCAGCGTTTTTCATAGTTTTTGTAAAAACTGTAGCGTTATGTATATAATACAATATTTTACTTATCATAATGCTATAAACCCATAAAATGTATGGTTTTCAATGATTTTGCCTAGTTATCATGAAGAGTTGTTTTTTTTTCTACAATTGGTATCTTTCTTGATATCTGTAGCTAAATAGCTTTGATATTTGCTACAACTATACTTTACAAATTAATAGCTAAAATATGTATTTTTCATGGGAAATTTAGATATATTTAATTCCTAAAAAACCAATGTTTTTTTCCAGTACCTAGTGTATTTTTTGAAAGGCTAAATGTCGATATTTGCCTTATTCGTCACTTTTACACAGTATATTTTTCAATGTTATGAGCTAAAAATATGTATTTTTCATGAAATTTAGGTATCAATTTTACTCTTAAAACAACGTTTTTTTCAGTATTTTAATGTATTTTGAAAGCCTAAAAAATTTCGAAATATGAACATTATTCAGCACTTTTACACAATTATAAATTTTACAATATTATGAGCTTAAAATATGTTTTTTTAATCATGAAATGTATGTATAATTTTTCTTAAAAACAACGTTTTTTCAGTGTTTTAATGTATTTTTGAAGGCTAAAAAATGTCGAAATTGACGATTATTCAGCCCTTTTTTGATAGAAAAAATTCAAAATGTGGTATTATAGGTTGTTTTTCGTTAGAAATGCTATTTTTAAACTAACCTGTAAGCTATATATAGGGTTGTTGAGGACCTATATTGTGATACACGTGTATATTACACGTGTTTTTCATAGTTCTTGTTAATGTAGTATGTTAATTTTGTAGTGTTATAATCATTGAATAGAAGGCAATTTACCTTATATATGCTTTATATACACCCCTCAAAATTTTTTCTTTTCAATGATTTTACTATTAATGGTGATATATAGCTGTTTTCCTCACATTGAAGTATACAATCCTTTTTTTTAGAATCATTTGCGCCTATAATAAGCTTACATTACATAAGCTAATAACTAGAAGGAGTAAGAGGTTTATTTATTAAAGATATACGGTATATTGGGAGGGTTTTCATAGTTTTCTTGTAAACTGTAGCGTTATTGTATATTACCAGTGGTTTTAACTTACATATTGCTATAAACCCATAAACATGGAGTGTTTCAATGATATTAGCTAGTTTATCGGTGATATAATAAGCTGTTTTCCTACAATTGATGTATAAAATCCTCTTTTTAGATATTTGCACTTATAAGTAGCTTACATTACATTAAGCTAATAAATAGGGAAAGTAAGAGGTTATTATTGTGAGAAAACGGTATATTGCAAGCGTTTTTTCATAGTTTCTTGTAAAAATGTCGGCGTTATTGTATATATACAAGTAGTTTACTTATCATATTGCTATAAACCCATAAAATTTTAGTGGTTTCAATGTTTTTAGCTAGTTATCGTGAGAGTTGGTTTTTTTCTACAAATTGAGTATATTTCTTTATAACTGTACTAATAGCTTTTGATATTTGCTACAACTATATTTTTCAAATTAATAGCTAAAAATATGTATTTTTTCATGAAATTTAGATATCATTTTATCTTAAAACAATGTTTTTTTTCAAGTATTTGAATGTATTTTTTGAAGGGCTAAAAAAATGTCGAAATTTGGAGATGATTCCACACTTTTACCACAACTATATTTTTCAATGTTATGAGCTAAAAATATGTATTTGTCATGAATTTAGATATCAATTTTATGCTTAAAAACAACGTCTTTTCAGGTATTTTTAATGGTATTTTTTTGAAGCCTAAAAAATGTCGAAATTTTGACATTATTCAGCACTTTAACACACTATATTCTACAATATAATGAGTTTAAAATATTATTTATCATGAATTTATGTAACAATTTCCATCATAAAAAACAACGTTTTTTCAAGTGTTTTAATGTATTTTGGAGGGTTTAAAAAATGTCGCAATTGACATATGAAGCCTTTTTTTATAGAGAAATTCAAAATGTGGGATTATAGTTGTTTTTCGGTTGAAATTGCTATTTTAAACTAACTGTAAGCTTATAATAGCGTGTGAGACTCTATATTGTGATACAATTGGTATATTTACTGTTTTTCATAGTTTTTCTTTTAATTGTAGTGTGTATATCATATAGAAGGAATTTACCTTATGATATGGCTTTTTTACCCTCAATGTGTTGTTTTCAAATGTTTTTCTAGTTATCCGTGATATAATATCTGTTTTCCTACAAATTGAAGTATACAATTCCTGGGTTTAGAATATTTGCACATATACGTAGCTTCATTACTTACGCTAATAATAGAAGAGTGAGAAGATATTTATTGTGATATAACGTATATTGCAAAGCGTTTTTTAATAGTTTCTTGTAAACGAAGCGTTATATGTATAGTCCAAGTATTTTTAACTTATCATCGTGCTACTACACCATAAAATGTAAGTGTTTCAATGATTTTCAGCTTAGTTTCAGTGAATAGAGTTTTTTTTTCTACAAATTGAAAGTATAAATTTCTGTATATCTGTAGCTAAATATGCTTTGCATATTTGCTACAACTATATTTTTCGAAAATTAATAGCTGAAAATAGTATTTTTTCATGAAATTTATTTATCAATTTTTATTCTTAGAACAACGTTTGTTTTCAAGTGTTTTTAATGGTATGTTCGAATGGCTAAAACAACATGTCGAGAAATTGAAATTATTCAGCCCTTATTTTGATAGAGAAATTCAAAAGGTGGTATTATAGTTTGTTTTCCGTTAGAAATTGCTATTTTAAAAACTTCTGTAAGCTTATAAGATTGAGTTTGAGACTCTATATTGGTGATCAATTGTATATTACACGTTGGTTTTTCATAGTTCCTTGTTATTGTATGGTATATCATTATAGAAGGGATTTACTAATGATATGCTTTACTCCCCTCAAATGTGTTCTTTTCAATGGATTTTAGCTAGTTATGGTGAAGTATCGCTGTTTTCCCTACAAATTGAATCTAACCATCCTTTTTTTAGGAATAATTTGGCAACCTATAAGTAACCCCCCCCCACCTCCCCCCCCCACTTACATTACATTAAGCCTAAAAAATAGAAGGGTAATAGGTTTATTTTATTGTGGATATAAAGGTATATTGCTAGCATTTTTCATAGTTTCTTGTAAACTGTAAGCGTTATTTGTACTATATACAAGTTAAAAAAAGTTTTTTTTTAGTTTTTTTTTATTTTTTAACTTATCATATTGCTATATACCAACCCATTTAATTTGTATGGTTTTGTTTCAATGATTTAGCTCGTTATTTGTGATATATAGACTGCTTTCCTACAAATTGATGTATAAAATCCTCTTTTTAGAATAATTTACACTATAAGTTAGCTTACATTACATTAAGCAAATAATAGGAAGAGGTAAGAGGTTAGTCATTGTGATATAACGTAATTGCAAGCGTTTTCATAGTGTTCTTGTTTAACTGTATCGTTTATTGTATATATACAGTAGTTTTTACTTATCATATGGCCATAGAACCCATAATGGTAATGGTTTCAATGATTTTAGCTTAGGTATCAGGAAGAGTTTTGTTTTTCTACACTTTAAGTATATATCCTTTAATATCCGTAGCTAGATAGCTTTTGATATTTGCTACAACTATATTTTACAAAATTAATAGCTAAAAATATGTATTTTTCATGAAATTTAGATATCCATTTTAATCTTAAAAACAATATTTTTTCAAGTATTTTAATGTATTTTTGAAGGTCTAAAAAATTTCGAAATTTGACATTATTCAGCACTTTTACACAAGTATATTTTTCAATGTTATGAGCTAAAAATATGTATTTTTCATGATATTTAGGTATCAATTTTAATCTTAAAAAGAACGTTTTTTCAGGTATTTTAATGTATTTGTGAAGGCCTTAAAAATATCGAGATTTGACATTATTCAGCACTTTTACACAACTATATTTGACAATATAATGAGCTTAAAATATGTATTTTTCATGAAAATTATGTATCAATTTTAATCTTAAAAACAACGTTTTTTCAAGTGTTTTAATGTATTTTTGAAGGGCTAAAAAATGTCAAAAATTGACATTATTCAGCCTTTTTTTTGATAGAGAAATTCAAAATGTGGTATTATAGTTGTTTTCGTTAGAAATTGCTATTTTAAACTACTGTAAGCTTATAATAGGAGTTTGAGACTCTATATTGTGATACAATTGTATATTACACGTGTTTTTCATAGTTTATTGTTAATTAGACTTATCACGGTTAGCAGTTCACGGACCAAGCCACCAGATGTCGTTAGTGTGTTTCTCCCAAAAGGTGGACAACCATAAATCTCTCAATATATGAATATTTTTCTATATCCTTTTGATCAGTGTATTTTACTCTTTCTTTTTCCTTATGTTGGGTAATATATATATAATCTTTTGAATGATCCGGTACGATAACTTCGGGGCCATTCGTCTGTTTATTTCTTGGTGAGCGCGTTCGTCGTGAGATGTTTTCGGTACATACTTCCCTCATTTTTTATTGTTTCAGGTAACAACATTCTATGTATTTGTATAAGTAGCTCTTCACATTGAGTTTTATCAAATGAGGGTAATTTCTTCATTTTAACAACACAGTGTGCAGTAGCTATTACTTGTACCGAAATATACATTCTTCGTCATCACCACCAACAACAGAACGCATGGAACGGCGGAGGGATCTCACCAGGCTACCCCTTGGTCCGAGTAGCTACATCTCACAAATACGCACTGAAACACTGTTCCCTGGGTGAATATTTGTTTGACAATGTATACCAGTTGTGATCCTGGGTAAAACATGGTGGCAACATTGAATAGTAGTAATTAAAGTAGAACATAGAACATTTCAAGCGAATGTACCCTTGCCTAGAGCATCTTCCTACCCGTATACTGAAACTGATCCCTAGGCGAATAGTTGTTTGACAATATAGTAGTAGTACACGTATACCAATTCTGATCTTGGGTAGAACGTATATATTGTCAAACAACTATTCACCATGCAGAGAGCAGTGTTTCAGTATAAGGGGAGGGTACTTAGTGTTCTAGGCAAGGGTACATTCCCTTGAAATGTTCTATGTTCTACGTTAATTACTACTCTACATTCAATGTTTCCACCACGTTTTACCCAGGATTACAATTGGTATACATTGTCAAACAAATATTCACCCAGGGAGAAGTGTTTCAGTATACGGGTAGGGTAGTATTCTAGGCAAGGGTACATTCGCTTGAAATGTTCTATATGTTCTACTTTGATTACTACTCTACATTCAATGTTTCCACCACGTTTTACCCAGGATTACAATTGGTATACATTGTCAAACAAATATTCACCCAGGGAGCAGTGTTTCAGTATACGGGTAGGGTAGTATTCTAGGCAAGGGTACATTCGCTTGAAATGTTCTATATGTTCTACTTTGATTACTACTCTACATTCAATGTTTCCACCACGTTTTACCCAGGATCACAATTGGTATACATTGTCAAACAAATATTCACCCAGGGAGCAGTGTTTCAGTGCGTATTTGTGAGGTCAACCCTACTCAACTACACCTACTCAACAACGGCAACGTGTTCTTCCCCAGGATCAACAGACTTGTAGTCTATTAATCCTGTTCTCCCCATCATTTCAACGTGAAACCACGGGACTTAGACAATCACAAGAGAAAATTGTGAAGTATGGAGTCAATAGCGTGTGAGAAATGGACAGTATCGCTGCTGAAACAGTACTTGAGAGACAGAGCAGTAACTCATTCGGGCTACTGTAAAGAGAAGCTCGTAAAACTAGTGAAAAACTCTCATGAAAATCCTTCTTTAGTGGATCAAGTCGAGCCAACAGATGGAGAAAGTGTTAGTGAATCAAGAAGGACGATCACTGTTAACGGAGATGTCGTGGTCTTTCCAGACCCCCATTTATTACAGGTTGGGATGATAACCTCACCAAAATACCATCCATAACCTCAGCATGTTGCCTAATATACCTCATGAACAAGAAAGGATGGCCTGCCAAACGGCTAGAAAACTTTGAAAATAAAGGGAGGCTATCAATTATGCAATGACAACCACATAAACACAGTGCAAATAAAACCACATGATGGTAATATGTCCTATATTAGAGCTAAATGTATCAGACAGACTGCACAGAAGGAGTCTCCCTATTGTGTTTGGCTTCTTGCTACAAACAGAGGAAATATTGAAGCCAGTGGATGTCAGTGCATAGGGTAAGTTGAATTTTACATTTGTTTTTAAGTATTTGTATGACTACCTATGGTAATTGAAATGTTCTTAATGAGATGTATTCCACATATTCCAAAATAATAACCAAACATTTAAGGTAAAAAATTAACCAAGTAAATATTTGAGTAATGACATCAAAGGTAATAATGTATTTAGACTGTTGCAAGATTTTCAGACGATTATATTTTTTCGATTAATATGTGATGCATTCCCTAATGGAGATAGTTTTTTCCTGTGTAAACCTCAAAAAAGTGTGTTGTCTGCGATTTGAGAAAGTGATGACAAATTTCTACAAATACACTTCTTAGACGTTTTGACTGGAAAAACATTCTCCATTTGTAAAAGCATCAAATAATAACCTAATCTAATCAATCCACGTAGACACAAAAGGTATACAGGGAAAAAAGCCTATTTTAAACTACTTTATTTTTAAAATAAAGTAAAAAAAAAGATTTAATCTAATCAGACATGCAATTGGACCCCATTGGACGATGCATGGGTAATTTTACCACACTCTACTGAGCTGTTTGTTGAGGACATAAGGAATGTTTATCTTATAATGTAGTAGATGAAGTATGTAGGCTCCTCTGGTAAAAACTGGACATATAAATCAATATATAAGACATCAGTAAGGAATATATTTGTGTCAAATTTATGAGGGTGACACAAAGCTAAGTTAATATAATGCCCATTATAATATATGGTAACATATTTTCAGAGATGATGGAAGCTGCAAACATGCTGTGGCATTAATGTATGCTGTGGCCAACTTTGTACACAGAAATGAAGTCAGTCATTCCATCCAGCGGCCAACACCTACAGATTTACTTTGTACCTGGGACAAGCCACACAAGTCTTTCAGAGCCTTTGAGGATTTATCACACTGATGGAAGGTTCGTACATTCCACTTAAGTGATGGATAACCATTTGTAGGCCACTGCCATTGCTGTTATATACAGAAAATTTTGATATATATATTATAATACAATATTTATAGGATGATTTTTCCCCCTTTTTGCACTGGGGATCAGATATCATTTATACATGTATAACATCCAAAATATATATAATGATATACTGCGGGGTCATGCCTTGAAAACTTCTGCGGGTCTGGAGTGCACGGAGAGGCCCTGACAGCAAGAAGGTGCTCATAAATCGAGTTGTCACTACTCTCTTTATAAAGGTGTGAAGCGGGTATCACACGAGGCATTTCGGCGGACTGTTTCGTTGAACCAAACAAGCATTTGGCTTGACCTGTTTGACAACACATCTAGCACACGCTTGGGCCAACCGCTTCACCCAACAATAACATAAACATAACAAACAAAGATGAAAACGATTACAGTGGGAGGCGCGGAGATTTGTTGTTAATGTTTTAACTTTAGAGGCATATATATATGTAGCTATTGGTGATGAAAAGGGAGGAGGTGATTGTTAGAAGAGAACGGCGACATATGAAGACGCGTTCATGTGGGCTAAATGGGTTATAGTAGACGAGAACTGCGCGGTCGCTACCACCGTTTCCACTTAACAGAATATTTTTTGCTTAGTATAATGTGCAGTATTTATTCATTTCTGCATGCGTAACCTTTAAAACATATACATATTAAAGAAAGTACATAGAGTTGTCTAATAATGCATAGACACACCCCGACCTGCCTCCCACCCAACCCCATCCCTTAGGAGGTTAGGTAAGTTTCGGTTATGTTAATATTCTCGTCAGGGGGTCGAAGGGGTCGGAGCCCCTCCCGTTAGAACCTGCGGGGCGGGGCACAGTTGTTTTCGTATAATTCCGTCACTTCCCTGGTTTCCGAGACACTGACTATTATTTCCTGGCCAAGTTTTACGGCTTTTCCTGATGAAGATACTTGTTTTCAATGGAAATGTGCAACATTTTGTATAATTTCACCTAACCATTTCATCGAACATGTTCGGCTAAATGACCCTCAAAGTTCGACGAAACAGTCCAAGCAAATGGGAAGTTCGACGAAACAGTCCGACGAAACGCACCGTGTGATAGCCGCTTAACGCGGGAAAGTGAGTCAGTCCTGTGACTCACGAGTGACGGAAAGTTGGTAGTATAAAGTAATATAATAGCCGTTTGATAAATAGTAATTTTTCTTCACTCCTGTCCCAAATAATGTTTTGCATTGATTTAGGTTATGCTTCCCAAACTAAAAGAAATCTTTATGTGCAGACATGACACTAGCAGCCCACGGCCGACTGTTACTCATCCAGAATCCATGTACAAGGCATGTGTGTTCGGATCAGCATACCAAGATGAGGACATGGACAACGACTTCCGGGCTTTACTGAAGGAGACGAATGCCGTACATTTGCAGCAATCGTATGAACCATCTCCAGCAACAAAATTTATCACTCTCCCAGAGTTGGCACAACAGTTTCAGAGAGAACAGTGTACATCATTTATAGTCGATTTATCTCAGCACTTCACTGATACCATCAGGGAAAACATTAGAAACTTTACCAAGGCTCAAGCCAAGTGTTCTCTATGGAAAAAACAAAGAGTTGGAGCCTTAACATCAACAACTCTCCACCTGGCTGCTCATTATAGCAGGGATTGTAGTGACAATTATGTTGTGGATTCAATCATGGGGCAGTCCAAATTCAGTGGAAACAGTGCTACTGAATATGGAAAAAGAAGTGAACCTTTTGTGAGAAAACTATACTATAAAAACATGAAACATAAGCATGAATCACTAAAGGTATTAGCCCAGCGGCATAGCAGACCAATTGTTCAAATTGTTCTAAAAGCACCAAAATTGGCACACATGTAGATTAATATATTCTAAACATTTTTGGATATGGAGGCATTCAAGATTAGCCCTGTGGAAGATATGGCGGCCATTGTTCAAAATGGCCGCCATTTACCATTAGCGTCATTACATAGACTTCATTATGTGTCGTTAGTATGGTGCTAGATGGGCCAAAATTCCTTTTTTTTACATCAGAATTAACATCAATAAGTGTTTAACATATATTTAGATGAATCTTCTCAAAAATGGCCCCCAAACTGGCCGCCATTTTGTGGAAAAAGTGGACATTTGATGAAGATTCCAATACTCAATGACATAATACCTCTAATAACCAGTACATGATTTCAGGAACACACTTTAATTGCTCAAGTTGCTTTTTTATTTCAAATTGCTGGCAAAATTGCAATGGAATGGTAGTCAAAATAATACACAGAGTACGGGGAGTTTACAGTATGGTCAGATTGTAGTTATATAGTCGACCAAAAGCCCAGTCTCTAGGCACAGTACTTACAGTTATACATTTATGGAAAGATCTAATATAAATGAACAAATCTAAGTGGCTTCAAGAAGAGGACACAATAAACAGTTGCCAATACAATAACTTTCAGTATTGTGTAATCCTGCAGTACATACATGTAATACAATAACGTAGATTTTGTCACACTATGTTAATTATGATTCTGAACTTTTCAAATCTGGTCACCAGGATTATGAATGTCTACAGATCATAATGTTGGCTAGCAAGTTTTCTGTCCTAATCTACTGGCATTCGCCTTCACAGAAACACAGACCCGTGCATTGCAGTGAAGCCTTCTTGCACTTGCAGCGGTTTCTGCAGCCTTTCTTGCATCCGCAAGACACCAGCTCATAGCAGGTCTTGGATGCCTCAGGGAGTGTGGTCCAGAGTCTGACAGCTGGAGGCTCCTGTGTCTTGGTTGCTCCCTGCTTCCGACTTTGCTTGACACTGTTGAACTTGAGAAGCTGCGCAATGGAAAGAGCTGCTTGTCTCGAAGAGGAATGGCTTTGGTTCTTGATGCTGGGGCCATCCAGCACCATATTTACCATTGCAACTAGTACGTTTGGCACAGAGTCCTCCTGACAACCACCCGGGAATGATCCACGGAATCGGTCAGTGTCTTCAAACATATATCGCCGAACTATCTGTGCAGCACGCGCAAGGTGAACTGCCTCAGTCTCACAGTCTTGCTCGCAGGCTTTGCCTAGCGCTTCACCAATGTCTTCATCAAACGCTAGTAGAACATCTCGGCCTTTGCTCTGGGATCTCAGGCCTGGTAACTGGGCTAACAGGCGCTCTTTCAGCCTTGTGCTATTAACTTTCTTGCACAAAACAACCCCGAGCTCTTCCATTCTTGTCGTGTATAGCTTTGCAAGATCTGCGAGTCTGAAGACTGGGGCGGTGCCCTCTTCTAGGTGGGTTTCCTCGATATACAGGACCAGTTCAGCCAGTACGATTCTTGACATCACACCTTCATGGTCAGTTTTCTGCTCGGCTTCTACAGTGGTCTTTGCACGATAGTAAAGAGCCAACAAACACTTGGAATGGTACTTGGCCTCCAGAGCCACCATATCACCCATGCTGAGCCTGGCCATGAGTTCATTGTCCCCAACTTGCGCTGCACACTTCCGTACGCGTGTGTCCACCTGGAAAGTTGCTACTTCATGTAGGGTCTCTGTGCCAGACTTTCCACAGAAAAAGCAGGAGGTGCCGCTGGTAGTGGCTTCTGAAGAGTGTGTTCTGGCGCGCTTGCCTGAGACATTGTCAGTACTACCAAATGCTGAGCTGCTTGCGATGAGTCTCTTCTCTGCTCTTCGTAGCATTGTGTTATTGTATTGGAGCATACATGTTTTATGCCACTTGGCCTGGTGGGCAACCATTGTCGCCTCAACACCTTGTCCTTCATCTAGTCTCTGTAACTGAACAGTTCTTGGCAGTTTTCCTAGTTCATCAAACTTGACCAAGTTTGCAGCCATTGTCGTGTATCCACTCCCAGGGTCTCGGCGTTTAGACAGTACTGGGCACACAAGTGACTCTGTTGTCTCCTCTTGACATACAAGACACAGCTTCCAGTTTGTCTCAGGAGGTGTTGTGGGAGTACGTTGCTCAAAAGTATCGACCAGTTGGAACTTCTTTGCCATGGCTGCAGTCTGGAACAACGCGTCTCTGATGTCAGGTGGTGCTGCTGCTGCTGCTGTCATCCACCACCAGTTGAATGGTTATCAAAGCCTCACCTGCAAAGACACAAAACACCACCATGTTACCACAAGCTACTACTACAAGTACCATGACTATCAACACTATACTATTACTGCAGCCGCCGTCACTGCCACCAGCGCTGCCGCTGCAAAGTAAAATTCATTTTTCTTGTAAAATGGTAGCCATTTTATTTGGTAAGCACACAAGTATGTGTAATTGTACACTACTTATCACCTCTAGCATCCACAAAAAGACAAATTATGGTACATATTCAATGACGCTAATGGTAAATAGCGGCCATTTTCAAAAAATGGCCGCCAAATGTGCTACGGGGAGAATCTTGAATGCCTCCATATCCAAAATTGTTCAGAATGTATGAATCTACATGTGTGCCAAATTTGGTGCTTTTAGAACAATTTGAACAATTGGTTTCGTATTTTTTACTATGCCGCTGGGCTATATCAGAAACTGGCTTATTCATTTGTGAAACAAATCCAATTTTAAGAGTAAGCCCAGATGGTGTCGTCAAGTGCAAATGTTGTGGCACTGGACTTTTAGAAATTAAGTGCCCTTACAGCACACATACAAATTCCCTTACAGGAGAAGAGGTTGCTCGAAGGGGGAAATACCATGTTGTTTTGGGTAATGATGGCAAAGTACACCTCAAGAAGTCATCTGCATGGTACACTCAAGTACAAGCCCATCTTGGGGTGACAGGTTACCCATGGTGTGACTTTGTTTTATTCACAAAAAAGGAACCCTGTTTAACCATTGAAAGAATATACTTTGACAAAAGCAGATTTGAAGCCGATGTTACAAAGGCTATGTTTTTTTATGAAAAATTTATTTACCAGAGGTTGTTTGATCGTAATACAAGTTCTGGTAATTAAGAGAATGGAAACCTCTGTGGTGATGATGATGATGAGTTGGGAGTGTTGATGTGATGCAATTCTTAGGCCCGTACCAAGAGTCATGATGAAGGTCGAGCGACGAACGTCGAATGACCGAGGAATGTTACCATAAAAGGGATATTTTTTGGAACGAAGAGCAGCTTCTGGTCGAACCCCCGTGTCTTCGCGCTGCTCTTCTTTCCGAAAAATATCCCTTTTATGGTAACATTCCTCGGTCATTCGACGTTCGTCGCTCGACCTTCATCATGACTTTTGCCTCGACCCTCATCATGACATCATGTCATTCGTCGTTGACTTTCATCATGACTCTTGTTACGGGCCTTAGTGATGAGTTGCGGTAATGGTATTCTTTGTGATAGAGTTGGGGCTGTGTTGATGTAATGGTATTCTTTGTGATAGAGTTGGGGCTGTGTTGATGTAATAGTATTCTTTGTGATAGAGTTGGGGCTGTGTTGATGTAATAGTATTCTTTGTGATAGAGTTGTGGCTGTGTTGATGTAATGGTATTCTTTGTGATAGAGCTGGGGCTGTGTTGATGTAATAGTATTCTTTGTGATAGAGTTGGGGCTGTGTTGATGTAATGGTATTCTTTGTGATAGAGTTGGGGCTGTGTTGATGTAATAGTATTCATTGTGATAAGAGTTGGGGCTGTGTTGATGTAATAGTATTCTTTGTGATAGAGTTGGGGCTGTGTTGATGTAATAGTATTCTTTGTGATAGAGTTGGGGCTGTGTTGATGTAATAGTATTCATTGTGATAGAGTTGGGGCTGTGTTGATGTAATAGTATTCATTGTGATAGAGTTGGGGCTGTGTTGATGTAATGGTATTCTTTGTGATAAGAGTTGGGCTTGTTGATGAATGTATTCTTTGTGTAGAGTTGGGGCTGTGTTGATGTAATGGTATTCTTTGTGATAAGAGTTGGGGCTGTGTTGATGTAATGGTATCTTTGTGATAGAGTTGGGGCTGTGTTGATGTAATGGTATCTTTGTGATAGAGTTGGGGGCTGTGTTGATGTATGGATTCTTTGTGATAAGAGTTGGGCTGTGTTG
>JACEEZ010003829.1:25349-40349 GCA_016584305.1 Chionoecetes opilio
ATCATATCTTGTATCGCTATACTTAATGGATAGTTCAGGAAGATTTTCCTTACATTTCGCTGTTGATACTTGAGCCATCTTTTGAAGATATCATACAATATGTTATCCATGTTGTTATTACACAGCTAACATGACTTTGGCTAACCCCAAACAGGTCAGCAAGGACCTCCATTTCCATGACTTCTCTAATATATATGACAGTTATAAGGAATTCATCAAATACAGAACTTCTCTTTGATTTACCTCGGCTGCTCTGTTTTGACTTATTATTGAATTGCTTAGGCCCTTTCATAATTAATCTTTACCACTTTCTTCTGAATTATCTTAATATGCCATTCAGTATATTTTTCGATAAAAAACCAGTATACTTTCTAACAGACTTGTCACCCGGCAGAACTTTCTCCTTGAATGCTTCACGAAGCATCTTGTTCTTCTTAGCTGCACTGGCATGGAAGAACTGAAAACAGAAAAATAAAGTTATGGGATAAGATAATGTAATAATAATGTCAGTGTTTCAGTACAAGAGAAGAGAAGATTGTGGCAAGATGGAAGTAAATACCTGGTAGCCAGTGTTGAGCTAGAAAGGATGTGTATAGAACTAAAGAGGTGACACATAAGGCCTGAAGAAGGGGTTATAATGCAAAACTCCTGAACATATCTCCCTCACATAATTTCTCACTATCAAAGCTTCTTATACCACATATACTACTCAACCTATCCACCTCCACAGCTATTTATTTCATATATTCTGCAGTCACTCCTTCTGAACCTGCTTTCATTCCATAACCCCTTAACTTTCTTCCAATATGTTTGAAATCATACAAAATGGAGTTCAAAGCAAATAACCTACCGTTTTATGCGTTTTGGTTTCAGCATGACTGACAGGCTGACTCATCTGTGTCCCAACATCTACTGGTTCACCAGAGTTTGTAGTTTTATGGGAACTGCAGGGATAGGTGTGGTCTGGGTGTGCTTCAGGTATTGCTGAAATAAATAGGAGTTGCATAGTTATAAAACCTGTCGTGCACAATTTGTTTTGTACAATTTTCTTTTTTCCTGTGATAGTACAAATTTACATTAATTTTCCTCATAGGATTCCATTACTTTGTTACAATTTGCATAACCTTTCCGAGTTTGCCAAGTACCATATTAATTTGTTAATTACACTTTCTTGTAAATGAGCTCATAGGGTCCCTGAAATACATTTAGACATACAGACCTAATATAACTAGCTAAAAACGTGCATGGATGCGTTCTTGGTTGGCTCGTCAGAGTCGTCCTCTTAACTATTAGAAACTGGGGGAGTCTTAGGCCCGATTCAAGAGTCATGATGAATGTCGAGCGACGAACGACGATCGCCTGAGGAATCAATCAATCAATCATTGGGGGCATACGCCGGGGGGTGCGTCGCCTCGCCCACCCTACGACGCCACTCCCGGGGGTCACCACGCGCGAGTTCCCATGCAGGCTCCTTTCCCATACCAAGCAGCTCTCGACAAGAAACATCAACTTGCCCCAGCCACGAGCCTTGTGGGCGCCCCCTTGGCCTCCTCCACGCCGGATTGTCTCTTACAGATACAACCCGATGGGAAGGATCGGTTTCAGGGTAGCGTGCCACATGCCCATATAGCCGAAGTTGGCGCTGCGGACTATGCAGGTAATAGGCCTCGATTCATCTCACAGTGCAATCGCTGATTTGACACGTAATCATCCCAGCGATACCCCATGATTCTGCGAAGACACTTATTACCAAAGGCACTGATTCGTCTCTTCAAGTCACTATTTAGTGTCCATGTCTCACAACCATAGAGTAAGACAGGGATCACAAGCGACTTGAAGATCCGGATCTTTGTCCTCCTGCACAGTACCGACAACGCCAAATACTCCCGCTGAGCGAGTCCATAACACCGTGGGCTATGCCAATCCATCGTAAGACTTCTTGACGTGACCCGCCGTCATTATGGACTGCGCTACCAAGGTATGTAAAACTTTCCAAGATCTCAATGTCCTCGCCACACGCATGAACAGACTGTACTGCTTCATCTAGTAGTCTCCAAATACCTGGACCTTGGTCTTGAGCCGGAGACCTCCAGTCCCAAAGGCTTTGCCTCCTCGTGCAGCGCCTCGAGAGCCATCACCAGGACCTCCAGCGACTCAGCAAAGATTACTGCATCATCGGCAAAAACAAGATCAGTGATCTTGGTGTTTGCCGACGGATGCTCCACAATCACTTTGATCTACAACCTTGTCCAATACCCAGTCCATACAAGCGTTTAAAGTGATGGGGCAAGGACGCACCCTTCCCTCACTCCTGTATTCACAGGAAAGAAGCTGGATACACCTGCCCACACTTCACAGCACTCTCAGTCCCAGAATACAGACCAGTTATCAAACCAATAGTCCTTGCAGGAATCCCTCTAAGTCGCAAAAGATCCCAGAGTGACTTACGATGCACTGAGTCCAAACGCCTTCTTGAGATCAACATAGGCTGCAAGCATCCCCTGTCGAAACTCACGTCGGCGTTCCACCAGGATACGAAGCGCTAGGATACGGTCCGTTGTTGACTTACCAGGCGTGAACCCAGACTGCTGAGGTCTCTGATGCTTCACCAAATGACTGCGAATTCGAGTCAGCAATAGATGGGCAAGCACCTTGCCTGGTACGCTGAGCAGTGTAATACCGCGGTAATTGTTGCAGTCCTGACGGTCCCCTTTCCCTTTCCAGATAGGGACGACCAGCCCCCTTTTTTTCCAGTCAGGAGGAATGGTACCTGATTGCCACAACGGCAGTCAGGACAGCATGCAACCGCGGATCATGGCCTCACCCCCATCCCTGAGGAGCTCCGCACTGATATTACAAACACCAGCTGCCTTTCCACCCTTCAACTTTGCTACAGCCTCTCTGACTTCGTCAAGAGAGGGTGCGGTTTCGTCAATGGGGGGAGGATCGGCACCCTACTGCCTGTAACCCAGTGGTGTGAAGCTGCTCAGTTGGAGGGTCCACCGTGAACAACTGCCCAAGTACTCAGCCCAACGAGCCATCTGCCCATCCATGTCCGACACGAGGCGCCCATCTGCTGTTCGAATAGCACTCGCCCGAGAAGGAGACTTGGAACGGAGCTTCTTCAGGGCTCGGTAGGCGGGTCGGAGGTCATTAGCGTTCAAATGACCCTCAACATCCTCAGCGAGACTCCTGACATACCTCTCCTTGTCTCTCCTCAGGAGGGTTCTAGTCCGGCGTACAGAGCCCTGTGCTGGTCCCGGTTTCCCAGCCAGCCTGGCAGCGCGCACTCTCCTCGATTTTCTCCTGCGTCTCCGTCGAGACAAAACTACGCCTTGACCTGGGGCGCTCCCCAATACACTCCATGGCAGCCTGTAGATTTTCACGTTTTGAAGGTATCCCACAGTTCTACAGGATCCCCGAGAGCACCGAGCACATCAAACCGATTTGAGACTGCCACCGCATACTCATGAGCACATGTCAAGTCCTTCAGTTTCTCAAGATGAAACACACTATGGTTACCTCTTGAGATTCTTTCTGGACTTGACATGAAGCTTAAGTGTAGCAACAACAAGTCTGTGATCTGTTCCAAAGAACTCAGCACTCCGGTAAACCCTGCAGTTCTGGAGGATCCTCCAACGAGTACTAACGAGGATGTGGTCGATCTCCTTAGCTACCCCTCCGGCATTACTATACCATGTCCAGCGGTGCAGCTCTGGTCTCTGATACCAAGAACCTGCAATTCTCAACCTTCTGGACCTTGCAAAGTTCAGAAGCAGAGAACTGTTGGTGTTTCTGGTACCGGAGCCATGGGCTCACACCAACACACAACTCGTAGCCATCTCTCACAGTGCCAGTAGTAGCACTGTGAGAGATGACGCCTGACGCCTGAGGAAGAGTACCATAAAAGGGATATTTTTTCAGAACGAAGAGCAGCGACGACTTTCGTCACAGCTCTTCGTTCTGAAAAATATCCCTTTTATGGTACTCTTCCTCAGTCGTTCGTCGCTCGACCTTCATCATGACTCTGATACGGGCCTTAATTTTGTTTATTCGAGTATTGCCATGAAAACCATCAACTGTTTGTTCTTTTTTTTGCGAATATTGACATAACTATAATTAATGCATATATACACCTCTATCTATCTAGGTATCTCTGACGCCTCGCTCCCTCCGGGAGCGTCCCCCAAGGGATGGCCATAGCAGAGCCTCCACCTCTCCCTATCCAGACATTCCTTCTTTCTTGTTCTAGCGCTTGGCCTCTACTAACACCTGTTTCACACAAGTACTCTTTTACCTTATCCTTCCACCTCATGCACAATAGTTTTTTTACCTTTATAAATGATGACTGTTGCATACTGTTATGAGGGCCAACTTCATCTCTAGTTTCAATGATGATGACTTCACCTGCTGTTCTTTAGGTAGGACATCATCAGCATCTGGTTGTAGGTGAAGTGTTGCTGAAACATAGAAATCATTGCATAGTTATATAACCTATTTTTCCACTGTTAGCTTACATATATTGGTTACGATGCTTAACAAAATATTAAAACTAACCCATCCATTTCTCCTTAATATACATTTTGCTTGTAATCTAACCTCATATTGGGTTCAGTAAATGTGTAACCATATTGTAAATCACATTTTTTACTGAAAATCGAACAAGCGAGGCCTGATATTGGCTTTTATGGGGGACAGCTCTTGGCTGCTGCAGATGAAACTTTTTACTCGAATTAGGTCAACAACCTCACCTGGCTCCTCCCATGGCCATCAACAATATCATAGAGAGACACAATAATTAAGTTAGCACGAAATATGGTTAGGTTAACGTATTCTGTAAATAGATACGTACTTTAGCTCTATGCCCCTCACTGTGTACTCAGAGCAAACTGTATGTTTGCCCTTCACCATTAGGAAAAGTAAGAAAATTTGATTAACATTTTTTTAAGTAGCATGTGTCGTGTTAGGTGAGTTAGCATGATCATGATAGAATGTTTTGGTGGTAATAATGGACGAAAGTTTCGCGGTCGTTTTCAGAGACACCAACTATTTTTTCTTGGCCTACAATAGGTGCTTGTTCTAATGTGCTTTTTTATTTTGCGAAAAAAAAAAAAAAAAAAAAATTAAACTTAACCTAACTTTATAGGTTTTAATGAAATCTAACCTAACCTTGACCACAAAGTATACTTTTTTTTTCGCAAAATAAAACTATCTCCATTACAACAGCACCTATTGTATGCCAAGAAATAATATTTGACGTCTCTGAAAACGACCGCGAAACTCTCGTCCATTATAACCTGTTTGTGAGAGTAATACCACAATTAAATGATCATCGGGGGTGTGGAGCTAAGGGACCTGTTTACCCTAATTAATTCATACTTCCACCTCATTCAAATAATGTCTTACCTTTTAAAGATGATAAATGTTGCATACTGTAATGTGGGCCAACTTCATCTCCATTTTCACTGATGAGGACTTCAGCCACAGCTTCTTGAGGTAGGACATAAGCAGCAGCAGGACAAACTAGATCACTGCCACCTGCTACTTGAACATTATTTATTTGCCAGGTATTTGATGGCCTTTTATATTGAGTTTCTTGCCCCAATCATTGTAGGCAAACAGTTTTGGATCAGGATGCGAAGAGGATGGGCCAATTGGGCCATTCCATCCAGTTAATGAAATGCCTGGAACAGATAGCATGAAATCTTGTAGCCTTCCATCCTCCACTGCGTCGACATCTATTTTCCCATAACTTTCTTCGTTGTGGTTCTTTCTTTTGCTGACGGAATTTCACCCAGCCTTTAACTTCAACCATACACGGATGTTTCTCTACTTTTTTTCTTGAATCAGACTTGCAGTCTGCCACAGCACATACAAACACAGTCATCGTGACGTGCCTGTATGTTATTGTTTACGGCGCGCCCTCACAGCTTAAACGATAATCGTGCGCCTGGCAGCGTGACAGGCTGCGGCGTAAGGATAAGATAAGATAAGATAAGATAAGATAACTTTATTGTCACATTGAATACATACAACATGAAATTCGTTTTGGCATAAAGCTCACTCGTAAAGTGAAAATAACAATTTTACAATACAAAATTCAGTATATTAATCATACTATTTACAGAGTAGTCATTCCTAATACCAGATACCTGTCACCACCTATATGCACGCACCACAGTGATATAACTATTTACAGACCTAAGTTACTGGGATGCTATATAGTTGTACAGTTTTATACTCTTTGGAATAAAAGAATTTTTAAATCTACTTGTGTGTTGCATAGGGAGTGCTAATCTCCTGCCTGATCTAAGAAAAGTGTATTGACAGTTCAGTGGGTGATTTACATCATTCATGATCTTATCTACCTGCTTCATTACATTGCTATTGTATAATTCATCTAGTGGTACAGTTTTTGCGTGGAGTCTACCCGCGGTCTTTACAATTTTTCTCATTTTATTTTTGTCTTTACATGTTATTTCTTCCATACCATAATGTAATTGAGAAACACAAGATGGATTCTACTACGGACTTATAGAATAGAGACAATATTACTTTATCTACTCGGATGTTTCCCAATATCCTTAGAAAATGGATACGTTGCTGACATTTCTTGTACATCTGTTGTGTACTTGGAGAGCCTGTTAATTTGTCATCAATGATTATGCCTAAGTACTTGTATTCATTCACTCTTTCAACTTGTTCATTGGCTATAACAATAGGGTCAGGCACATCATTTTTTTTAACTCTAAAATCTGTTTATCATTTCTTTGTTTTCTTTACATTCAGGGTTAAGAAATTTTCATTACACCAATTTACAAAGTTATTGACTTGAGTTAAAAATTCTTTGAGTTATCATTCTTAATTTTACCTATAATTGCAGTATCATCTGCATATTTGACTATGGGACAGCTAGGATAGTTGCTTTTGCAATTATTTGTGTACAGAGTGAAAAGTAACGGCGAAAGAACACACCCTTGAGGAGCTCCAGTATTAGTGAAGACAGTATCAGATTTAACATTTCTTATTTTAGTATATTGTGGTCTTTGCGAAAGGTAACTATAAATCCACTGAAATAAGTTTACTGTTTACATTCATTTCTAATAATTTCCTAAGTAAAACATGGGCTGAATTGTATTGAAGGCACTGCTAAAGTCTATAATAAGATTCTAACCTGTGTATTTTGTGTTTCTAAATGTTCAATAGTTTGGTGAAGTAAGGTTAACCCACCATCCTGACACTCCTACCTTGTCTATAAGCAAACTGCAATTGGTCTCTTAAAGGATCTATATTTACACTAAGGTATCTCTTCACAATATGTTCCAAACATTTCATAATAATTGAAGTTAGGGCTACGGGTCGTAGATCATTAAACTCTTTTGGATAGTTGTTTTTGGGTACGGGAATAACCTCTGACATTCTCCACGCATCTGGTACTGTACTCTGATCAAGGGAAGCTTGGAATAGTTTACAAAGTGGATTCAGCAAGTTGCTCTGCACATGATTTTAGTAGTTTCGAGCCAATTTTATCGGACCCACTTGCTTTACCGCACTGTATGCGTTTCAGAGAGTTAATTGTATCCTCATGAGTTATTATTATTCGTTCTGCATCAATACTCTTGACAATTGACAGAATATTTTCACATTCTACATGAAAGTCGTGGGCATCAAACCTAGCATAAAAGGAGTTAAAGTCATTTACATATTGTTGAATGTTTGGTGGATCCATTAATACCCTTCTCTTTTTCGATCCACACAATAGTTTTTACCCCACTCCAAGCATCTTTTGATCTATTTGACTTAAATAAATTTTCAATTTTTACTTTATACGAGTGCTTGGCATCTAATATTTTCCTATTTAACTGACTGACTTTGTATCACTCTTTGTTGTATATGATCACCATTTGCAAAAGTTATCTTTTTTATTACAGGATGCCACCTGTTCATAATGTATGCCATTATTTCAATAGTTATAGACAATGACATGTGTTTTCCTTTCATGAGTTGGCTTAATATAGTCTCTTGTTGAATTTCATTGGCATGTCTGTAAGAACTGACTGTTTTAACATTGTAACAGGCCTCTCTATTGGTATTTGTTAAATCTCCTTCTATTTTTTTTTGTTTTCACTCAACGATGAAATTCTTTTATTAATATTAGAGTATGCATATTATGATATACATTGGATACTAAAAACTTCATTGAAGTACTGCATCAGCTGATAAACAAAACAATAAAAATGCCTAATTGATTACTTTAAAGCGCCTTGTCCTCATTTCTGAGAGACAACACTATGGCCACCTAGCGAAAACTGAGGTGAACTGCTAACAGTAATACCTCGAATTGTTTCGGATCACCTGAAGATCCGTCACCTCAGAGTTTGGCAGGGTGACGGTTCAAGTGGCAACACCTGGGGTGACAGTTCTTCAGGCGGGATCAAGACTTGACCTGACTTCACCTTCCAAGTGAGGTCAGGTCAAATGGGTAGATGGGAGGAGTCAGGACCCTCCAGTCAGGTAGGAGGACTATATAATCGTTAGAGGAGAGGTGGTACAATATCTTGAAAGCAAAAATAATATTTAAAAAAACTCATGATCGGGGCGCGATAAACCTTGCACGTTATATCCATGTATGTATATCCATGTATAGCATGAGTACCCAGCCTTGCCTGTACCATCAACTGATACATTGATATACCTACAGCAATTGTTGGACATAAAATGGCAAGTGTACCCATTACCCGCGTTTATGAATATTGCAGTGATGCAATATATATATACTTCAGTTTTTAGACACTCTTTGTATTGCGATTCGATATTGATTCGGTTATAAATCATATTATAATATGATAAATAAAATACTAAAGTGTTATCCGTCTGTTACCGTCTAATTGAAAAATACAAATACTTACTGTGAGGGCTGGGAACGTGGAGAATGAGGAATAGGAGGGAAGAGAAGGATAAAAAAGGGAAGAGAAGGAGAAAGAGAATGAAGGAAGAGAGAGTCTCTATAACGGGGGTGCACGAGAGGCAAAATGTTGTGCTTACACCACACTTCCTTATCTACCAGAGAGGGGAGATATTGCTGACCGAGGTAGATGAGCGTCCACGGTGCGGAGAAGGTGAGAGAGAGTGAGAAGGTGAGGGAGAGAGCGAGAGAAGGTGAGGGAGAGAGCGAGGGAAGGTGAGGGAGAGAGCGAGAAGGTGAGGGAGAGAGCGAGAGAAGGTGAGGGAGAGTGAGTGAAAGTGAGGGAGAGAGAAGGCGAGGAGAAGGAAGAAGTGGTGAACCATCACCCCTCACTTCACGCACTCACCTCACACCCCACATGACTGACTGTCGCACTGATACCCTTTGACCTGTAACCACCACCCCACGCCTGGCCTCTCCCTGAAGGGCCTGAACACAGAGGACAAGGAGAAATTCCTTTTGGCTTTGTGTGTGGGCAGACGTGCTTCGCTACGCGCTGTGATAAGTGACTACGAGACTAGTATGGTCTAAGTGCAATGAGCGAGATACGTGGTATTCCTTCCAGGTACACGCGCTCAAGGATGTGGCTGAGACCCACTCTGCCGCTTCACCCCCGCCACTCCGTTTGTCCCACGGTACAGGTGCTACTCAACTCTACGCTGCTACAACGCCCTACTAAGCACCTGCACCTGTGGCCTTCCCCTTAATATTCTATACGAGGGCACTACGTCCCTGCAACACAACCCGCCCCTGTGGCTTTTCTCCTGGGCCCCAGGGACCCCGAGGCTACCGCGGGGCGACCAAGGAATGCCCCGCAAAGCCTCACGGGGACCTCAAGGGGACGGGGACCTCAAGTGCAACTCTACGGTGCCCCGACGTCCCTGCAACACACCCGCCCATGTGGCTTTTCTCCTGGGGCCACAGGGATTCCCGGGGCCGCCGCGGGGCGACGAAGGAGCGCTCCGCTTTGCCCCAGGGGGTAGGTACGTGCAACACTACGTTGCCACGACGTCCTACAACACTACCTGCCCCTGTGGCTTCCCTTCAGGGCCCTCGGGGGACCACTGGGCATTGGGGCGAGACACTAGCGGCGGGCTTGGGGCAGAGGTGAAACTCTACGCTGCTACGACGCCCTACTAGACACGCTGCTACGGCGCCCTGCGAAACACATGCACCTGAGGCTTCCCCTGGGTTACCCCTGGGACCACGGGACATGGCGAGACACACGCAGCAGGGTTTGAGGACCCCTTGAGTACCTCATACAGGTCTTCCAGGAGGCTACGCAGCAGATGGTGATGTATTCATGTGATTGACAGTGCATGACAGGGGCGGGCGATTAATGGATGCCCCCGGGGTAACTATGCAAGCTAGGAACCTCGGGGGGGACAGGGAGGGTCGCCCCCCTGGCAATGCCGGGGCGTTTACCAGCCTGGGGAGGTAAGCTCCCCGTATCTCCGGCGCCACGGGCACTGCCCAGTTTACCTTCGGTACCAAGGAGATATGCCCAACCCGGCACCTTCAGGTAGGGGTGCCGGGGTTAATTGTCATTGCCACGTCAGCGGCCGATTGGATAGAACCGTAGCGGGTTGGGGGGGGGGGGGGGCTCTAAACATGAGCATCACCCCCCCCCCCCCGTTCAGCCCCCGTGCCACTCCCCCCTGCAGAGTGCGTCTGTGGGTTTTAAACACTTACCGATGAGACAAACACTACTGTTGATAATGTTGTCGAAGCTAGAGCACAATAACTGTTTTTAAAATCATACTATAGACGCGCAGCGCACTTCAAAAGTAAATGGGTTATGATATTGCCCCGCTAGTAATTTTATTTATATCTCCTAGATTAATTTGTGTTGGTGATAGTTTAAGTCAGTATAACATTACTTTCATCCCTTACATGAAATTTCGATGTTCATATCCACTTCAGGTGCATGGTGTTCATTTCCAACTGTTTTCTGAAAATTGCTCTGTGTTATACTGATCTCTTACATGTTTTCCTATCGTGCCTCGAAGGAGACACGGTAACGGGTAGCCCGTCAGAGATGCGACGCTAGGCAGCAGGGGCAAAAAGACGGGTGGCGAGGGGCACGACTTCCCTCGCCGTAACCGTAAGCATATTCCCATTTTCTAGAACAGTATGTGGCGTTTACTCTTGTTGAACACTTCTGGGGCCAGATCCAGCAAAAAAGCGTAAGTCAGCGGCGTAAGTATGGCGTAAATGCTACTCCGGCCTACTCCGGACTTTGTGATCCACTTCCTTGGTCTAACAAAAGGTTGAGCAATCCTTTGTTCTCATGGCTAACTTGTAAAAGATACATATACTTATAAATGCTTATATGTACATGATTATATGATCATGATGTTTCTAAAAATACACTGGTTCATTTGATGTAAGTACATGAAAATATCCTGTATGGAAGTTATAATACGTGTGACACTAGTGTGATATTAGTTGGTAATTCATTATAAAGTTATGCAAGTTATTAGATATTTTTAGGAGTGATAACTGACTAAACATATCCATGATTCAGGACAGTTAGAAGCTGTTATGTCCTCCCGTCAGCTGCTGTCTGTCGTCGCTCGAAAAAAAACGCGTAGGGAAATTTGAAACTGTATATACTTGCAGATACAAAGCATAGAACAACGCTGAAACAGGTAAGATTATTCAGTCATGATATAAACTACTGTGTTTTCATCTTCAGTGGACATACAAATCAGAAGTGATGCAATAATTCGTAATATGGCGCCTAGCGACATTAGTGCAGGTGGTAACTAAAGTGTTATCTACGGTAGTTGTTAAGATTTTTTTAGTTACCACCGATTTTGAGCTGAAACATAGTTTTCCGGAATATTTTTGATGTTTTGAATTAATTTGGCACCTGTTTTTGTGGGAAATCATTGTTTGTTTACAGGTACGTGTGGGGGGTACCCGCCCCGCCCCGCATACCTTGCTTCGCACGGCCGTAGTATTGATTTTTTTTCTTCTAAGGATATCATCTGTTACTACACCAAAGCCCACCTCTAACCTAATCTTATTTAACATTAGACGCAAAGTCCGCCCTCCGGGCGGACTTTTTGGCTAGCTCCTGCGGAGGGCTCTCCAGATACACTTCTCTCCAGAAACACACTCTCCAGATAGCCCCTTCTAACTTTCCTGAAATCATGGATGTAGAAATGTATGTATTAACGCCTTACCCATCACCCCCCACCCATTCACTCACCCATTATCACTGGTCGACAAAAAAAAATCGAAGATATGATTCTGGACTAAATGAAGCTGAGTATAGGTAAATCGACCCTGCGGAACTCGAATCTGATGTTCAATTAACTCTATCACGTCCAGTTTTTGAGAACCAGACGCAATTCATGACAAAATATGGGTAAAATCAGCAGAAATAGGTTTCACCAATGTTTTCATTTTAAACTCTTAATCTTTTCTTTTCTCAAGCCTATTTAGGGCAGTGCAGAGTTTTTGAGTCAGTGTGGTTTGTGCAGTGAGCAGGGGAGGGTGTGCGCGCTGCGTATTGGCGAGGGGTTAGCAGGCTGTGTAGTACATTTTTACCTACTGATCGTACAGCTATTGACATATGTTTAAACATTTAATTTTTCTTTGCAGATATGATGTGTTTGATTTAGTGGAGTCCTAATTTTAGTTGGTTTACCGTATATAGTACCTTGTACCGGGCTGTGATGGAGCGCCGTAACTGTGTGAATGCATCGGACAGTTTTTGTTACATATGTGGAATTTTTACCCCTGACAGTCTGAAGAAACCTCTTACAAAGAATGTTTAAAGCAGCTTATCTGCATTACTTAAAGTGCCGTATAGGTGATCAAGATAAGAAGTGGGCCCTCACGTAGCATGCAACCCTTGTGTGAACCACTTGAATGAATGGATGCGTGGCAAACGGCCATCAGGCATGGCATTCGGCATCCCAATGGCTTGGCGTGAACAAAAGGATCACAGTACTGACTGCTACTTCTGCCTCACTAACATCAAAGGATATTCAGTAAAAACGCGAGCTAAAATCAGGTATCCTGACGTACCTTCTGCCATCAGGCCTGTGCCACATGGTCCTGATCTCCCAGTTCCAAATGTTCCAATTGCAAGTGCTATAAGTGAATCAGATTCGAACGAGGAGGATAATCCCATGGATACACTTTCAAGAAATGGCAGACAACAGAGAGCCCAAATTCATCAGTCAGGAAATGCTACATGACCTTGCTAGGGACCTAGATCTACCCAAGGATAAAAGTGAAGTCCTTGGATCTCGTCTCAAGGAATGGAATTTGCTACAAGAAGGAGTTCTCATCACCACGTTTCGTCGTAGACATAAAGAACTTTCAAGCTTCTTCAAGATGGAACACAAGCTCTGTTACTGCTTTGATGTTGACACACTCATGGAACAACTTTGTGAGTCTCACACTTATGATAAGAGTGAGTGGCGGCTGTTCATAGATTCAGGAAAAAACACGCTAAAGGCCGTTCTTCTGCATAAAGGAAATAAGCTTCCGAGTGTTCCAATTGCGCATGGCCATGAAATGAGTGAAACTTATGACACTATGAAGACTTTGTTATCTGCTGTTAAATATGAAGAACATCAGTGGAATCTGTGTGGGGACCTGAAGGTAATCTCCTTGCTTCTAGGACTCCAGTTAGGTTACACTAACCACATGTGTTTTCTTTGTTTGTGGGACTCTAGAGCGGACAGCAAACATTACAAACAAAAGGAATGGCCAGAACTACCGAAAGACTCACCTGGCAGGTTCAACTGTATGTACAAACCTCTTGTTGACAGTGAAAAGGTGTACTTACCTCCATTGCATCTGAAACTTGGGTTAATGAAAAATTTTGTGAAGGCCATGGATCAAAATGGTGCTGGCTTTCAGTATTTGTTAGCAAAGTTTGAACGCACTGTATCTGAAGCCAAAGTAAAGGCAAGTGTTTTCAATGGCTCTCAAATTCGCCAACTACTCAATGATGATGACTTTGTAAAGAGCCTAACTGCCCTGGAAAAAGCTGCTTGGAAGAGTTTTTTGGCTGTTATAAAGAACTACCTAGGTAATGTTCGAGCATCGAATTATGAGGAACTTGTAAATGACATGTTGAAGAGTTACCATGCGCTTGGGGCTCGGATGTCACTCAAAATCCACTTTTCCATTCACAAACTTGATTTCTTCCCAACGAATCTTGGCGCGATCAGTGATGAGCAGGGGAACGTTTCCACCAGGACATTGCCACCATGGAAACCCGATACCAAGGACGATTCAGTCCCAACATGATAGGGGACTATTGCTGGACGCTACAACGTGAAAGTAGCTGCTCCTACAAACGAAAGAGCAAACTACAGAAACACTTCTGATGTACTATGGAGCAGGGTGAGTACTTTTGTGTGTTAGGTATAGTTTTGATCATATGTATATTTAATACCAATTTGAGATCTTGACTGTTCTTCTGAAGAACAGTCTAGATCTGACTGTTCTTCGAACTAGCGCATCTTTCTCTCAAACAAATCTCGAAGTTGTGTTCCAAAATACATATATATTAACTATATATATATATATATATATATATATATATATATATATATATATATATATATATATATATTATATATATATATATATATATTTAAATTATATATAAAGTCAAAATTTACTGTGATTTGGCATATTTTCGGATATTTCCAAGATGTGGCACACTTTCGGATATATTTGGAACATAATTTAAGTATATTTTTTGCCATATGTGTACATTAGGTCCTAATAAAGCCACAGGCACCACCAAAATTTAATTACGAGTAATATATTTTAACGTAGGGGGATTGTTTCGATTAATTATATAATTATATATACGTATATAATTATAATAGCTATTAAAATTTAAAATGCCAATATTTCAAAAACTATACGTGCTAGAGAAAAAGCAATGCCTTTTTTGAAATCAGCAGCGAAAATGCTTTCCAACCCACACACAATGAACTCAGAACCATTTTTGGTGTCGACCAGTGAACGAATGGGGCATCACCCCCCACCCATTC